>BSBK01002236.1:2500-252743 GCA_027943335.1 Chamaecyparis obtusa
AATCAAAGGTATTTAATTAACCCTAATAATTAAAAGTCCTCTAAATCAAATATTTCCACATCATAAAATATAAGTTATTTTGATACCATAACTATTCCTAATTAATTACTTAAATCAAATAATTCACACAAGCAAAAACACTTGACTCCCAAAAACTAAAAAATTAACTAACTCCATAACAAGCAAACACCAAGGAAGGGTTGATGAATTCACATCACCTTGATGCATTCAGATAGGGACCTCAATCAAAAACTTGTCCCTTAATTTAGAACAATATTGGCTTGGGTTGGGGTTTGGACCTATGTGTTATCTCCCCTCTCTTACCATTTGAGATATTACAATAGGACACACTCATTGTGACAATTCAGGGAATTCGATGCTCGATACCTAAAATCCCGCATAAAAGAAAAGCATGTACATACATGTATAAATATAATAGACAATGGAGGGGATCGGTCGATCATGTGGATCTCACAAGCAAGTAACTACGACTCCATCCCTCAACCACATCAGGCATGTCAAACATAAATATAAAAAATAGATCAACCATACACATGCAAGTATGGGGTTAGTAATGACCATAAGCATCAATGATATCCTAAAATATAATCCATCATCCTAAAATGAACATAACATATAGAAAATTGGACTATGGGAGGGGCATTACGTCCCATATCCTAGCATTGTGTCCACCCAAATCTCAGTCACTTTACCACAATCTACCCAACCCACTAGCACACAATCCTTAGTGCATGACACACCATAGAAAACCCCATTATCCATTCTTGGAGGTTCCTCTAGCAACCCACCATAGTCATCTGTACCACTACCTTTGTAGCAAGTTCCCATAATCATGCCTCAAAAAGCTCCCATCACACATATGTGGGCCTCCTCAGTCCTACCATCATAACAACCTACATCATAATAACATACCATCACCCAAACCTTGCAACCACCCTTCATTCCATAATCCCACCAAAAAATTCTATAATACATGATGGGGACATCCCCCATAGGTTCCATGAATCAACCGCTCATCCCACAAGCCCTTGTAGTTATCACTCTATTTCCCACATTTCCCATTACTTCCACATTGCAACCCCCCATGCAAGCATAGTCAAGTAAACCTACAACTCTACCCATTTTAACACAAGGGCCCACTTTCACCACAAAAATATCTTAAGAAATGCCTCAAGGAGACCAAACACAAGGTTCCAAACCACTGCTTATTACCTCACAAATTGCTATGCAGTTTGCAACACAACCACCAAAACCTAGACAATAGGCCACAATCCCTCTAGCCCACCTCAACTACTTAGTTGTGCCCTCATTAGCCCCAATCCAAATAACAACAATATCAAAACACACCACTTCACATGTAGTTTCCTATAGAAAATACCTTATGCATCCACCCATGACTATGCATACACAAGGTACTTATCTAGGTTTTGGAAGCACTCACATATCCCACCTATGCAGGAAAAATGCATACACTTCTCGCTTATCAAACACCCCCACCATAGCAACCCCCTAATTTCTACCAACAATAGTTTCTAGACCAACAGACATATCTAGTACAACAACCACAAGTACCCCCACCTCAGTATCAAGGACAATATCTAGCACACTAACCACTATAACCAACTTACATAGCTACCCAACCTGCCTACCAAAACCCACAAAATCCCTTCCAAACCCCCTCATATTCACCATCATCATTTGACCTATACCAAATGTTAGGATTTAATGTCATGGGTGTACCTTCTCCACAACTATTCAAACCTAAATGGAAAGAAATGGAGAATACTCTTAGAGAGCTACGTGTAGGCATTGAAACCAAGACCTCAAAAATTGACAACCTATTTGATCACTCCATCACAACCATCTCCTTCCCCAAACACTTTGAAACTCCTAAATTTGAAAATAATAGGGGGAAGGTAGATCCCATTGGCCATGTTAAATATTTCTATATGGCTTGTCAAGATGTTACCTACAAAAACAATTACCTTATGTACCTCTTTCCCAAAATCTTAGGGGTAACCACTCTCGAGTGGTTCTATAAGATCCCTTATGGTATAGTCTCAAACTTTGTAGAGTTTTCTGAGAAATTTGAATCATAGTATGCACACAATGTCATGAATGAACTATCTCTATAGGATCTCTGTAATTCTAAACGGAAGGGAGGTGAAAGCCAAGCTGACTACCTCTAGAGGTAGAAAACCCTAACTACATGATTGTCATATAAACCCCCTAAGAAGCATATGACCAAGATATTCATCAATAAACAACATCCTAAGATGGTCCATTATATGTCCATAAATATCATTCACACTTAAAAAGACATTCGAGAGAAAGGGTCAGATATTGAAAGAGGCCTCTTGGATGAAGGCATCATCAAGCATTACAAAAATATACACAATGATAGACCTAGTAATGATTGTCCATGTTATTGGAAAATAAAAAGAATTCCATAAATGATGGTGCCACAAATACAAAACATGGCTAAGTTTTCATAGATAGCCCCAAGCCACCACTCCCTATCTATCAGTTGATGGCCAATCAAACAAACCTCATCACAATCCCTCAGGGACAACCCAAGCCCCATGTCCAAAATAACCAAAATTGAACATTCACCCCTTTGGGAGAGTCATTAAATGTTATATTCCATAGAATATCCAAGGAAAATTTGATTGTGTACCCACAGAATCAATCACCGTGTCACCATAAAGTGTATGAAGCTAAAGCATTACACCTAAGATATTATAGGTCACAAAGAGATTATAGTTGACCCTTCAACACAAGCTTCACCTAATGAAAACCTTAAAATATACCAAAATCTATTCCCTAAACATAACACGGGAAAGGCCCAAACTAACAAAAATTAGGGACCTTGGAATCAAGGACCCAATGAACAAGGTGACCACGGTGATGGAAAAGATTACACTACTGCATACATCAACTATAACAACATTATTAGTTGCATCACCTAGGTTGAACCCTTTATTAGCATGATCCATGTCAAAGGACTAGATAATCAATGTGCTATCACAACGTGACAAGGAAGAATATCCTTTTCTAGGGTCACTATTGCATCTTCCTCCACCATGCAATATAACCTCTTGGAACACCTTGGAAATATGCCTGCACAAATCTCCATATTAGATCTCCTTTGTACATTACCTATCCATTAGGATATCCTCACTAAGGCCTTATAGATTCACATATCCTAAATGACATTAATCCCATGCAATTCTAGGCCCTTGTGGGCCACCTATCAGCATCATGTGGTCTCTCATTCAAACCCTTTGACATGCCATCCATTTAACTAGATCAAAACTTCCCACTCTATATCGTCATCATGGTCAAAAATTTTATTGTGAAACACTTCGTCATAGTTAATGAATCAACCCTAAATATTTGTACCTTGAAATCTTTATAAAAAATGTGGTACAATAAAGATGATATCACAAAATAGGTCATCATTATCAAATAATATGACAATTTAGAGCATACCTCAGAGGGTACTATTTCATTACCCATTAATGTGGGTTTGACAATACAAGACATGATATGCCATGTTGTTGATCTTGACCTTCCATAAAAAATCCTCCTTAGTCTCCCATAGATCCATGCCATGTAGGTCATCCCCTCCACATTTCTTCAATTCATCAAGTTATGCCACAATGACACTAAGGTCACCATCAAAGTAGACCCACAACCTTTCACAAACTACCGTGGGTTAAAGGCATCATTCCCACATTCAAATCATTGATATGGAATCAACATTGGGACCTATGTGGTCAACTCCTCCTAATGTCTCTCTTATCCTGAGACCATACTTGATTCCATTCTCTCCACCATCAAGATCAACAATAGGGGCTATGGGGAATACAGTCTATCAAATGCTTTTTCAGTAGGGGCATTGACCCTTGATCCACACACCCAAGGATGCCCATCCAAACATATTCAAACAAGATAGAAGGAACCTCAACCATAGAAAATAGGGTCTTTGATATTCCTATCCATTGGGAACCTAGATAAAGAAGAAATATAACCCGAGATTAAAGTATGGTTGTACCAAGAAACCCCATCCCCTAACAACAAACTCCTTGATTACTTTAAGGATTATAAGTATCCCAAATCACACAAACTGGCTACAAAACAATGGAACTATCAAGGTGGTGGTCTAGGGCATGAAGAAACTAGTATAATGGCTTCTCTTAATCCTACAAAGGGACCAAGGAACCAAGGTCTTGGATTTTTCCTAACCCCAACTGGGGGCACTAATGAGACTGACTGTACCTTATTGACCTTCCACTCATACATCTTGAAATCATAGACTGGGATCAACCAAGTGTTACACATATTGATGAGTTCCAAAGTAGGGATGCATTCCTAAAATTCATGGGAACAACAAAAAGACAACACGACTAGGGGTATGATTCCACACATGTATGCAAGTTGGACCCCAAAACATATTTTGGGGAAGAGGAGGTCCTTGGTTGCAAAAATAAAAAATAAAATTCAAAGAGAAAAATATGAGTCTCCTACTAAAAATCCCCCCAGGGCACTTCTTGACTCTAAAAAGGTAAAAATAAAGGATATATCCTTTGGTGAGAACCTCTCTAAGGCACTAGAGGATGATGATTCACCTCTTCCTCTTAAGAATTCATGATTATAGGCCAGATCAATCATCCATTTTGATCAAAGAGATTAAACCTTTCAACCTGGGAAAAAAAGAATATCCACACATTACATACATAACATCTTCATTGTCAGAGGCCAAATAAAATGATTTCACAACACTACTCTATAAGGATACTATAAATTTCACATGGTATTATACTCACATTCCTGGGCTAGATCCCAACTTAGCAGTTCATCATCTCATAGTGGACCCAAATGCCAAACTGGCCAAATAATAGCTTTGCAAGATGCACCCAAAAGTGACTCAAAATAGAACTAGAGAAGCTTCTACATGAAAATTTCATCTATGTCATTGACCATTCAGAGTGGATCTCCAACATGACACTAGTTGCTAAACCTATAAATGATATTAGAATATGCTTAGATTTCTATGACCTCAACAAGGCATGTCCTAAGGATGACTTCCCATTGCTAAACATTGATATGCTAGCGGACCTCGTAGTTGGACATGAGATGTTGTCACTCATGGACAGTTTCTCTTTCTACTATAAGATAAGAATAAAAAAAGAAGATTAATAGAAGACAACATTCACAACCCCATGGGATACCTTCTATTACAATGTCGTGCCCTTTGGACTCAAGAATGCAAGAGACACATAACAGAGAGCGATGATTGTCATCTTCCATGAAATCATTCATAAAATCCTTGATGACTATGTTGATGACATCTTGGAAAATTTGAGAAAAAGAGAAGACCACCTCAATATGCTTGAATGTATATTTGACCACCTTCACAAGTATGGGTTAAAGCTCAACCCAATGAAATGTGTCTTTGGAGTCACCTCTAGAAAACTCATGGGATTCATAGTATCAAGAAGAGGCATATAGATAGACCCCAAGAAGGTCAAGGCCATCATGGAAATGTGTCCCCTGAGAACTCTGAAGTAGTTACACAATCTATAAGAAAAGCTATAATTTATTCATGGGCTCATATCATAGCTTGCTAATAAATGTCAACTATTCACTCATCTACTACACAAAGAAACAACATTCAAGTGGGAGCCTCACTATCAGAGAGGTTTTGAAAAGATCAAGAAATATATGGAAAACCCACCAATTCTTGCTCATAGAAAGCACCTCATACTATACATTTGAGCTATTATCATGACACTTGGGGCACTTCTATCTCAACAAGATGACTAAGGAAAAGAAAGATCAATCTACTACATCAGTCTCATCCTGGTGGGTTATGAGCTTAATTACTCACTTATGGGAAAATATGCCTCTCAATGGTTTTTACCACTCAAAAACTATGACACTACATGTTCAATTACACAATCAAGATCATAGCACTACTATCATAGGTTGCATGACTAAATGGATTATTCTTTTGAGTGAGTTTGATATATAGTATATAGATAGAAAGGAAATCAAGGTGTAGTTCATCATAGATCAGTTGGGCGATGCATCACTAATAGACACTTATTTGTTGGTTATGACATTCCTAGACATGAACAATTGTGCATGATCAAATAACAACTCATGTGGATGTTTTATTTTGATGACTCCTACATAGCTCGTGGATAGGGGGAAGGGTTCCTCTTCGTCACCCCTACAGGTGACTATTGTACACTCAAAATGTGCACTTCTCTTAGAGTCATTACTTCCAAGGGTATCCATGGATTGGAAACCTTGAGAAAGCAACCTAGAGCTCCCTAGGCATGGAGTGCGAGGGTGTTTAGAGAGCTCTCAGCTAGAGCTATTAAGCATATAACCTTGCTAGTAAACCATGCAATGGGAGATTCAAAGAGACAAGGGAAAGAATGACAATATCTTCAAGAATAAAAAATGGAAATGCAATGGAAGCTATGCTAGAATGAAGATGCAAGAATGCAACTAAGCTATGAAAATGAGAGTATTACAAGCCTTTGCTAATTAAGATATGTGAATTAAGCTAAAACATGAAAGGAAACTAAGCTAAGAATGCCATGAAAACTAAGCTATAATGCAAGTATGAAGCAACAAGCTCTCCAAAGCTCCAAAGTCACCAAGAAAACCTGCAACACAACATTAGCATCAAGAGTGGGGATCCTTTGAATGAGGAAAGAGCTCTCCTTTTAAAGATAAATGGACCATGGAGATTAAGAGGCAAAAGATTTGATCAAGGGTGAAGTTTGAAAGTGGGATCAATCCTTGTGCACAAATCTCCTCCAATGAGAAAGAAGTGTTGACTTTTGTGACCCATGTGAGACAAAAAGGCCTTTTCTTCTTTTTATAAAATAAGAATAATGCTTTATTTGTGCAACTTAGGATAAGAGGAAAGTGGGGGCTTTTTTATTTAATAAAAGGGGAGGGAATTTTTTTTAATTAAATAAAGACTTAAGATAAAAAGGTTAACCAATAGAATATAATCAAATAAATGATAGAATTAGGATTTGATCAAGGAAATTGATTTAAATTGAAAATATTGATTTAAAATATTGTAAAGCATTGATTCAGAAAATTGATAAATTGAAGAATGGGGCCCAAAGTCTAGGCGACCATTTTAGGGTGCATACATTTGCCCCTCTTTGACTAATGTGAGATCGATTTGGGATCACATGTAGTCAAAGAATGAAGTTGAAATGTGAGATTGATTTGGGATCACAAAACAACCCAGATGTGTGTTCGAAAGATGGGAACATGTCAGGACAAAGATAAGCTGATTGAAAAAGACAAGGCCAACACCCCTGTAAATAGGTAATTGTCAAGTCTAAGATAAGAGATAAGAATCTCAAGTAAGGTTTGATAAAATTGAATCAAGGATTGAAATTTGATAGGTATTGCCCCCTCAGCATCAAAATCAAAATCAAAATTAGGTAGAGGGAATGCAGAAGTGAGAGCAACATGATCAAATCACTAGAAATCATAATCAAAGATGAACGGTGAGAGAATAACCATCAAACAGTGAAAATATGCCCCAGTTTGACTAGGTTTGACTAAGAAAGATATAGGATAAAGATCAAGTCAAAACCTTAGAGAGACAAAGTGAATGAAAATGAATGAGAGAATAGAAGGTTGAGAGAGATGGGGATGAAGAAATGAAGATGCCCCAGCGAAGATCAAAGAATCAGGCCTCAAATGGTCAACCAACTGCGCAGAAGGAGAAATTTTAAAATACAATTTTGACTATCAAGATGAACTTGGATTTTGATTTCGATCCTAAAAATGGATCCAGGACATCAAAATTAGTCACAGGTACAATTTTCATGAAATTCTGAGATGTTTTGAAAATTAGGTCAAAATGCCATATCAGGTCAAAATGCTAAGATTAACCCCTTGTGATGATAGGAATAGAAAATTATGTGATATGAAAGACAAGAAGTGAAAGACATGATCAAGAAAAAGTGAAAGGCAAGCATAGTTGACCAACAAGTCCTTGAAAGATGAAAGGAGAGCTCTCTCCATATGCAAGATGCAAAACTAAACTAACATGATCTTAAGAATTCAAGCTACTATGAAAAGTGGTTTACTTGCAAGGTTACAAAGGTATTAGACTCTAATAATCATCATTGAGCTTTATTGGTAGTGTTGCAAGATCATACAATACACACTAGTATGACTATGGGTATATGAATATGATCTGTATCAGATAGATATGTGGGAATCCTGCCTAAGCATCAAAGACATGTAGGTCAAGATGGCTAGTGCAGTGAGGGTCCCTAAGTTTAGTATAGAAAGATTATGCTCGCATCAAGACACAAGAAAGTCAAGATGACTATAAGTAGGCACTTGTGGAAAACATTCAAGGATAATACATTGTAGATCCTAGTGTCAAGTGGAACAAGCATAAATGCTTATGACAGTTAAGACCAACAAAATATACCCACAAGTAGAAAATAAATAAAACATGTCCTCGTGCCCCCAGTCTTCTAGTCTTGCATCATCGAAAACTATTAGGGAGAGAACACTCATCAAAGAAATAATCATAGACAACACACAAAGAAATAAAGTCAAGCAAGTCTCAGTGATTCAAGTGTTTAAGTGCATGTGTGTAGGTCATAGAGTCAAACTTTGAGTATCGCATCTACTAGTGGAAAATATCGTATCATTCTAGACTATGGGTAGGATATTTGCTAAGTGTTGAGAAAAAATCAACACTAGGGAAGTGTTGAAAAACATAGTTGGAAAAGTGTTGAGAAACACTGGTTGAACCAAGTTGCCCAAGAAACCTCGACACACAAAGAGACCCAAGATAAGCTAAAACAACGTATGCCCCCTAGACTAAGACAAGAGTCAATTCCAAGCTAGGAGAGGCAAAGTGAGAAGTGGAGCAAAATGAGAGCCATGCAAGACTGATAGACATAGGTGCAAGGGTCCCAAATAGTGCTTGTTTCCAAGTTTTCACCACTTGGCAAATTTTTTTATTTTTTTTATTTTTTTTTAATTTTTTTTATTATTTTGATATTTTTAGAATTTTTTTTTTTGGAGATACATCAAAGTGCCTATTTCTAGGTTTTCACTAAGATGATCATTTTTTCAGGACATTTTCAAATTTTTAGAATTTTTGATGATATATCATTTTTTTGGATTTTTTTAGGATGAATAAGTATGTACAAAGGATGCCTCTAGACAGAACGAGCATCAAACTACCAAGCAAGATCACATCGTGTAGTCCCAATGTCTAGAAAGATGGAGGACAAGAGGGATTAGAAAGTTGGTGGAAGATATGGAAGACAAGAGAATGAAGGAGAACGAAGGGAAGAAATCCTCAAGGGCAAACTTCTCAAGAGTACCCAAGCTAGGGAAAATTTGTCATTTAAAGTACATTTGGACAAGCAATGAAAGGCTAGCATAGGATAAGTCATAAAAGCATAATGCAAAAGAACGAAAGGATGTCTTCCAAAGGAGTAGACATGTCAAGAGGCTTCATAGCATCATGTTTTACTCTTTTTTATTAGATCAAGACCAAAGGGGAAAATGATAGTGAAAGGCTAGAATGAATGGAGGAAAAAAATATGAAGGCTAAACATGAATGGAATGAAAGGAAGATTATCGTAAGATAGCTCACAAGATAGCCAAATGTTCATGTATAGGTCAACATTGTGAAGATCAAAGAGAGAAGATGAAATGGATGAAATATGTAGAAGAACTATGCATGATGCTTGATTGCCAGGTTTTCAACATGGTACTTATCCAAGGTGCCACAAGGGAGTAGTTTTCACCATAGGATGAATTTATTTCTCTTTACTTTTGCTACCAAGGTGCCTATTTCCAAGTTTCCACCAAGGCACATTTTTTTTTTAAAAAAAAATTTTCTTTTTGAATTTTTCTATTTTTTTGATTTATTTATTTTTATTTTTATTGGAGGAAGGCAAGATTTTTAGATAATGCTCCTTGAAAGGCTAAACCATGATATGCTAAGGATTCAAAATGATATGCTCAAAGATGTTGATAGGGAAAGGAAGATGGAAGAGAAAAATGGAGGATAAGGTTTTATGTAAAGCGAGTGAGGTTGGAAGATAGGAGGAATAGACAAATGATGAAAAAGGATAGAAGGTAGAAAGATAATGAATGGAAGGATTGTGAAAGGGTAGATGGAAAGGAAGACAAGATCAACATCAACACACACCTTGACGGGTGGTGAGAGGATGGAGGAAACATGAGTGAAAGAATATGGTGAATGGATAGCAGAGGTTGCGGTTTAGGTGCATGGAATGAAAGAATGTTTTTGGAAGAAGATGAAGTGGAAGTCTTGGGAAGCTTGAATGTCAACTTCACTTGTTTCTCAACATCAGACTCTTTCAAGAGAGACTTTGGAATCCATATAGCCATAGGCTTTTCATTTCTTTTTGATGATTTAGAGAGAATATCTTCAATGATGGATTTTGGAACCCATAATTGTCTTGTAGTTTTCTTCTTAGATATCTCTTTTGACTTTATACCTCCATGTTGATTAGAGGAGACATGGTGATCTTCTTTTTTTGATGGATTCTTGTATTGCTTCTTTTTCTTGTATTGAACATTCAAGTTACTTCCAAAAGACTTGGGATTTGTGGAAGGAGGAGGATATGACTAGTTTAGATGAGTGGGTGGATGAAAAGGATTCAAGGGTATGCATCTATGTTGATCTTGAGGAAAGATAGAAGAGGGAGGGATGTAAGGACCCAAGATGGATGAAAAATTAGGAGAGTTAGGAGGGGAAATTGAAGGGACATAAGGGCCCAAGATGGAAGGAAGACATGAAGCCCTTAGTATTGGTGGAGGAGGTCCCAGGATGGATGTGGAAGATACTAAAAGATAATAAATAAGTTCATCAACATCTATATGACAACCAAGGACATCAACATCTTTAGTGTGAGTATTAGGATTTGCAATAGGATCATGAACATCTTGAATAGGAGAAAATTATTTGATAGGATTGTTCAGAGCTTGAAAAGACTTAGGAAGAGTAGAAAGTGGAAGTGAACATGGAGTGGTAGAACAAGAAGATGGAAGACTTTGATCTTGACAAGGAGCTTTGGATAGCATAAGCGTATAATGTTTCTCTTGATTTTTAATAGGCTTCACATTGGAAGTAACAACACTATATTTAATAACCTTAATAGAAGTATCATCTTTGGAAAGCACAAGTGGAGTAAGGTTATTTTGATTTTCAATAAGCTCAACGGTGTAGGTAGTAGCTTGACCTTGCTTAGGAGAAGACTTAAGACACGGTGGAATGAATGAGAAAGGGCGTAGAGGATCAAAAGAACCATGAAATGGATAAGAGACATTATGAAAAGAATTGGATGACATGGAGGGTTCTTGATCTTGATCTTTCCTTGTGTTCTTTTCTTTATCATTTTTAGAGTCCTCTTGACAAGGAGCCACTTCTAAGGACAAGGAAACATGTTGGAATTGTATGGAAGACTTTGGAAGAGATGGTGAAGGACTAGCTGAAGTAGGTATTATAGCATATAAAGGATTAGGCTCTTTAGGTTTAGCATTATTGAAAGTATTTGTAGCCAAGTGAAGGTTAGCTTGAGTTTCTTTAAGAGGTAGCCCTTGAGGATAACTACAGGGAATCACATGAAAAGTATTAGGAACTTCATTGGATGAAGGATTTATGAAAAGATTTGAAAGAATTGGAAGCTTTAGGAAATGTATGGGTATTGGAGGAAGTAGGGGATGGAAGGGAACCATCACAAGACAAAGGTACATCATTAGCATAATCTTTCTTGAGAGTTTAATCTTTATATTTAGCATAAGAGTTATTAGAGGAGAGATTCTTATAGTATTTACGTTTATAATCAACATGGTAAGCTTTCTCTTCCTCAAGAGAAGTAGTCATATCATCTAGGTATTGTTCACATAAATCATCAAAATATCTTTCAAAATCAGAGTCATATGGATCACCATCACGATCTATCCAATGTGACGACCCATTTCCAGTAAGCATGAGCACACGACTAGGAGGACTCTTAGGAACAAAGGTGTCATAGGTATAACTACATTTTTCATCATCATAGTCATCAAAGATGGGTGTATCACTCTTCGTGGAAGATGTATCACAAGGATTGTCACATTGCTCACTATGGCATGTCTTGAGAAGAGAAATAAGACTCTTGGGAGAAGTAGAAGAGGAACGAGATTGTGAAGAAGAGGAAAGTGAAGACCTAGTGGGGGAAGAAGACTTGGATAATGAGGATTGTGAATAATGTCTAGAAGAATCATGATAAGACTTGGAAGATGAGGAAGGATGAGAAGACTTAGAAGATGAAAAATGATTGGAAGAAGGAGGTTGTGACAGGATCATGTTTATGATCCTAGCGAAGGCATCCGATTCAATCAATTTTTCTTTTATTTTTGTCTTAATTTTATCACTTGTGTAATGTCTAGAATGACTATTGGAGGAGAAAAACTTGTATAATTGAGCAATGAGTTCGAGATCATCTATTGTTAAGAGAGGTTCCATAACAAGATAGTCAAGATTCATGGTTCTAGAAGAGGAGGAATCAAGCATGGAAATTAAAGAAGAGATGAATAGAAGAAGGTAGACTAGATAATAAGAGGAAAAGAATCAAGAAGACGTGAAGAGTTTTAGGAAGAAGAGGAAGAAGCATGAAGGAAGAAGAGAAAGAATGGAAATGGGAGACTAGGAAGACATGGGAGATGTGGAAGAAAGAAGACCAAGAGTTATTTTGTGCAACTTGATACCATTTAAGTTCATTTGGATATTGAGCAATATGTCATAGCACCTAAGATCTGACTCGGACTGACCAAGGAAGACTAAAAATGACATGAATCAGCTTCAGATTGTAGACAATAGTAACATAGCAAGATGACTCTATGCAATGGTTCATAGGGTAGCAGAACTATACAATTTTCCTAGATGGTATTTTGCACAAAGTAGTGCGATAGTTTCCAGGCAGTTGATGCGATAATATCTAGGCAGGTGGTGTGATAGTCATGCAGTATCATATGATATTTGACCAGTGAGTGTGTAAATCTCATTTTTGAAGGCAATTTGACTAAAGTTGTAGTTTGATGATTTCAATTTCTTAATTTGGAACATGATAATAGTAGAAAACAGACAGGTTTGCAAGCAGTAAGTGATCAATCATGTCATAAAACACTTGAACAAGGGCAAAGGCAACCTTGTCAAGACATGCACTTGGGATATCAAAGCGAAAAATCCTATGAACACTACCATGGTGTTTGATGTTCAAGAATGTTTACACGGGTAGATCACAACGAAGAAAATTCAAGCACTTGCTAGCCTAGAAAGATAAAGGCTCAATACTCAACAACATGACCCACACTTTATGTCCCATTGCCTCACACAAAGTGGTTGCCCACAATAGATGTTGGCTTTGTTGTGGAAGTGCCAATGACACAACCAAAGGAACATAGATGGTGAGTAAAATCTTGGGGTGATTCGGGTTAGTCCACTAGGATCGATCCTTGCACCAAGACATTGAGCAGAAAAATCGGGTTGCTTCTATCTAAGGTTCATAATAAGGGCTTCCATTCACAATACCCCTCTTTCTCCCCAAAGGGACTCCTTACCTTGCGGAAAGTAATGGACCTCATGGCCACAAGAGTACCTTAAGCATTCTTGCTTAGCATTTTCCTCACGGTCACAATCCCACAAGTACTCACACTAAGAGAAGACAAGTACTACGTCTACCAAGGTTTTGTGTCCTTCATAGCCTTGATTTTATAGTGGGTTGAAATAGCCAGGTATTAGCTTGTCCCCACTTGGGTCGTTCCTCTTGATTGCTCAAGAGCAGGCCCGCTAAAGGATTCTAAACTAAACAAGAAGTGGATCAACCTTTGAGGGTCAGTATTTTTGGTTCACCACAAGGGTGAAGAGCATACTCTCCTATCTCAAAAATCTTTCCCAAACACACCAAGCAATGTTCAATTAGCCCTCTTGCTTTCGAAATCTAAAGATGGGTCAGGATTTTTCGTTCACCACAAGGGTGAAGAGCATAGTTTCCTACCACCAAAAGACTCTAATGACAAGATATTAAGTGCCTAAGAAAAATGAACTAGTATAATGCCGCATTCAAAAATGAAAGCAAAGAACAAGCACTTGATTGTTTTTATGCTTTGGGTAGCCCTACAAGAAAGATTAGTAGCCCTTGTGCATTTGAAGCTTTGACATGCATTCTTTTAGCAAATAATGCAAGCAAATAGGGAACACCTAAAAACACAACTTGTTAGGCCCACAAAGGTTAGTACAACAAAAACCAAGTATAATCTGAAAATGGATCTTTGTCCTAACACAGCAAGTCAAAACCAACAAGCAAACAAATCCAAATCTTGTAAAGAAAGCACCAAAATCAGTCACTGCCAGGCCTGGGCAATAGTTTTGTCAGAAAAAGTTTCACACAATACTTCATAGTATAGGAGTGTGATACTTTTGTTCTGTACGACAGTTCACACTGTATCCAGTCGACAGAGTACTGTATGGCTGTGCGACAAAATCCTGTATGGTCTCATGATACTTTTACTGGAAAGGTATCACATAGGTATATAAAGAACTATCATATGATACTGGAAGACTATCGTACAATACTCTGCCAGAAAAATAGAAAAACAACTAAAACAACAAGCTAACAGTGATGAAAAAAAGGTGTGGAAATGCAAAGAAATAAAGGCAAAATAGAATTGTTCTACCCCACAGTGGGCGCAAAAAATGTACACTCAAAATGTGCACTTCTCTAAGTCATTACTTCCAAGGATATCCATGGATTGGAAACCTTGAGAAAGTGACCTAGAGCTCCCCAGGCATGGAGTGCAAGGGTGTTTAAAGAGCTCTCAGCTAGAGCTATTAAGCATATAATCTTGCTAGTAAACCATGTAATGGGAGATTCAAAGAGACAAGGGCAAGAATGCCAATATCTTCAAGAATAAAAAATGGAAATGCAATGCAAGCTATGCTAGAATGAAGATGCAAGAATGTAACTAAGCTATGAAAATGAGAGTATTAAAAGCTTTTGCTAATTAAGCTAAAACATGAAAGGAAACTAAGCTAAGAATGCCATGAAAACTAAGCTATAATGCAAGTATGAAGCAACAAGCTCTCCAAAGATCCAAAGTCACCAATAAAACCTGTAGCACAACATTAGCATCAAGAGTGGGGATCCTTTGAATGAGGAAAGAGCTCTCTTTTTAAAGATAAATGGACCATGGAGATTAAGAGGCAAAAGATTTGATCAAGGGTGAAGTTTGAAAGTGGGATCAATCCTTGTGCACAAATCTCCTCCAATGAGAAAGAAGTGTTGACTTTTGTGCCCCATGTGAGATAGAAAGGCCTTTTCTTCTTTTTATAAAATAAGAATAATGCTTTATTTGTGCAACTTAGGATAAGAGGAAAGTGGGGACTTTTTTATTTAATAAAATGGGAAGGAATTCCTTTTAATTAAATAAAGACTTAGGATAAAATGGTTAACCCATAGAATATAATTGAATAAATGATAGAATTAGGATTTGATCAAGGAAATTGATTTAAATTGAAAATATTGATTTAAAATATTGCAAAGCATTGATTCAAGAAATTGATAAATTGAAGAATGGGGCCCAAAGTCTAGGTGACCATTTTAGGGTGCATACAACTATATTTGTAAGGCATTTAAGTTACGCTTCCCAAGAACTAATGAAATTAAATAATACAAGGCTCTCATCTCAGGACTCAATATGGCCATCCAATGGAACATCATAGAAATAGGAGTGTTAGGAGACTCACAACTCATCATCAAACATGTCATGGATGAATTTTGAATAAAAGATGATAAACTACTACCATACAAGGAAATGGTCAGTAAAATGAAGCAACACTTTCAGATCCTACATTTCACACAAGTTCCTAAATTAAAGAACATGGTAGAAAACATAATGGCCACCATCAACTCACTCCTTGAAGTACCACATGATGTAGTAGAATATTATTTTTTAGTTGAGAAGCTCCACACATGCTTTTATGAGACTGTTGATTCAAAAATTATCTGTGTCTTGGTTGGTCCCCAGTCCCCATGGTACCACAACATTTATGCTTATCTAAAAAATGGTATCATCCCCCTGTATCTCACCAACACCTAATGCTAGAAGCTTAGATGCAGATCTTCCCGCTACACCCTTGTAGCTAATACCTTATATCACCGAGGTTATCACAACATAGTCTCTAGATGTTTAGACTCTAATAAGGTCACCCTAACATTACAAGAGGTTCACATCAGAACCTACAATGTCCATATGAGTGGCATGGTCTTAGCTAAGAAAATTCTTAGAGTAGGATACTATTGGCCTACTATGGAGAATGACACCTATGAGTTTGTAAAGATTTTCCTATCATGTTGGAAACATGCAAATCTGGTTGACACACTAGCATAGGATATACATCTCATTGCACCTCAAGGACCTTTCTCATGGGGATTTGACCTCATCGGTAAGATCACTCCCTTATCCTCTAATGGACACAAGTACATTATCCCTGCTACTAAGTACTTCACCAAGTGGGTAACTCACCCTTATTACACATTTCCGATATCCAAATTCATCCTCTACCACATCATTTTCTTCTTTGGTATCCCCTCCACCATCTTCACAGATCATGCCGCTCCACTTGAGAACCAACACATGGATGATCTACAAAAATAATTCCTTATCAACCACTTCTACTCCAGTTTGTATTTTCCCTAAGGTAATGACCAAGTTGAGGCAACCAACAAAACCATTCTAAAGATCCTTAAAAAGGTTTTCAATGATTCTGGTCGTGACTGTCACCTCCAAATAAATCCCACCCTCTAGGCCTACCGCACTTCATACCATACACCCATCAAGACCACCCCATACTCTCTTGTATATGATGTTGAAGTAATCTTACCAATTGAGGTTAAGTTGCCATCACTGCACATTTCACTCAAGAACCTAGGCATTGATGAAGACTACTACGTAGGACATCTCACAAAATTAGACTTGTTGGATGAGAAAATGAAGCAAGCATATGATTACCTACTTGTATACCAGAATAGGCTTAAGAGAAGTTGTAACAAGAAGATCCATCCATGACAATTTCAATTGGGAGACATGGTCCTATAGATACCTAAGAATGTCCCTAACTATTAGAAAATTAATCTTTCCTTGGTTGTATTTATTTAATTTAGGATAAACCAAGGTATCCTGCATTTATTTAATTGGGAGATTCCTATGGAATTCCTACAAGTATTTTGTCCTCTAGTCCAAGTGGAAGGACATGTTATTTCTTGTAATTCCTTTATTAAGGAAACTAGTTTATCCTCCTTAAGAGGATGTTGACACTTTGCACACACCTATTATGAATATTGGCATTCATAGATTGGTGTTTTACTTAGTAACCCCTCTCCTCATCTCTATTTAAGAGATACTCCCCTCTCTCATTTCTTGGAAATAATGAGTCAAAAGTAATTAGCAGCCCAAAATTCATTGCCCAATTTGGTTTTAAAATACAACACAACATGCTTGCAAGATTAATTAGTGAGGAGTTGTGACATTCAAAGCTTATCTTTAGCTTTTAAGTAGGATTTATATATTATTTGTATTTGGTTTGAAGTGCAGGAGGTCTCTTGGTGAAATCAATTTTGCAGACATTTATATTTAGTAAGTACAATCAATATGTAAGTTCCAAATTTTAGCTTCTTGCACTTGGAACATGTCTTTTGACTTGAGGAATATAAGAGATAAGAAGTGATGTTGTTGTTCAGACTCTATTGAAGTGCACTTAGGCTTTGAATGTTTCTTATTTGTGATCTTTAAATGGAATGAGAGCCACAAATTTGTAGCTCTAGATTACATTTACTCCTCTTTAAAAGAAATTCTAGATCAAAGTGTTTATCCTTAGAAGAATAACCAATGTCCCCTCTCTAGATCAAAGTGTTTACCCATATGAAAATAACCGATGTCCCCGAATATTAAGCAAACATTAATCCCCAAATAATAAGCAGACACACTGATTTTAAAAATTGAATTTAGATAGGGTAATCCATGTCTTGTTGACATTGACAACAATTGAATTTTGACAATAGAGATAAAAGTAATCCATTTCTTATTAGCATTAGCATGTTGTGATGATAATTATGATGTTATTGTTCTTGAAGATGTAAGGTTAATTACAAGCTAGCAGATTTTAAAAACTAAATTTTGGTCATGGAGACAAAGGTAATCATGTCTTGATAGTATTGACCAATAGTTGAAAGGTAATCCATGTCTTGTTGAATTTGGCAATGCAAACAGAAGCAATCAATATCTTATGGACATTGACATATTGTGATAGCAGATTTTAAAAACTAAATTTTGGTCATGGAGACAAAGGTAATCATGTCTTGATAGTATTGACCAATAGTTGAAAGGTAATCCATGTCTTGTTGAATTTGGCAATGCAAACAGAAGCAATCAATATCTTATGGACATTGACATATTGTGATAGTTATAATATTATGTGATGTTTATATTCTTGTTGTCAAAGTTCAAACACTTTCCATTGAAACCAAATGTATTTTTAAATGTCAATAGAACATGATATTTTTAGATGTCAATAGAAATGAATACTCTATTTATGCTAAAAAAATCTCAACTCCATGTCTAAGAAGTGCATCTTTTAATTTCAATTGAACATTGTTGGGTGTCAATAGAAATGAATTCTTCTATTAATAATTTCAAACAATAACTCCAGATCAAAATGTTTATGCCTATGATCAAAGCGGTGCTTTTAACCACCTCCTCCCCTGCAACTGCTTTCTCCACCACCATCATCTCCAACACCAAGTAAGATGCCTATTAATTTCCTTTTAAGCTAAAGTTAATCATACTAGTATGCTGATGATTTTCATGTATTTAGATATGTTCACGAGAACTTGAAATACAGACCTTGTAAATATGTTGGCTGTTTAAGTGTAGTTAGTCGGGGAAGGTTGTCAGTATTTTTTTATTTGAGAAAAAAATGGTTTTGAAGGGATTTTAAAATCTTAAAAAAAAAAGACTATCAGTCATTAAAGAAAACTAGATGCAGATTAATAGTTTGTCAATAGCAAAACAAATGGAAGACTATCCAAAGGTCCAAAGGGCTACTTAGTTTTTTTACCCTTTCAATAGCCTCGCCTATGAAGTATGAACTATATTTCACTTGAGAAAGCATAAAGTTGAATAGAGGATAACAAAAATATAGGTTGAAAATTTGTAGATATAAATTGTACACATGTAATTGAATTGTGCACACAAATATGTTTAGGAAAGAAAGTTTATCTTTCCGATCAATTCACCTTGATTTTTTATTCCTATCCTTGAAAGTTGGTGTCAATAAGCTTTATTTAAGAGTTTTTAAGGCAAATGTGGTGTCTTTTAGTCAAACCCCCATTTTTCATTTAATAGCTTAAATGGTTGAAAATAGCAAGTGAATGTGTAGTGAACGCTAAAGATGCTGACTTAAGCTAATCATGTAATATTGATACTCTAAGGTTCTGCTTAAGTAATAATGTGAATTGGAATAAGAGCTTGTGGATTTTGGTCTATAGTTTGAAGTGAAGTGGGATTTATTGTTAAATACAACATTGTAATGCAAAACTTTACATATTTTGTGTTGAAGTCAATACATAACAACTACTTGAAGAAAGTTGATGGTTTGGATCCAATTTTAAATGTAAATTTTAGAATTTCAAAGATCATTTATGTAATTTAAGAACTAACCTCTATCAATTGTGCATAGTTTAAATTTTACTAGTAAAGGAATGCATGAGTAAGAATTAAGGTCCATCTTTCAAATTGAATGTAAATAGAATCAAATAGAGCTTAGATTATTTTCCATTATTTGTTTGAATAGGTCACTTTTTCCTAGACATTATATTAAATATATCCTTTCAAAATGACCCTAGAGAAAAAGGAGAAAGATGTGGGTATGCATTTTTTTACATTACAGGGTAAACCGGTTTTGTCTGAAATGGGTTCAGTCAGAAAAGTTTTGGTTGGATCCACGTGGCAACCAAGTGGCACAAAGTGGCATCTACATGGTAGGGGGTTCTAACTGAAACTAGTTCTGTCAGAATGATTCTCAAAAATTATATATACTCTGAAAAATATTTTGGCAACACATTTGGCATTGAGCGAGCTTGCAGAGTAGGAGGAGCTAGGAAGAGTTTTTGGTTGAAAAGCAAGGATGTTTTTTGTAAAAAAAAGTTGGTGTTTTTAATGTTTTTGTAATTTTAATTTTTTAAATGTTTTTTAAATAGTTTTTAATGATTTTTATTGTAATTTGAAGTTAGTTTTTACAATAGACCCGAGAGACTTAGATCTACACAAACATACATAACTATGCTCGATGAACTTTTCCAAACAATAATTGAAGAAAATCATTTCATAAAATTCATTGTACTGTAGTCATTTCTTATGTAATAAAGGCCTCTTAAATATATTATTGTAAAATTAAGGTAGAGATTTTATATTTTTAAAATAGTTTTTAATTTTTTTTTTGTAATTTGTTAGAGTTTGTGTAATTAAATATTCCTAATTACCCTTTACTTAAGTTTAATTAGGATAATGCGTTACATAGTAGTTTTCCATTAAGACACCTAGGAGTTTGCATTTCATTTTAGCACATGGTGTAGGAGAATTTCCACTTTAGGTGTGAGATCCACCTTTAGTGCTCTTATCACATTATCATCCTCTCATCGTTGCACATGTTGCACAGACTTTGTTGTACAATGGAAGATGATCCACCTTTGGTGGACATGTGATTACACCTTGTGTAGTTGATAGGTTATCACTTGCATATCTCCTATTTATCATGCATTGCATTTATATTTAGGCATATCTACATTGTAAATTAGTTGGACATTATTCATTGTATTTCATTATTGATCAATATTGAATCAATCATTTGATCATATAATTTTCCTATCTCTCTTTTTGTATCAATTGAACTTCTAGATCTTGGCATTGCATTCTTTGCCTTAGATAAATTCTTACAGTTTTTATAACAGACCCGAGAGACATAGAACTACAAAAAAAATAGACCCAACACACTTAGAACTATAAAAGAATCACATAACTATGCTCGATGAACTTTCCAAACAATAATTGAAGAAACTCATTTCATGAAATTCATTGTATTGTGGTCACTTCTTATGTAATAAATGCCTCTCATTAATATAGTATTTTCATATTAGGGTGAAGGTTTCAAAATCATAAGTTTAATAGATTTGATCAAACACACAAAGTATAACATGGAATTAAACAAATGATGGAGTGATTTTACCTAAAGCATTGCACCTAGTATAGCATGTATGTATGCTCTAAATTGAAGTGACTATATCATGCATATGTTCCTTTTGCATGTTAACCACCTAATTCAAATTTACGAACACAAAATTAAAGTGTATATCATTGTAGTGATAAATTTTGATATGAATTCCATTTCTCTTTTCTTGTTTATTTTAAGGTAATGCCTTACTACATATACATAGTAACAAATGGAATCATATTATGTCAACTTAACCTCATTGTACTAATCTATTTGTCCATTTATATGTACACTTGTATTTAAATATTTATCTCTACTATGTTTTTTTATACACTTCTACATTTTATTATCACATTTATCTACAATTATTTATATGCTTATACATACACTTATATTGAAACATTTATTTACCTCATACATTTGATTATCACACTTATCTAAGCACCTAGCTCCACTTAGGTAGCCTACATATTTTCACTATGTTCCAACGGAACCTATCTAAGTGGCATTGCATGTGGCAGCCAAATAAGCAAAAAAAGGTGAGTTTAAGAAGTTCTCACTTCTGGATCTAAATTCTTTGTCAAAATTTAACTTTTTGTAAAATCTAAAAATACGCTTTTGTAGAACTCAGAGTCAAGATTATGATCATATAATTTTTATTAAAATACAGCCAAAAGTAATTAGCATCCCAAAATTGATTGCCCAATTTTTATTAAAATACAACCTTCTTATATAGAAACATCACAAAAAGCTGGCAAGATTAATTAGTGAGGAGTTGAGACATTCAAAGCTCATCTCTAGCTTTTAAGTAGGGATTTATATATTATTTGTATTTGGTTTGAAGTGCAGGAGGTCTTTCGGTGAAATCAATTTTGCAGACATTTATATTTAGTAAGTACAATCAATATGTAAGTATATTTATATACTTGGAACATGTCTTCTATCTCGAGGGAAAGAGATAAGAGATAAAGAAGTGATGTTGTTGTTTAGACTTTATTGAAGTGCACTTAGGTTTTTTTTTTTGGTAAGGGGCCGAAGCTGATAATTATATTTATATAAGAAAAAGACTAAAGTACATATTAAAAGCTTAAAATAAAGGAAGTAGTCCAAAATCCATAGGGGATTATGGGCGCCAGTTAAAGCTAAGCAGCAAGAAGGCCTTCTATAAAAAGCATAGAATAAAAACTTTCTAAATCATGATCCTTATGTTCACAAGATGCTATGATTTTAAACATAGAATCAAAATTGAAATGTTTCAACATGAAACCAAAAAAATTGGCAAATGACGCTATTCACATTAGGTTGAATAGGAGGTAGAATCTATGTTATGCTCCTGCTAGGGCTCCATGGCATCAGGTTCAACTACTGCGGCAACATCTGAATCACCTTCATCAACAACATCTCTTGCGGCCTCTTCTTTAACCTATGCCTCTTCCTCAACCCCTGCCATGACATCATCCTAGAATCGACTATCCAAAGGTTGAAGAAAGCTTCCCTGGTTGCAATCTCAAGACCCACTAGATACAATCTATTGAGAGATGAATTTAGAGGATACTCTGTCAGCTCCCAACTTTGCTAATTCGTCAGCTTGTCCATTACCTTCTCTATAAATGTGATTTATAGTCATAGCTTCCAATTTGTTGATCATTATTAATGCTACTTCAATCAAAGCTTGAAGTCTCCAATTAGGGGTACTATTCTTTCTGATAGCATTGATAACCAAAGCCGAATCCCCTTCAATTTCAATTTTCCTGAGATTTAGTTCCAAACATAAAGCTAGTCTGACAATTAAGGCTTTACATTCTGCTATGTTGTTAGTATCCTCTTCCAATGGGGTAGACATTTTTTCTATGATGATACTATTACTTGAGTGAATAATGCAACTTGCACCTGAGGGGCCTAGGTTGCCCCTGCACACCTTGTCGAAGTTTAATTTATACCAACCAACTGCGGGAGGGGACCATTTGTATTTTTCTCTACTGAGAATGTTTTCTTTCCTGCCAAAGCCAATGAATTGTGGAATTTTAAGGCCAAACCAGTTCTTGAACATCTTGTCATCCCATTCTATGTAATGTTTGGGAATATTTGATTGAATGTTGGTCTAGGCATTCATTATTTCTACTATTGAAGCTTCTATTTTATTGCGAAGAGAGTCTAAATCCATACTTATGTCTTGGAAGATTCTTTTATTCCTTTCTTTCTAGATTTCCCATATGAGAATGGAAGGGGTGAGTATCCAAAGATTTCCCACTAAGCTATTCTTTGATAGAGTTGGCCAAGATTGAAAGAGGGAGAGAATGTCTTTGGGAAAAGCTGAGATCCAACCTAGTTTGGCGTATAACCACTGCCAACAGGCTATTGTGTAAGAACAATTCAAAAGTAAATCATTGATGTCTTGGTCATTGTTGTTGCATAAGAAACATTTTGAAGGACCATGGTAACCAAGCTTCCTGAACTTATCTGCTGTAAGAATTTTATTTTGTAGAGACGCCCATGTGAAAACCCCCGCTTTCGGTAAACATGCCTTATCCCAGTAGAGGTGAATGGGTAAAGAGGTGGACTCTTGATTATACTCTTTAGCTACAATCTTGTAGCCCTCTTTAACGTTGTAGATGCCCTAGGAAGCTCTGGACCAAACTACTTCATCTGACCCTGGTTTGAGTAGAAGAGACCTATTTTTTAAAATCCTTAACAATTCCTCTATCTCTCGATCTAGAAGGTTCAATGAATCCCAAGATTTCCACTTCCATTTCCCTTCATGTGGGGGGTCTAATGGTATAATATAGTCTTTAACAAGTATGCCCCATCTTTGAGAACATGTATTAATGAAGCTTCGAGAATGGAAAGACTTATTAATTGCTGGGTAGCCCCCCCATGAATCATCCCATAAGCATGCCTTATTACCTTGTCTAATATTCCATGATACATGATCCTGAATGATTCCTTTAGAGTCTGATATGAAGTTCCAAATCCTTGATCCTCTAGGAAGGTTTGTCAGTCTGAGAACATCATCTTCGATGGGATTCTGCATATATTTACTCTTGATTATTCTAACCCACTTAAGGTGTGGTTCTATATGGATTTTCCAAAATAATTTAGCCCCTAGAGCTTTATTTTGCATCATCTAATTTTTAATACCCGTTCCCCCTAAATGGTATGATTTGTAGATTTTGTCCCACCCAATTAAAACAAATTTCCTTTTTGTGTCTGTTCCTTGCCAGAAAAAAATCCTCATTTTTTTGACAATTGCTAGGTAGCAGCTTGTAGGTAGAGATATACATGACATCAAGAATATGGGAATTGCTGCCATGATAGATTTGATCATCACTATTCTTCCTGCCCAGGATAACCATTTAGCTTTCCAAGACTCCATTCTTCTATCCAATTTTTCATTAATGGGGGTCCAAGCCTTATTAGACTTTACTAATTTATCCAATGGAATTCCTAAGTATGAACTAGGAAGTTTTCTTTCTTTGAATCCTAGAATTTTCAAAATATTTTCTTGAAT
Organism: Chamaecyparis obtusa; assembly: GCA_027943335.1. Classification (NCBI taxonomy): domain Eukaryota; kingdom Viridiplantae; phylum Streptophyta; class Pinopsida; order Cupressales; family Cupressaceae; genus Chamaecyparis; species Chamaecyparis obtusa. The sequence goes on from BSBK01002236.1 coordinate 27,391, forward strand.
CCTGTTTTTGACAAAGAAGAAAAAGATTTGCGATTTCTTTGGGTTAGCTTCCTGTCTTGAAGCTAGGGCATACCTTTTTAGTAATTTCTTTAGTTGTAAAGCCTCTGAGACTGTTCCTTTCCCAAACAACAATGTATCATCTACATACTATTGATGTGTGACCGGATTCACTATAGATGTTATTTCTACTCCTTTTAAGAGACCTCAGTCTTGCAATGAAGTAAGCTTTCTGCTCAAAGTTTCTACCATAATAATATACAACAAGGAGGAGAGAGGGACTCCTTGTCTAATGCCTCAAGAACTCTTGAAGTATCCATGGGGAGAGCCATTAATCAAAACTGAGAACATTGGTGTTGATATGCAATAAAAAATTAGGTTAATCCAAGATTTAGAGAACCCCAATTTCCATTGTCTTTGCTAAGAATCTCCAGTCAACCTTGTCATATGCCTTTTTAACATCTAGCTTGATTAACATGCTTGGCTATTTATTCTTTTTAATTGAGTGAATTGTTTCTTGAGCTATAATGACCCCATCAAAAATAGATCTGCCTGGAACAAACCCTATCTGTTCTTCACTAATAATTTTCCTTAACAAGGGTTTGAGCCTATTAGCTAGGACTTTGGTTAGAAGCTTGTAAATAGTGTTGCAGAGAGAGATTGGTCTGAAGTCATCAAGATTGTTAACATTTTCTTTCATTGGAATGAGTACTAAGAATGTATTATTAATCTCTCTCAGAAATCTTCCTGAAGATCCAGCTATGTCCAAAGCCTTTGTAAGATCCGATCCCAAAATACTCTAGCAATGTTGAAAAAAACTAGTGGGAAATCCATCTGGACTTGGAGATTTGTCTGGAGGCATCTATTTTAGAGCGGCAAAGACCTCTTGCTCTGAAAATTTTTCCATAAGCATCTTATTGTCCTCATTGTTGATGATCAATGGTACTTCTTCTAACATATAGTTTTGAAAGCTCAAGTTAGAGCCCTCTTCATTTCTTAGCAATTTGGAGTAGTAATGAACTATTTCTTTTTGGATTTCCTTTGTATCCTCAATCATTCTTCCATTGTCAGTGATTAGTTGGTGGATTCTATTAGAACTTCTTCTGCATTTGGTAGTATTATGAAAAAAATTTGTGTTTCTGTTGCCAACTTCGAGCCAAGTTTCTCTAGATTTTTGCCTCCAGAATGATTCTTCTTTTGCTAGAATATCTTCATAGTCTTTAAGAAATCCTTTCTCAGCTATGAATAAGTCTTCTTGCATTCCATTTTTTATAACCTCCTCATTAAGTTCTTGAATTTGTGCTTCTAAGATCTTCTTAGTATCAAAAATATTGTTGAAGTGTGATTTGTTCCATTCTAATAAATTGACTTTAATATCTTTAAGCTTTGTGATAAAATAGAATAGCTTGGACCCTTTGATTGAGCTCCCATTCCACCAGTGATCTATCAATTTTAAGAAATCTTTTCCTTCAACCACATATCTTCAAATCTGAAAGGGCAAAGTGAAGGCTTTTCCTCCCCTAAAATTTCCAAATCAATTGGAAAATGATCCGAACCTGAAGTAGGAGAAATTTTTGACTTAAAATCAAATTGGAAGTCTATAATGTTGCCTTCGAAGAAGAATTTGTCAAGTTTTTCTACAATGTTGGTAAAACCTGACCTCCTAATATTCCAAGTAAATTTTCTTGCCTCTATTTCTATTTCCATCAAATTTTCTTTTGAAATCCATTCTTTGAAATCAATTTGAGCTTGAGATTCTTTCTGAATGCCTCCACTTTTTTCTAAAAGATGGATAATGGCATTGAAATCTCCTCCAATAATAAAGTTTGTATCTGGCCACATCTGAAAGAACTGACTAATCTCTATCCAAACTTCTAACTTTTTCTTAGAATGTGTTGGGCCATAAACATTAAATAATGACACTTTGATGTTTGAGTGAACACTAACTATATCTCCTGCCAACCAATGATTTTTGGATTCAAGTTTAGAGAAGTTAACAAACTTCGGATTCCAGAATATAGCTAGACCCCTAGAAGAGTCGACTGCATCCACACTTTCCATTGACCAACCTCCTAAACCTCTATTAAAGTTGTCCATTTGGATGTTACTCATTTTGGTTTCCTGAAGCATAATAATTTTGGCTTTGAAAGTTTTGAAACAACGTTTGACTAGACATTGTTTAGCTGGGGCATTAAGACCCCTTACATTCCAAGATATGATCTTCATGGGTTGGCTGGAAGGAACTTCCCCTTCCCAACTTTCATAAATGAAGTGATCTTGGTTTGATCAGGATCTTCTCCAACTTCAGCTCTAAGTTCAGAAGTTGATTTCCTTCCAATCTTGTTTTTCTTTTTAGTGCCACAATCCAGAGATGTTTTTGGTGGAGATATTTTTTGGAAACCCATTAAGGAAAAGTCATCCTGATTTTGAATTGGAGAGAGTGGTTTGATGGTTGGGCTGATTTGATTTGTATTATCATTGCCTTGATGTTCTAGAGAAAACATGCTATCTATATTTGCCCATCTTTCTTCATCTTTTGTAGAATCTAAATCAAACAGCCTTTCCACGAATGAAGAAGGATATAAATTATGAGGGTTGACATCTATGAGCGATGTTGATGTGGGTTGAGAATTCATTCCAAATAGATCATAAATGGCTTGCAATTTTTGAGGAATCGGGGATGAAGCCTCCATAACTTCTGAAGGGTAATTTTCCTTGAAGCTACTTTTGGATTGCCTTTTCTTTTTTTTTTAATTCCGAAGTGGAATGATTCCTCCTTCTAAGATTCCATTAGAATTGTCCTTGATAAAAATCTTTGAAGAAAACTCACCTCCAGGATCTATCCCTAGCAGCCTCGCAGATTTCCTATAACCACCGCTACTAAAACTCTTTGGGGAAGGGTTGATAGGACTAGAATCACTAGGGGAATCAAAACTTTGTACTGATTTGGTAGTATCTTTTCTACTTGAAGAACCTCCTATGCCATCTTTCTTTTCCTTGATAGCTCTTAACATATCACTTAATTTAATTTGTAAAATATCCTCTGAAGCTGACTCTGACTGATGAAGTTCGTGGATAGTATTGACAATAGGTTGCTCTTGATTGACTGATCCTATAAGATTAGGGTCTTCCCTATCTGAAGAATACTCATCATTTGAGATGAGCTGAGTTGGATTAAGCTTGCTTTCCTGAACATTTACCATTGAATCATCTTCTGCCATAACCTGATCTACAATCTCATCTATAAGTTTTTCTTGCACTTCCACATGCCATTTTTGTAATAAGTTCAAAACTTGCCTATCATTAAAGACTTGAGGATCATTTCCCAAATATTTAAGGTAGGACACTATTTTGGAATACAGATGTGATGTAGTTGCAATGGTATCTTCTAGAAAGTCCCAGTAAGAAGGAATTAACTTGATTCTATTATCCTTATTTGAAGGTATTACATCTAAAGCATCTGAGATGGTGTGGTCTTCTACAAAAATTGGATCTAACGTTACTTTGACCGCAAGATCTTGTGATTGTGCTTTGAATTCAGGAGTGTTTATCCAAGTTAGTTCTAACACTCTATTGGGCTTCTGCAAGTAATTCACTACACTCCAATACCAGCACCAGAGGAAGAGCTCAACCTCTAAGTTATCAAGATTTTTTGGAACCTTACCCAAATTTGTTGGTTGGAACTCTGAAGCCTAAAAGTGTTGAACTATTTCTGGAAAAAGAGTGGAAGGTTGGCATCTGTTCTCCTCCGAGCTGTGTGGCTTCTCTTTCTAATTTGATATTAACCATTCATCCCCATCCTATAGGGGAATGAATTTGTTGTGCATAAACACATCTCTTTTTGAGGACTTCTGAAAAAATTCATCTGGAATATCTTTTTGTGAGTAATATCTGATTTGCTGAATCCAAATTTCAAATTTTGAGACAATTTTGAATGAATTAGGTAGTTTCATTTTTGTGTTCATCAGAAGGCAAATTTTTGGGCAAGCATTGTCTATAGAATAGATATGTCTACGATAAATTCCTAAATTATTCCCAAATATCTCTAAAATTTTTGCATCTCTATATTCCGTAGGAATGTTATCCAGGGAGATCCATCGGGGAATGAATTTAATTTTACACTCTTTACTATTGAAGTTTGGGCTCCATATTTGCATGTGAAGACCTTCAAAGTTATGAAACCATCCCTTTTGACTAAACACAGTTTTCCTTGCCTCTGGAGTTTGAAATACAACCAAGAAAAGCCCTAGATCCAAGTCTATGCATTCTATCAAATCTACTGCTTCCCAGTGCAAATAAACCCAATTTTTAAATTCTTCAAAAGAGAGAGAAGTTTTCCAAAACTTACAAATCAATGCTTGTTGTTGATAAGGACCTCGCTCTCTTTATAGATAATCCATCAGCATGATAATAATTGACGTCTGACCCTTTAGCTGAATAGGATCATCCCGAATGGAGAGATGGACATGTTGGGCATTCTCTCTAATCTCTTGAGAGTTGTTCTCTGAAGGACGCTCTAGTGGTTTCGGTACTTTGATCTCTGAAGAATTGAGTTTTGAAGGCGTCTTTGAAAGTTCCGGTTCTGGATGCCCCTTTTTCTACTGCCATATTTCTTTCGGGTAGAGAATGTTTTTAAAGGTGACTCTTTCCATATTCTTTTAATGAGAGTTTGGAACTCCTCAAACCATCTGTTGCCTCTGATTGTAAACATTCTAGTGAGATTGTGTCCAAACCCTTTTTGGAAGAGGAGGTTTGAAAGGCCTTCCCAATTGGGTGGTAGGAAAAATTGGAATAATATTGGGGTTCATATCTTCAAAGTGTCTAAAACTATTAGTTCCTTGGACATTCCTTTTGTTGTAGTTTCTCCCTTGTAAGATATTTCTATCGGTTCCCTGTTGATTGAGCTCAAACTTTGAATCACGGGAGTTATTTCTATTTCTTGGAAAAACCCAATGACTTTGTTGGCGTGGTTTCGGTCTTTGTTGGAAGAAGTGACTTCTCCGGATTTCCTCATTTGGGTTTCTCTCATAATGGAAATCCCTAGCCCATCCTCTGAATCCATTTCTGTGTTGCTTATCTTCAGTCCAACAGTCTGCAGGAGTTCTCCAATGGTCGAAATAACCCCTCATCTCAGAGCCTCTTCCTACATTACCTCATGCTTGATTTATCTCCAGAGAACTAACTTTGCAGCTTATTATGCTGCTCTGCTATGCTCTTCACTCCACCCTAAACCTGCAACTCTTCACACTTGCCCTTCTCCTTCCTGAAACTGTAGTTCCTTCACTTTACTCAAAAACCCCCTCCCAAACCCTTGTGTTCGCCACCAAAATTTGTCTATCCTTCACGCTTTGATGGAAATCCATAACCCTTGATGGAAGTGCACTTAGGTTTTGAATGTTTCCTATTTGTGACCTTTAAATGGAATGAGAGCCACAAATTTGTAGTTCCAGATTACATTTACTTCTCTTTAAAAAAATTCTAGATCAAAGTGTTTATTCATAGAAAAATAATCAATGTCATGAAAATAATTGATATTTCAATATTAAGAAAACATTAATCCCCAAATAACAAGCAGACACGCTGATTTAAAAAATTGAATTTTGACAATGCAGACAGGGCAATCCATGTCTTGTCGACATTGACAACAATTGAATTTTGATAATACAGATAAAAGTAACTCATTTTTTATCAGCATTAACATGTTGCGAGTCCTGTCGACATTGACAACAATTGAATTTTGACAATATAGATAAAAGTAATCCATTTCTTATCAGCATTAACATGTTGTGATGATAATTATGATATTATTGTTCTAGAAGATGTTAAGGTTAATAACAAGCAGACTGGCAGATTTTAAAAACTGAATTTTGGTCATGCAAACAAAGGTAATCATGTCTTGATGGTATTGACCAACAGTTAAAGGTAATCCTTGTCTTATTGGCATTGGCAACAATTGAATTTTGACAATGCAAACAAAAGCAATCAATATCTTATGGACATTGACATGTTGTGATAGTTATCATATTATGTGATATTTATATTCTTGTTGTCAAAGTTCAAACACTTTGCATTGAAACCAAATGTATTTTTATATGTCAATAGAACATGGCATTTTTAAATGTCAATAAAAATGAATACTCTTTTTATGCTCTCAACTCTCAACTCCAGGTCTGAGAAGTGCATTTTTTAATTTCAATAGAACATTGTTGGGTGTCAATAGAAATGAAGTCTCCTATTAATAATTTCTAACTCCAGATCAAAACGTTTACGCCTGTGATCAAAGCGGTGCATTTAACCACCTCCTCCCCTGCAACTGCTTTCTCCACCATCATCATCTCCAACACCAAGTAAGATGCCTATTAATTTCCTTTTAAGCTAAAGTTAATCATACTAGTATGCTGATGATTTTCATGTATTTAGATATGTTCGCGAGAACTATGAAATGCAGACCTTGTAATATATGTTGGCTGTTTAAGTGTAGTTAGCCGGGGAAAGTTGTCAGTAGTTATTTATTTGAGTAAAAATTGGTTTTGAAGGGATTTTAAAATCTTAAAAAAAAAAGATTATCAGTCATTAAAGAAAACTAGATGCAGATTAATAGTTTGTCAATAGCAAAACAAATGGAAGACTATCCGAAGGTCCAAAGGGCTACTCAGTTTTTTTAGCCTTTCAATAGCCTCGCCTATGAAGTATGAACTGTATTTCACTTGAGCGAGCATAAAGTTGAACAGAGGATAACAAAAATATAGGTTGAACCCCCTTTAAGGTTGGGCAAAGTTAAACCCTGACTGATCTTAGGCCAAAGAATACCATACTCCAACTGATGTGCTGAAAAGCTACTGGTGCATTCTCTCTCCTTAAAATTTCTTTGAAATGGAACTTATCCTGCCAATCTCATCCTGAAACAAAATTAACTTCCTCCTTGTAGAGACAGATGATTTAAGGCAGCTATATCATAATTTTTGTACTGCAAAACCATTCAGATACAAAAAGTGTTTGAATTATATTCTTTATAATCATTCGGGCACCTGAAATTGAACCACCAATTTAGAAATAGAACCAAATTCAGAAAAGATAACCATCTACGCAGGCTCTCTAGCGGAATTCGTTTTCAGAATTCATCCAGACACCAAAAATCGAAATAATTGTCTCTAAATCCTTTACATTAATTAATCCATTGGGGAATTCGTTTTCAGAATTTATTCAGACTCCAAAAATCGAAACTATTCTTCTCTCTATCCTCTACAATAATTAATCTATTGAGGAACTCGTTTTCAGAATTCAGACAGCAAAAGTCGAAACAACTGTCTCTAAATCCTCTAAATCTGGTTGATTTTAAGATAGAATTGGGGTGTGGGGTGCGCCGGGCTTCTGGTGTAGTGCAATACAGAAGCGACGCATGAAGGGATCTGGCAGCAAGCTACCTGGTATGATATCCTTCCCCCTGAAGAAATTAATTTAATATCGTGTGGCTCATTGAGCCACGTATCAGATATTAAACTGATAAGAACAGATACTACACTTGATCTTAGCCAAAAGGCCGAGAAAGGTATGATTTGCTCTCTGGCTTCCTTCTTTATTTATAGCTCCCTTTGCATCCCTTCAACTTTCCCTCTGCTACGTGTGGGATAAATGTATCTCAAAAGAAGATGCGTTTAGTGTTAAATTCATCTGAGTTTTGTAATTTGCCACGACCAAGAGGTAACAACATATATGATTCGTGTAAGTGTGATATAATACTCTTGCAGACTTAATATTAGAAATAATAATAATAATAATGTGTGAATCATTTGTTAATATAAAATTTCCTTTGATAATATTGAAAAAAATATAATTATGTAAATGTTACAAGTAATATAATTTAAATAATTTAATTAAAACTGTGAAATGCTCTACATAAATATTAAAATATTAAAAAAAAAAGTATTTAGGTAATTTTATGTTTGATATTTTTTTAAATAGTAATTTACAATTATTTTTTCTTTAGATGTGTTGAAAGTATAACAATGAAATTTAAATTAGGTTATTTTTATAATTTGGTTAGGAGTAATTTAATGTGTGATAATGATTTGAATCAAATATATGATTTGTAAATATAAATCTTACACATGGATTTGAATTGTGTGAGAGACAACGAATTCAATCAAATATACAATTTGTAGATATAAATCCTACACATGGATTTGAATTGTGTGTAATAACGAATTGAGTCAAATATGTTATTTGTATATAACACATGGATTTGAAATGTGTGTGTCATAATGAATTGAATCAAATCTACAATTTGTAGATATAAATTGTACACATGTAATTGAATTGTGCACACAAATATGTTTAGGAAAGAAAGTTTATCATTCCGATCAATTTGTCTTTATTTTTTATTCCTATCCTTGAAAGTTGGTGTCAATAAGCTTTATTTAAGAGTTTGTTAGACAAATGTGTTCTCTTTTAGTCAAACCCCCATTTTTCATTTAATAGCTTAAATGGTTGAAAATAGCAAGTGAATGTGTAGTGAATGCTAAAGATGGTGACTTAAGCTAATCATGTAATATTGATACTCTATGGTTCTGCTTAACTGATATGTGAATTGGAATAAGAGCTTGTCAATTTTGGTCTATAGTTTGAAGTGAAGTGAGATTTATCGTTAAAGACAACATCGTAATGTAAAACTTAACATATTTTGTGCTTAAGTCAATATATAACAACTACTTGAAGAAAGTTGATGGTTTGGATCTAATTTTAAATGTAAATTTTAGAATTTCAAAGATCATCTATGTAATTTAAGAACTAACCTCGGTCAATTGTGCATAGTTTAACTTTTACTAGTAAAGGAATGCATGAGTAAGAATTAAGGTCCATCTTTCAAATTGTATGTAAATAGAATCAAATAGAGCTTAGGTTATTTTCCATTTTTTGTTTGAATAGGTCACTTTTTCCTATCCATTATATTAAATATATCCTTTCAAAATGGCCCTAGAGAAAAAGGAGAAATGTGTGGGTATGCATTTTTTTTACATTACAGGGTAAACTGGTTTCGTCCAAAATGGATTCAGCTAGAATAGTTTTGGTCAGATCCATGTGGCAGCCAAGTGGCATGATGTAGCATCTACGTGGCAGGGGGTTCTGACTAAAACTAGTTCTGTCAAAACTATTCTCAAAAATTATATATACTCCGAAAAATATTTTAGCAACTCATTTGGCATTGAGCGGGCTTGCAGAGCAGGGGGAGCTAGGAAGAGCTTTTGGTTGAAAAGCAAGGATGTTTTTTGTAAAAAAAAAGTTGGTGTTTTTAATGTAGTTTTCATAATTTTAAATTAGTTTTTATGTTTTTTAAATAGTTTTTTAATGGTTTTTATTGTAATTTGAAGTTAGTTTTTATAATAGATTCAAGAGACTTAGATCTACACAAACATACATAACTATACTCGATGAATTTTTCCAAACAATTTAATTGAAGAAAATCATTTCATGAAATTCATTGTACTGTAGTCATTTCTTATGTAATAAAGGCATCTTAAATATATTATTGTAAAATTAGGGTAGAGATTTTATATTTTTTAAATAGTTTTTAATATTTTTTTTTTGTAATTTTAAGTTAGAGTTGGTGTAATTAAATATTCCTAATTACATTTTACTTAAGTTTAATTAGGATAATGCATTACATAGTAGTTTGCCATTAAGACACCTAGGAGTTTGCATTTCATTTTAGCACATGGTGTAGGAAAATTTCCACTTTAGGTGTGAGATCCAGCTTTAGTGCTCTTATCACATTATCATCCTCTCATTGTTGCACATACTTTGGTGTACATGTTATCATGCATTGCATTTATATTCAGGCATATCTACATTGTAAATCAATTGGACATTATCAATTGGACACTATTCATTCTATTTCATTATTGATCAATATTGAATATATCATTTGATCATATCATTTTCCTATCTCTCCTTTTTATCAATTGAGATCCTAGACCTTGGCATTTCATTCTTTTCCTTAGGCAAATTCTTACAGTTTTTATAACAGAGCCAAGAGACTTAGAAGTACAAAAATATAGACCTGAGAGACTTAGAACTACAAAAGAATCACATAACTATGCTCGATGAACTTTCCCAAATAATAATTGAGGAAACTCATTTCATGATTTCATAAAATTCTTTGTATTGTAGTCATTTCTTATGTAAGAAAAGCCTATTATTAATCTAGTATTTTCACATTAGGGTGTAGGTTTCAAAATCATAAGTTTAATAGATTTGATCAAACACACAAAGTATAACATGCAATTAAAAAAATGGTAGAGTAATTTTACCTAGAGAATTGTACCTAGTATAGCATGTATGTATGCTCTAAATTGAAGTGACTATATCATGCATATGTGCCTTTTTGTTAACCACCTAATTCAAATTTGCTAACACAAAATTAAAGTGTATATCATTGTAGTGATAAATTTTGATATGAATTCCATTTCCTTGTTCTTGTTTATTTTGGGGTAATGCCTTACTACATATACATAGTAACAAATGGCGTCATATTATGTCAACTTAACCTCATTTCACTAATATATTCATCCATTTATATGTACACTTATATTTAAATATTTATCTCTACTATGTTTATTTATACACTTCTATATTTCATTATCATGTATTTATTATGCCAAGAGGCGTAACCTTATAATGGTAGCATCCCCTATAAGAGGCCAACGAATGTAACAGTGTAAGAAAAAAGAAATGATTTATATTCCAACGCCAATTAATTGATAGAATAGTAGAGTTTTAATATAAAATTTTAAATTTCTTTTATGTAAAATAGAATGATCGGACCTTACACTGGGAAATCCAAATAAATTTATTTTATGCAAAATAGAATGATTAGACCTTACACTGGGAAATCCAAATCAGCATCGTAATGCAACACCTATCAGTAACGACTCTCTCCAAATAGAGATAACAATATTTGAATGCCCAACAAAATATGTTGGACTGACTGTGATTGAATAACTTGAATACGTTACAATGAATCTGTTACATTACATATGGAAATAAATAGTCCACACTTTGATCATTGCAAAATTTACAGTCAAATATCTATGCGCTCATTGAGGGATGCAATTACAAGTTGGGTTAACAAATTTATAGGTCATTGGAAATTTTCATTTCTTTTGACGTTCATCTTTCACTTCTCTTTGTATTGGTTTTTATAGTAATATGCAGAATTTGTACAATCTGTACAAATAATAAATTGGGTTTTCATGCTCTGTGAAATGTCATTATATTTTTTCTATATGTTGTATAATCAGATTATCAAAACTCGGTAAAATTTGTCTCTTCCATATTGACTTAAAAGGTAACATTAGAAGCTTTAGGCTTTGTGAAATTATATATACTTATGGGATTGGTTCGCTATTTTAGATTAGAAAGTCTTTAAATATATTATAGGGTAAAATGGATAACATTTTGTAAAAAATATTAAAAAGCTATTCACCTGAAATCTCTTTTAATCAATGGTATGTTTAGGTTGAAACTACTATGGATCTTCTCTCCATACTTTTGATGTCTGATGTCTACCCTACCAGCCCTCTAACCTCCATTTCAGAGGACCTTCTTATTCTATTAGAGATGGATTGGGTATTTCATTGGTAGCAAAGTTATTGGGTGTTTGGTTAGTAATTTCTTGTAGAGGTTTCTTCTTCATGAAATTTAGGCCCCAAGCAATGGTGTTGGCAATCTGATTGCTGAAAATAATGGAGAGTTCTCCTTGTTTTGGTGTTGTTCCATATAAATATGAGAGCTTGATGGAAGAATCAGATTCTACTGCAATTCCATTTCCTCACTGTTGAATGTGTTTGAAGAACAAGTGGGGAAATAATTGCAGAGATGGACTCTTCACCATTGAAATGTCTCTTCAGGAAAAGCTTTAGTAAATATATATCCCACTTGAGCTTGGGTAGGCACATAAACAACCTAGATACCTCATTAGCCAATACCTTTTCAAGCAAAAAGTGAAACTTAATAGCAATATGTTTGGTACGAGAATGCATTACTGGATTTTTGGAAAGATAATGGCATTGGTATTATCACAATAAATTGAAATTGGTTTAGGAACATGAATACCAATATCTCCCAACAGATATGCCATCCAAATAAATTGTGTACAATATGCAATAGCTACAATGTATTCTGATTCAAGAGTAGATAAAGTCACAAATTCTTGTTTCTTGCTTGCCAGGCATTAAGATGATCACCTAAAAAAAAGGCAGTACCAGTAGTGCTTCATTTATCATCCATACACCTAGCCCAATCAGAATCAATAAAAAAAATAAGATTCATGTCATCATTGTGAGGATACCATAAAACATAATCTATTGTACCCTGAATATACTTGAAAATCCTTCTTACATCATTCAAATGTGATTGTTTAGGTGTAGATTGAAATCTTAAAACTAAGAAAACTACCTGCATTAAATTAAGTCTAGAGGCTGTCAAATAGAGTAAATTGCCTATCATGGATTTGTATTCATATTTATTTACCTATGGTAAATCATAAGTTTTAGCCAATTTTTAGCCAATCATCATTGGAGTGCTAATTGGAGTGCAATTAACCATTTTAAAATTCTTAAGTATTTATTTTGCACACTTTATTTTTGGGAGGAATACATAACTTGGTCAAGCTAAATAACTTGCATACCAAGAAAGAATGTTAACTCACCCAAAATGGACATTTCCAACTTAGATTCTATAATCTTAGAGAATTTTTGAGATGGACTATCATTGTTACAAGCAAACATGATATCATCAACATAAATTTCAACAACCAATATGACATTACCTTCAACTTGGACATACAAGTTCTTGTTCTCTACACCTATAATGAAACCACTATTTGTAAGGGGGTATTTGCAGGATCATGGTATACCAAGCTATGGCCTTAAGTGGCAATGAGGAATAAAAAAATCAGGGTTAGTCAACTTGATGTAAAAAATTGAACATCTTATCAACCTTATGTGAAAAAGTTGTAAGAATAGAATCTGTAGGAAATTGAATGTAGTTTCTAAAATACTAGCCCTTGTCTAAAAAAATTAATCTAATTGTTCAAAATTTTAGATTTTAATGCAGTAGTACGAAAATTTCAGGGAAAAGATAAAAAGTATGTGTATGTCTGACCACCTTAATCACAATCAAATGATGATATATTTTTCCAAGATTCTATAAGTAGTAGACTCGTGCCCGAATGTGACACATATTTTTGTGTAATTTTTTCCCAAATAAATAATTAATTATGAATTTTCTGCAATAAATTATTAATAATAATAAAACTCTCATGTCTGACCACCTTAACTAAATCTAAACTTTATAGTTTTTATTTTTTTTCCTTATAGTAGGCGAGACATAGAATGTGATGCATGTTTCAGATTTCAAAAAGGTTAAACGGTTTGAAAGTTATAGTTATTTTTCAATCAGTATGTCAATTATGACTTTAAAGGTAACTCAATTAAAAAATAAGTAATAATTACTTACTGAACTCAAAATTTGACAGCAATTATATTGATAGAAAGCTAATAACATCTTTAAGAAACCCCTTTTGTTTCATCAATTTCAAGTGGAAAAAAAGTCGTCAGCTACATGGTCGAAGTCTCAAGATCAAAACAAATATGTTGAACACGCCTAATGGGTTGACCATTCATGTTTGGCATTGCCCAAGGCAAATACCAAGCCTAATCGGATATCCAAAAATTTCAGATATCCAAAATTTCTAGCCTAATTCAACATTTCATTTTGACTAGTTTTTTCAATTTCAAGTTACATATTAAATTTTTCTTTTTTTATGTTAATATTAAATGAGTTGAGTATTTTTTTTTCAATTTTAAGTTATATATTACAATTTTGTTTTGTATTAATATTAAATGATAAGAGCATAGCATTAGTATTACAAAAAAAATTTATATTCGTATTATATTATATTATTATTATTTATTTCTATATTGTATAATAGTATATAGTATTAGTATAAAATATCTATACTATATGTTCAATAATAGCTAAGCGAGAGAGAGAGAGAGAAAGAGAGAGAGAGAGAGGTGGGTGAATAAACAACAAAGATTGGTTAATTTTTAAATGAGTACTCTAGGCATTTCTCCTAGGCTTCAACTCCATAAATGACTCAAATGAAGATGCACACCCAACCATTGAATCAAGGAACTATTTACAACTTTTTAAAAAGTATTTCAATGGTTTCAAACTAGTATTTAGTTTGGTTCAACACCCAACTCTTCAATCTTGGACAATCTCCTAGTCATGCCTAATAGCCCTGCTTGTAGCCTTGCAACAAAGGTAAATTCCACTTAACTCTGCAAATTTCCAAAGGATTAAACAAAAAAATTGATGTTTTGGATACCCTTTTCCTATTAAATTGTCATATCAAAAGGATAGATATGATTGTTTTGGAGTATGCACTTCTGCTCACCCCCTGTGACCCTCAAAATGCATAAAAAGTGAGTGATTTAATAAACCAACCCTATGTTTCTTGGACTCCCAAGACTTAAAACTCTAGAAATTATCTTATTATGTCATAAAACCTCTAAATCTCAAAGGAATTTGGCTCAGACCTTCTAGAACCCCAAAAGCCCCAAATTTTCTCTCTTCAAACCCTTAAACCAAGGGTTTCTCAAATTGGTGTCTTCCAATCACTTCTAGGCACAAATTTAAATTGATTCATGTTTAAATGAACAACCTAAGATGATCCAAATCATCAAATACCCCTATCCTTAAGGCCAATCTTCTACTATTTTACTATACCAAGCAATTCCACCATATTTCCTTCAACAAAACATTGATGATCACCACATCTTCCTATTATCTGCACATTAATCTATTAGATTCTTATGATACATGTTAGTTTAACATCATCTCATGAAGTCAAGGCCTTAAGAGCTCATGGGATGATCATTTCCTAGTAATAAATCAAACTTTTGATAAAAAAAGAAGACTATGACTGTCAAAACTCGACAAGCGTACATACAACAACACAAAACATTGTTTAAAACTTTCTTGATTGATATACCAAGTCTCTCAATTCATTTTCATCTGATTCCTAATAAAAAACAATCAATAACAATGCCAAAAGGCTCCAAATTTGCAGAGAAAACTGAATTTGTATTAGTTGTTGTGTGTTGTCTGTACATTCCTAGGCTTCTTTTCGTACCTTCACTTCTTTGGTGTATTTTTAAGTCTATTTCAACTTCCTTAACCACATTTGGGTGGTTATGAAAATTAAAATGCTTAAAGGATCCCATAAATGGGATTTCCCTCTAAAAGACTACCTAGTCATTATAGTTTAAATTTTGAATTTTAAACTTTATAAAATAACTCAAAACTCATTAATCTTGCAAAATAAAAACTCCTAAGGCTTCCAAACACCTAGGATACTTATTCTAAATCTTCTTAAACTCTTATACAACTCTTAGATTCTCTTGGACACTAATAGTCCATTTACAATCAAATTGGGCCTTTAGGCCATTAACAAATTCCTTACATAGCAATGGCATTTCATGACATTAAAAGACATTATAGGCTTCAATATGTTATAGTTGATGCTTAAATGTTCCTTCTTTATCTTCCATGCCCTATGGTTCTCATTGAATCCCTTCAAGGTCTTCATGTTTGCATTGGATGTCTTTATGACTTGACTGATTCTCCTTGGTGCCCCTACACCATTCTTCCCACCTCCAATAAAAATCATGTCCCAAGAGTTGATCTAGTTTGGCCAAGGACTTGTCTTGAATGACCTCTAATATGAAGGGGTGAAGTAATCCCCCAAAGTGACCTTCTTCCTACAAGACATTGCACTCAAACATAAATTATTAGAAGAAAAATGGGTATTTGTTGACTGTCCTTGTGAAGGATAGTGAGAAGGCTGCCATGCCTTCATTCCTGATCCACTCCATGGCTAAGATCTCTGACCAAACATCTCTTCTCCATCTCTATGGTGTGGTCCCACCATAGGACACTTTATTTCCCTAACTTGCACAAAAGCTAGATCACAAAGCTCTCCTCTTTTAGGACTATCATGACTACATTTTGACTGTACTTTTCCTCCACTATACCATCTAGTATCATACTGTACCTGCCTATGAATTTTCTACCCAAAACACATTATGATTGGCTCATCTTGATTCTTCAACAAGGGTTGCAACTCATACTTCCTTCCTTCATGGTGAACTAAGTACTTGTTTGTAAAACCATCATGGATAACCCTCTTAGACCATTGCCGGGATCTTCCCAAAATCAAATGCCTACAACTCATATTGAGAACATCACACCATACCCTGTCCCTATACTTTCCAATTGAAAACTCAATCATGACTTGTTCACAAATAATCAAGTTATGATCCACATTCACCCAAGTTTTATAATAAGGCTTAGGGTGTGGAAAAGTTTTTAAATTTAACTTCTTGACAACCTCATGAGACAATACATTATGACTTTCCCTCGAGTCCATAATGAGTTTACATACCTTACCTTGGATCAAGTAATTTTATCTAAAGATCCTTGGATTATATGGGGCCTGATTTTTTCCATGAATAAGTGCTCTCCTTCTTCTGGTGGTGCCAAGATAGGTTCATGCTTCTCTTCCTTGTTGGCCTCTTCTTCTACCAAGTTTACCCTCCTATCTCTACCCTTGTCTTCATTCCATCTAGGACATCTAAAGGATTGATGACCCACTTCATTGAAAGTAAAACACCTACCTATGAACACTCCATTTCTTCTTCATCCACTCCTTCCACCTCTATACCCTCCTCTTGTGTTAGAAGTGAATGTCTTGTCCTTCTCTTTCTCAATGCTGCTCTAAAAATCAGAATGTGTCCTTCCACCGCTTCCCCTCATAGAAGATCCTTCTTTTGTACTAATTTGGATCTCTTGCCTTCTCTTTATTTTCTCCTCAGCCTCAATGGTCAATTTTTAATAGTCTTCAACTAATCTAGGGGTAGCAAGACTAAGTTCATCCTGGATATTGAACCTAAGCCCCTCCATGTACCTTGCAATCTTTTCTTCAACATCTTCTTCATGAATCACCCTTATATCCAACTTGTGAAACTCTTTAGTGTACCTTTATACATCGATGTATTTTTTCTTAAGACCCTACATCTTCTTGTATAGCTAGACCCTATAATCATTAGGCAAAAATTTTGCCTTCATCTTATCCATCATAGTATACCAAGATGAAATCTTGGGCTTCCCATTCTTCCGTCTCTCTCCCTGAACACAATCCCACCATAGAAGTGCATGTCCCTTCAACTGAGACTTTTCTATCTTCACATTTTGTCCCTCTTTAGTATCTTCACATTCAAAGAAATTCTCCATGGCACTGAACCAATCTATTAGTTCCTTATCGTCAATCTTCCCACCATACATAGGAAAATCAGGTCTTGCACTTGAATCACCATTCTTAACGACTTTAGAAAACCTAGCCATCCTTAGATCTTCAGGATCTAATTGTTCTTCCTCTTGGGTTACCTCTTATTCCTCATCACCAAATTCATCATCTTGTCTGACTTTAGAAAACCTAGCCATCCTTAGATCTTCGGGATCTAATTGTTCTTCTTCTTGGGTTACATCTTCTTCCTCATCACCAAATTCATCATCTTGTCTGATTTTCTTTTCTCTTCTCTCCAAGGATAATATTATTTCCATCATAACTCTCATCTCCTTATCCTTCTCAGCTTTCTCCATTCTTTCTTGCTCAAGGGTTGCCTTCAACTTATTATCTGCCAACTGATCTTTGACTATCCTTGCCAACTCCATGTTTTCAATCCTTATAGGTAAATCTCCTTCCTCACCTTCAGACATGGTTCTTTCTCTCCTTTACATAATTAGATCAACTCAGGGCTTCACCTTAAAGGGTATTTCAACTCTAAGGGCTTAACTAGGATCCAAGACACCAAAGTTCACAAGACCACTCTCAAACCTTTTCACAAGACCTTTCCTAGGCTCTAATACAACTTGATATAGGGGAAAGGGTGGATATATATATATATATATGTGTGTGTGTGTGTGTGTGTGTGTGTGTGTGTGTGGGAGATTTTAGATATTTGATAATTTAGGATATCCAATATTTTTTGGACATCCGATATTTTTGGATATCCGATTCCTTTTACTAGCATTGAAAAGTAAAAAGTTTATTCTCTGGGTCCTTGCCTGAGAAGTACATTTTTCTATAGAGAATCACAGGATTGTAGTTGTAGAAGACAAAAATCCACTTTTTCCCCTTTCTTAGTTGGAATTTGTCTATTACCAAAGGTTTTTGCATCACCTTTTTGGTTTCACTATGGGGAGTAGTAGTCGTTGAAAGCATAAACGAAAGAGGAAACTCACAAATGAAGAGATTGAAGTATACAGAGAAATGGATAGGGTTGCCCATCAGAACAAGAGACAAGTTGTGTTAAATATTAATGAAAATGTGGGCATAGGCCTACCATTAAATGTGGTTTCAAGTGAAGAAGAACATGAATTTGAAATGATTTATGATAATAATATTGAAAATGAGAATGTAGGGATTGAAGATGAAAATGTAGGTTTTGAAAATGAACATGTAGATGTGGACATTGACAATGACAATCCCCTAATTGAATATGAAGGAATTGACAATGATAATGATACACAAGAACCAAATCAATGTAACACATCTCCAAATTATATGAGAAATGAAGTCCCTTGGGAGGAAGAAAGACAAACTTCAAAATTGATACCTTCAAGAACAACTAAATCATTACTTGAAATTGATGACAATATAATGAGCAATTTCAATGGCAAGAGATCAGAAAGAACCATTTGGTTGTGGGTTTCAAAACTTTTTAATCAATTTTTTAGGCACAAGATGTTGTTGAGTAATGTCAAATATTTGTGCAATTGTTAAAGATGTAGAAGATGAGACATATACTAGTCAAATTGAAAATTAGTGTGAATAATTGTATGCAAATTAGATGTCTAACAAACTAGAAATGATAAATTAACTATTAAAGCCAGTAAATCTATCTAATGCAAACACAATGAAGAATGCAAAGTAACTATGAAATGATGAAACTAATTTAATTACCTTCACCTACCATGCACCTTGTCTCCATTGTCCTCCTAGACTTGATTTCTTGAAGATGTTGAGCTCTCAGATTTCCAAATGAAGCCCTTTCCCAAGATGATCACCAAAGTGTGGAGGTTGAATGAAATGAGTGCACAATAGCTTATGCAAACTAATGGATGGAATGAAAATGAAATGGTGATAGTATGAATTGATTGCTCTTAGAATGCTTGGACGCTTGATTGCTTGATTGCTTGAATGCTGGAATGCCTATTATCAAAAATACCTATTAGCTTACAAAGGGGAAATGTGGCTCCTTTTATAGAATTTTAGAAGATCTAGGCCTAGGTGGCACAATCCTACGGTTGAGAATGAAAGGTGGAAGATCCTAAGTCTAGGATTGACTTGGTTGAAGGAGTTGAGAGAAAGGGAGATGTAGTTGGAATGTAAGAGGAAGAATAGGGATGATGTTCCTCTCACATTGACATGGAGGAGAAGAAGGTGGAAGGGAAAGACACATGTCAA
This sequence comes from Chamaecyparis obtusa, assembly GCA_027943335.1. NCBI lineage: Eukaryota > Viridiplantae > Streptophyta > Pinopsida > Cupressales > Cupressaceae > Chamaecyparis > Chamaecyparis obtusa. The sequence goes on from BSBK01002236.1 coordinate 46,982, forward strand.
GTGTCTCACAAAGACCAAAGAGAGAAAGAGGGAGAGACCTTTTCCTCATGAGGACTCTTTGCACAAGTGTCCCATCAGTCACCTTTGACCCTTAGAGGTGGCTTGAGAAGCCCCTTAGGAATAGGGCATGTCTCTTGACTTGGTTGTTGAGAGGACATGTGGTCATGAGACTAAGTCTTATGAGGCCAACATAACTCTTGAGAATAGGACATGTGTGGGTGAGGATAATTGTAAATAAATAATTAATAATAATTATTTATTTTAGCCAAAGTGATGTGTCAGGTGACTAGGTAGGTGAGGTGGACTAGGAAACTTAGTCATATTTAGGTGATTGTGTACTTAATTAAATCACTTTAATAAGACTAATTGGAAGACTTCGGATAGAAGAATAGACTATAGTGAATTCACTAAATAAATTGAATAATTTATTTAATAAATAGAGGACTAATTATTAATTAAATAATAAATATTTAATTAATTTATCAAGTCAATAGTAATTAAATAATAAATATTTAATTAATTAATGAAGCCATTTTTAGGTGTATACATTTTGCCCCTCTTTGAAATAATGTGTGTGTCACATTGTTTCAAAGAAAATTTCAAGTATTTTGCCCCTGCCCTAGACAATGTCTAAAATGACGTAAACATGCCCCCTCAAGAGATTGATGAATAATTTGTGTTTTATTTTTTATTTTGATTAATCAATCTCACAAAAGAAACATGAGAAAAGGTGGGTGAAAATGGGGTGAAATGGAATAAAAATGAGAGATAGGGTCCACACACCAAGCACATAGGGTCCATAGGCTATAAATAGGGCTTAGGGGTCCATAATAGGCTCATTGTGCACACTTGTCATTTGGAGATCAGAGCGCGAGAGAGAGAAGAGCAGAGCCACCTAGATGTCGTTCCCATTGTCAGATCACCGCTTCGAGAGAGTCAGACACTTCCAACGACCACTCGATTCGGGTGAACCGGTAGGTGACTCGATCTTGCTTTGCGATTTCATGATTTGATGCATGTTAGATTAGAAATTTAGCATGTTTAGGATAGATTGAATGATAGAAATAGATTATAAATTTTTTGGTTTTAGGGACAGTACGAATGCGCAGAAACTAGCAACATTTGCATAGAAAATAAAACTTTATGTGCATGCGTGTAGGGCAGCTGCGCATTCATACTAGAAGAATGTTAGACTTGTGCAAGTGTTAAATAAAAATGTGCATATGAAAAATCAGCGCATTTATGCAAAGTTGTGGTGCAAATGTTCAATAAAATTGCGCTTTTGTCAAAGCTTGCGCATTTGTACAAAATTATTGCACAAATGTCAAGAAAAACTACGCATAGGTAAAAACCTACGCAAATGTTAAATAATGTTGCGCATACATGTTTCAATGATGTGCATGTGTTTGAAGTGATAGAATGTGGTGAAACTAGATAGTCAATTAGGTCAAACTTGATGTCGATAAGCCCATTAAATCCATCGGTGATTGATTTTGATTGATTTGAGCAAGATAGGCAACATTGTAGCATGTTCGCTAGTTAACCAGTCTCGCACGTAGATAATTGATAGAATCATCTGTTGAAACACATGATAATAACATGTTTGAAATTGATATGATAGGATAGATAGATTAATAGATCAGTTTATCAAAATTTGATAGGTTGATTGTTGTTGACTTGAATAGGAGGATATCACAGATAGTCTGATGTCACGAGAGAGATATCCCGTGACTCAGAATCTAAGACCGGCACTGTCGGAGACAGATAGACTGTTGATTGGAGCGTCTAGATTATATTATGTGATTTATACGCCTGAGATTCAGGTGAATCTCAGTATGATGATAGCATTAGTAGAGCGATGGCACTCGAAGACAAGTACCTTCCATCTTCCGATAGGGGAGATGATAGTCACATTAGAGGATGTTTATCGCATCCTTCATCTTCCCATCATAGGTGAGCTGGTACAGTATGATCGGCACGGTGAAGTCATAGAGTGCAAAGCCATCTTTGGTGATGATGATATAGAGGATGGAGAGATCAACTAGGAGGACATGGTTGATTTGTCTGATCCTCTACCAGTAGTGCTAGTAGGAGCGATTGGGGGATTTGTATGCCCTGATCATAGATCTCATGGATTTGCAGTTGGATGGGGCCGCACATTATAGTGGATGATGGAGGGGACTCGATGTGCTTGGGGTGTGTGTTTATTAGCACATCTTTATCATGACATGCATCAGGTGGTGTACCATAGGGGTGCATCATTATCAGTAGGTGTGACACTGCTCCATGTTTGGCCATGGGAGCATATTGCAGTTACTCGACCAGTGGCTATTAGATTTTGGGGCACAGGGAAGCCCTATATTCATTTATACTCTTCAATTTTGTTACAGGCAAAACTGGGCCATTTAGAGTTTTGGCGGTATAACTTTAATACATTGGACACAGTGACATGGAGACCCTACCTAGGGTGTGAGCTGTGGGATGATGAGCGGGAGCTTGGTTTTTGTTTTGAGTCATGGTGGTTGATAGGGTGGATGCCCTTTATTATAGAGCGACAGCTGGTTAGTCGGGTCTTGAGATAGTTTGGTAGGATACAGGGCATGCTGCAGGGAGTGACAGAGCATGCTTGTAGTCATCAGGAGAGATGAGACTAGGGAGCCATGACATCATTTGATGTGGCTCAATAGGATTTTTTGGATGCCCCATTCCAAGCATGGTCGATGAGACTGATAGTGGTAGACCTAGGGATGACTGCTGATTTAGAGTAGTTTTTGAGGGATTTTCTAGTTCCACGAATTACAGATCTAGTAGCGAGGCCTCTAGAGAGAGATCCTATAGAGAGATGACGGGGGAGACTTCGAGGGAGAGATAGACGTGGGTGAGGGAGATGAGGTGGTGGTGATGGTGGAGGAGATGGAGGAGGAGATGATGGTGGAGATGGAGGGAGAGGGGATAGGGTAGGACCTCAGATGAGAGGAGGTGGTGTGAGACAGAGGGGATTCATGCCACCTCCAGCTAGACAAGGATGGAGATAGCCTTTGGCATAGCTAGCATAGCCACCTGTAGGAGCTCCACTACAAGTACCAATCTCTCTAGCACAGATACCAATTTCCCCAGTATAGGGACCAGCTACACAGGTACAGGTGTAGGGATAGGATGAGGCAGATGTTTTACTAGCCCAGGGTGGTGTGGTACAGGGTGGTCAGGTTCAGGATGACATATAGGATGAGCCTGACATTGAGATGCCAGATGTATAGGTACAAGATGAGTAGGTTGACATGGACATCGGGGGACAAGATCCCTACTTACAGAGAGACACTGTGAAGGAGGAGCCAGATATTGATACAGTGCTAGTTTGACTAGCAGTTACACAGGTATAGGTAGATCGGGTTCTGGGTCTAGAGAGAAAGATTGAGAGGATGGATAGATAGATGAGAGTATTGAGATAGGAGCAAGATGGAGTGCTTGAGAGACTAGGAGAGGCGGAGATGTTATTGGATGAGTTGCAGCGGATAGAGGAGTTGGGTCCTCATGGAGATAGCATTAGAGCCATGATACATGCTAGGAAGGAGATATCCTACTGGCGAGAGGCATATAGACAGGCAATTCCTAGGGATCAGTGGATTGGGAGCTTTAGAGAGAGCTCAATGGCGGTGAGGACAGTAGTATATGAGAGACAGGCACTAGCTGGTAGTGGAGGTGTATCATCACGTCCTCCTAGAGCACCCATAGGCTCAGGAGATCAGGGCAGATCCTTAGGAGCAAGTGGTTCAGTAGCACAGGGCCTTATTGCAGCTTGTAGATAGCAACATACAGATTCAGGAGGCAGTGGGTCATAGATACCACTTGTATACACATTGTGTATGATATTATCATTGTATCATTATATATTGACTTGATAGACACTAACTGTAGACACATTGTTATTGATTATATATCATGGAACATTTGGACAGTTTTGGTTGTATTTATGGACTTTATATGATTTTGACTCTATATGATTGATGCAGTTCTATCATGATTTGCTATGATGTTTATATACATGTGCGTACTGACATATGTAGGATGTGATGATTTACTTTTATATGCACAGAATGGATATCTTAAAATGCAAAATGATTGATTTTCTATATGATGCTAATGGATAAACAATCTAATATATAATGATATAAATGCATGTTCTAAATGATATTCACTAATGCTATGTGATGATAAATGCAATAATGTAAAAACAATGTGAATAATGTAAAATGAATGGATACTAAATGCATGATAATACTAAATATATGTAATGAACAATGAATGATATTGTAATACAAATGATATCTAATGTAATAAATGAAAATGTACCTAAGATGATGGATAACATGATAAAATGAAATGAGATGAAATGATAACTATAACAAATATCAAATGAACACACCTAATAATAATTATGCATGTCTTAAAATGATTAAGTGCAAAGTATTTTTGGTTGTCCAAATGTCCTCAACTGAAATAAAAAAGTTCTTGACACAAGAAGAATGGACTTAGGAAAAATAGATAACCTAATGAGAAAGATAAACCACAAATCTCTATAAAAGGAGCACTGCTATGCAATTCATGAGATGGTAAAATCCAAATGCAAAATTAAATGAATGTATGTCCAAAAATTTAGGTAACATCTTAGAACTTCATAATAACTGGAATTTGTTTTTCATCATTGAGCTCGTTATGTTGCAAGAAAATGCAAGCATCATGATATAATTAAACCAGGATGACCTAAGCACTTCTTGCATGGAGTTTAATATTGCAAACTTGACAAGCATCTAGGTATAATTGAACCGAGATGACTCGAGTTTCGTTTGCATAACAGACAAGGAATATTTCCCCCTCCATCGGGGAACAAATATTTGGAGTCGAGGTATGCGATGGCGTATCACCATAAATAGCATTTTTAGAACAACATGATTTGTATGTTGTCCATACTATGAAATAGATGAAGGCACTTATACACAGACACCCCAATTACTTGTTCATTCGATTTCATCAAAAAATACCCCACAAACAGCAATCAAAGAAAATATCATGCCCCATCCTGGCTATTCTAATCAATGACATATGAGAGTTTCAAACTCATGTCAAAGATATCCCGGAATAGCATAGGAAACATGATAATAATGAAATCTAGATATGAATGCATAATTTATAACAAATGATTCTAACATGCCTGCCATGAATATACATTTCTTTTGCCAAAAAGATAGATTTAGGATATGTTGATCAGTTCAAGTGATGATGTATAGTCAAGATGTATAGAAAGAAGTCACAATTCGAAGGATAGATCATAGATTTATGATTCAGCATGAAGATACCATTATGAAAGAACATTTGATTGCGTTTGCCTTGCCTGGTGAAAATAACTCCATTGTGTCCTCTAAGAGTCACGACTATCATAGATCCACTTCCCAAACTAGGTCGAGGACATGCCCCTAGCTAGGTGATGGACTGACTTATTATGGATGAAGAAAGATGCAACAAGACTAGGATGAAGACTATGACAAAAGATCAAGCTATGTTGGGGTTTTATTATGGGTAAATACAATGGATGGTGTATGAACTGGCCATTTTATTATGATATATACATGATGGGGACAAGGACTAATGAACCATTTTATTGTGGATATATAAAATGAACGGACACACTAGAAGAATCCTAATAGATAGAGGAGCTAACTTGTCACACATAGCGCCTGTTTCCAAGTTTTCACCATATGCTTTTATTGCAGTTTTCTTTTGATTTTATGTTTTTTTTGTATTTTTGTATTTTTTTATTTACAGAATATATATACAGACTATATACATGCCCCTTGTATTGGGATTTTAGGGATAGAACTTCTTGAGATGGATACCGTTAAGAGGTTCATCCAAGGGATCCCCTTTAGGTGTAGACAACTGATAAGCCCCAGAACCATAGACTGCTATAATCACAAAAGGTCCTAACCAATTTGGTTCAAACTTGCCCTTCTTTTCACGGTGTTGTTGATTCTTTGGATTTTCTCGAAGGACTAAGTCACCCAACTAAAAGTCTCTAATCTTTACCTTGCTATTGTACTAATGGGACAGACATTGTTGATAAACTTTCAAATGGTCATAGGCTCTCTGACGGTGTTCATCTAGCAATTCCAATTTAGTCAGGCATGCAACTCTATATTCTTCATCAGGAATTAAATCTTTAAGAGTAACACAAAGTGAAGGCAACTCGACCTCGAGGGGTAGGACTACTTCAGATCCATAAATAAGGGAGTATGGAGTGGCTCTAGTAGGAGTACGGATGGAGGTGCGGCAAGCCCATAAGGCTAGATTAAGTTGGAGATGCCAGTCATGGCCAGTGTCATTGACAATCTTTTGTAGGATTTTAACAATTGTTTTGTTTGACGCCTCAGCTTGGCCATTTCCTTGGGGATAGTAGATGGTGGAATAGTTATGGGTGATGTGGAATTTGGCACACAGTTCATCCATGTCCTAGTTTTGAAACTGTTTCCCATGATCAGTGATAAGATACATAGGTATACCATATCTGCAAATGATATAGTTCAAGATAAACATGGATATTTGTTTCCCTATGGTGGTAATCAATGGAACAGCCTCAATCCATTTAGTAAAATACTCCGTGGTAGTGAGAATCCATTTGTGGCCATTGGAAGATGGAGGGTTGACAACACCCACGAGGTCGAGTCCCCACCGACTAAATGGCAAAGTAGTTGTAAAAGGATTTAACACTTGAGTTGGAGCATGGATAAGGTTTCCATGTATCTGACATTTCTTGCATGCCCTAGCAAAATGAAAGGAGTTTTCTTCCATGGTAGGCCAATAATAACCCATACGCATGAGTTTCTTAGCCAAAGAGGGACCAATCGAATGTGTCCCAAAAATACCCTCATGTACATCACATAAGGAAAGTTGAGCTTTGTCATGTTCGAGACATCACAGGAGAGTACCATCAAAACCTCACCGATAAAGGGTGTTGGATATGAGGATATAGCGGGAGGTTTGGCGGAGAAAAGTTCATTTTTTATTTTAGGATAGGTCAGGAGGTAGGGTGTTATCTTTGAGGTAAGAATAGATTTTTCCATAAGTTGGGGAGTCATGTCCAATCAAATGACATATAATACTCATATCAAGCTCATCATATGCGGGACAAGTTAGGGATTCCACCAAGAACTCAAAATGGGCCTTGGTATCTTCTATATCAAATAAAGAAGCAATCGTTGCCATGTCATTGGTAGCTTTATTTTCACGTTGAGGAATCTGCTCAAAAGTAATGATAGAGAAATACTTTTTAAAGTCATCAACCATACATTTATATGGCACTAACTTATCATCTTTGGTCTGATAATCATCATTAACCTGGTTGACAATCAGCTGAGAATCTCCGTAGACATTTATTTCAGATACGTTCCATTGTAAAGCCATTTTTAACCCAATCAGCAAAGCCTCCTATTCTGCTACATTATTGGTGCAAGGAAATAACAACTTGTAAGATTTCAGAATAGTGTATCCTTGTGGCGTGATAAAAAGAATACGAGCTCCTAAACCCTGCTGAGTGTATGAGCCATCAAAGTATAATTTCCATGTTTGTGTAGACAAAGCTAAGATATGAGCATCAGGAAACTCTATGTGTATAGGTTGGTCATCCATTAATGGAGCATCAGCTAGTTGATTTACAATCACTTGACCTTTGATAGCCTTCCTATCTACATATTCAATATCAAACTCACTAAGTAGCATGACCCACTTAGCCAACCTACCTGTCAATGTTGTCTTGCTTAATGGATACTTTAAAGGATCAGTCTTTGCAATAAGCTAGGTAGAATGTGACAACATGTAATGTCACCACTTCTATGAAGCAAAGACAATAGCCAAACATGCTCTTTCAATAGGGGAATAGTTTAACGCATATCCCACTAGAGTTAGACTCATGTAGTAGATGGCTTTTTCTTTTCCTTCATGATCTTGCTGAGCTAGAAGAGCACCTAGTGAAGCTGTCGTGGCTGAAATGTAGAGAAAGAGTGGCTTGCCCAGAATTGGTGACATCAAAGTTGGAGGATTCGCTAGATATTGCTTGATTTTGTTGAAAGCTTCCTCACACTTATCATCCCATTGGAATAAGATATTTTTATGCAGCAAATGTTGAAAGGGATGACTACGATCTACTAGTTGAGAAACAAATCTTTGAATGGATTGTAGACACCCCTGTAAAGATCTTAGCTGACTGATGTTAGTGGGGGAAGCCATCTCCAATATTGCTTTAACCTTTTTTGGATCTACTTCGATTCCTTTAGCTGAGACAATATACCCTAATAGTTTGCCGAATGTGACCCTGAATGCACATTTCTTTGGATTGAGTCGAATCTGATATTTTTCCATCCGGGTGAATATTCTATCCAACACTCTCAAATGACCAGCTCTATCTTTAGATTTTGCTAGAATATCATCAACATAATCTTCCATGATGGTATGCATCATATCATGAAAGATCATGGTCATGGCTCTTTGATAAGTTGCTCCAGCATTTTTGAGGCCAAATGGCATCACATTCCAGCAGTATGTACCCCATGGACAAGTAAAGGTAGTTTTTTCCTAGTCTTCCGGTGAAATCTTGATTTGGTTATAGCCCAAAAAACCATCCATTAATGATAACATTTCATGCCCAGCTATCAGATCAACAATCATATCAATATTTAGCAAAGGGAAGTCATCTTTCAGACAAGCTTTATTAAGATCTCGAAAATCAATACAAATCCGGATAGACTTGTCTGCTTTTGAGATAGGAACAATATTGGAGATCCACTCAGCATAATCAATAGCACGAATGAACCCAACATCTAGGAGCTTCTTCAATTCTGCTTTCACCATTAGGGCAATGTGAGGATGCATTTTGCAGAGCTTCTGCTTAACTGGTTTTACACCTAGTTTGATAGATAAATGATGCATAATGAGATTTGGATTCAGACCAGGCACATCAGCATAGGACCAAGCAAAGTTGATTTGTCTTTCTCTAAAATTTTTTGCAAAAGCTTCTTTCTTTGATTCTGTCAAGGATGCTGTTACTTTGAGGATGCGTGGAGACTCCTCTATTCCAATGGTAAGTGGTACTGTTGGTTCTATAAGAATGGTAGATTGTTCTCGATACAAATAATTGGGAAGAGTGTCAATCCTTCCATCATCAAGTGCCTCAGAGAGGTTTTCACCATCAGATGCATCTTTTCTTTTTACTATTTTTGGATCTAATACTGCCACTGAGTGGTTTTCACCATTAGATCTGTTGATTATTTTTATATTTTTATGACTGAAAGGATTGGCACTCTCACCAAAATAGGCCATGTCATTGAGTTCTATCAAAAATCTTGATTTGTGATCCCCTAGTGGTAAATGATCCCTGATGCCAAGATAGTCAATGATTGCATCATCATTATGGAAGACATCAGTTCTAGGTGATCGAGAGAATCCCAATCAATAAGGTCAGGATGGACAAGGGGCATTGGATCATTTGGGTCAGTTTCAAAAATAGAGATGGTATTGATGGAAAAGTTGTCAAGGTTTATGATTGTATCAGTGAGGTCTATTTCCATACTCTCATCTGAATTGTCTGTCACAAGATAATGCTCACTTCGCTCATGATCGACATGAGTAGTATTACGTGGGACTAATCTTAGCGAGTCACTCATTGAACTCTCACCCTCATGGTAATCGATACTATATTGATGGACAACATCGACTCCTATTTCTTTAGTATAATTAGATAAGGAATCCCATTCATAATCATTAGAATTAGAATCATCATTATCTTCAAGTCTATCAATGATTCTTTGAGCTATCCTTTGTTTCTCTGGATCTACATACATACCATGCTTTCTGAATTGTAAGGCAGGAGCTTTAGATGTCTCATGAAAAGGTTGGATTTTTGCTTTTCCTTTTGGTTCTTGTGGTCCTTCTCCTTTATATCCTAATCCTATAGTGTCTCTTTGATAATTGGAACTTTACAAAATTGGTTTGATAACCCCTTCTCTTTGTAACCCTAGAAGTCCAGCACCTTGATAGCCCATCTTTTGTAGCAAAGTATACCCTTTCCATAGACATTAGGTGATATATATTCATGTTTAGTATATTCTTCAATCTTCTATGTCTTAAGCCAATAATTTGCATTACGCTCAGCTACCTCTTTGGATATTGTTCTCCCACTTATAAATGTGTTATAAACAAGTGTGGAAGGGGGTTCTGATTGTTGTTTAGTGATCAAAGATCTACCATATGATCTGGGAGATAAAGGTAACTCAGTGATGCAAAGAGCTTGACCTAGAGTATATTCTCCCATACTGATTTCTTTGATGTCTATCTTGATCCCATCTGATTTAGAAGTTGATGCTATATTACTAGGGTCACTGGGTGTAGTTGCAAAAGATCCAGTATGATTATAGGGAACCAAAGAATTAGAAGTCTTCACATTGCTACAATATTGAAAAGGATTAGAATCTCCTTTGATAGTGATCTCTTGACCATTATGAGGGAATTTTATACATTGGTGATAAGTCGATGGCACAGCTTGCATGGAATGAATCCATGGTTTTCCCAAAAGGATATTATAAGCAAGATCCATGTCTAGAACTTGACAAGATACATCTTTGACAATAGGACCAGCTCTAATTGGAAGAACAACGGACCCCTTGGATGATCTCTCTTCCTCATCATAGGATTTTATTGTGATTTTCTTTTTTGGATCAACGCCATTCTCAGAAAATCCCAATGCAAGGACTAACTTTAACGTGTAGATATTCAAGCCAGCTCCCCCATCTATTAGTACTCTTTTAATCTTGTGATTTTGGACAAGGACTTCGATATGTAAAGGAGCATTATGAGGTTGGGTAATAGATAAATCATCATTTTCAGTGAAGGACAAATAGTGTGGGGTTGTTAAATGGCCCACCATAGCTTGAAATTGATCATGATCTAGAGTTGTGGGAACCTAGGTCTCTAAGAGAGCCTTTTCAAGGATATATTTGTGAGATGGGGAAAGACACAAAATCTCTAAGATGGATATCTTGGCAGGTGTTTTCTTAAGTTGTTCCAAAAGATTGTACTGGTTGGAAGTATTTGGGATAGACCTTGGGACATAAACGGACTTGTTTTGTGTAGTGCTTGGTTTAGATTGGACTCCTTGGATAGTAACTTTGGCTTGAGCATGAGTAGTAGCTCAGACTGGTTGACTCTCTAATTTTCCTTTGATGGTAATGACATTGGCATAATACATAGAAGGATGACATTTAGAAATGTTACCAACATATCGATAGGGAGTGGAATTATAATTGGCTTGATTGTCACTCTTATTGTTGGAAGAACCCCCTTTTTCATGCTCAGGAAGTGGATCTTTGAAAGTTGTATGTGATTCATTCAAGACATGTCCGTCAACACCAATTTCACCACTTTCGATTAAGTCTTGAATTACATTTTTGAGTCTTTTGCAATAATTGGTTTTATGTCCTCTACCTCTGTGAAATTCACAATAATCAGTCTCATTCCACCAAGAAGGCTTCACCCTAGGTTCAAAATCTTTTATTTCAAGAAGCGTAATGAGTTTCTTTGTAATTAACTTCCGTAATGCTGATTCGAGAGATTCCCCCAAAGGAGTAAAGTTTCTTCGAGGTGGCATAAAAGGCAATCTAGGTTTGGATGAATCTTTGTTGTTATTTTGATTTGATGATTGATTCTTGTAGATTCCTTGAGTAGCATTGGCCTGACTGGTGAGATTAAGAAGGGGTTGTGTTGGTTTGACATTATGATTATCAACAATCCCATCATTGACAATGTTTTTGTTTTTATTCCAGAATTTTGATTTGTCATTGTTGTAGTTGTTGGAATTGGAATTTGAGGATCCAACATTTTCTTTAGAATAAAGTTTGATCTCACCTTTTCAGACCATGGCTTCCTCAATCTTGATACCATTTTCTATGAGCTTATTGAAATTTGGTGGACATTGCAATTGTAACCTATAACTCATTTCTGATGTAAGTTTATGCACAAAAATATCCATCTTTTCTTGTTTGGGAATCATTTGTGGATATTTGGAAAACAATTGATGCCATCTTTGCAAAAAAGTAAGGAAAGGTTCTCCATTCTTTTGATGTGCATTGCAAAGATCAAGCATAGTGACTTCATGTTTGATGTTATACGAATAATGAGTCACAAATTTGTCAAGAAACTCATTGAAATATTTGATGCCAGGGGGAAGTTTAGAGAACCATTCCATGGCTTTTCCTCCTAAAATTCATGGAAATAGTCATATAAGATAAGTATCATTGTGAGAGACTTCAATACAAGCAGCACAAAACTCATGAATGTGGTCTTGTGGATCCGAATTCCCTTTGTATTTGTCAAATTTTGGTACCTCAAAATGAGGAGGGAATGGAATCATTGCTAAGTTCTTATCAAAAGGATAAGGACATATATCATCCAAGGAATATTTCTTTGTTGACGATCTAGTTTGGATGTCACAGATTTGTTGTTGAAGCATCTAGATTTGTTGTAGAATGGGATCCAAGGATAACATGTTTCCTTGAGAGTTTTGGGAAACATTGTTTTGTGAAGCATGATTTTGGGAAGCATGGTATTGCTGATCATTCAGAAAAATAGTGTGTTGTTCATGACTATGAGAAGCATTGGATTGCTGATTGGTGTCCTTTGCTCCATGAGTATCTTGAGAACCTTTAGGAATTTCTTGATTGTTTGTGTGAGCTGGTTCTCAAAGATGGGAAACATCAAAATCACTTGGTAACTTAGCTCCTTGTTGAGCAAGCATGAGAAAATACATTTCTTTATCCAAGCCTAAGAGTCTTTCCATGACATGATAAAATTGAGGATCTTGTGAAGCTTCCCTAAGTTCATCATCGGTGGGTTCATCATTGGATGCAAAAAGTGAAGGCTTCTTAGGAGCTTCTTTTGGCCAAGGGTTCTCTTCATTGCTGGTATTTCCTTCCATCTTGTCTAGGGATTCTGGATTAATGGCTTGTTTGAGTTTTTGAGATCGAGTTTGAACCATAAAATTGAAAGAATTGATTGTGGGATGAAAGATTTTTGATGAGAAGATATGGAAAGTGATTGATAGAAAAGATATTGAAATGTGTTGAAAAGTGATAAGACAACTTGATAAACTCTAAGGCAATAGGAGGTATAGATCTCACTATGATATGACAAAGAGAAATCAAGAGATAATAACCTAAGTAAGTTTGGTGGTTAAGGATGATATATCCTGATATGGTAAACTCACAAAGATCAAAATCTGATGGATAAGATAATGTTTCAACACAAAATTGAGAATTTCAAATATTTGGAAGAAAATGATTTGATGAATCTTGATGAAGGAATGATGAAAAGTGATGAAAATGGTTAAAACTAAAGATCAAAGGTCTGTGTAACTTGACTGTTTCTCCAGAATCTTACTAAGGATGAAAATGGGTATCTAAAAAAGTGATTTTGAAAATTGCAAAGTTTGTGGAAATGCTCATTATTGTAAATGCGCAACAACAAATGCGTAGGACAGATTGATAAATGCGCAACAAAATGAAACAGATGCATAGCAAGATGTGACAGATGCAAACTGGTAATACTCAAAAGCGCAGACAGTTTGAATAGATGTGCAACAAATTTTGATAAATGTGTAGCAAATTTGATCAAATGTGCATAAATATGTGATATATGCACAGGTTTTGAAGTTTTGATCTGAATTGAAATATTTTGGATTTTCCTAGTGCTTTCTAGTTTTTTTTGTTTTTTTTTGGCAAAGTGAAAAATGCATAAACACACGCACACAAGACATAAATGATGTTAATCTGACTATGCTAATATGAATGCACAAACACGCTTACAATCCTATGGTTGGCAAGGATGATATCTGCTGAATCCCCACTAGGATAATAAAATCTAGCCATGCAAATTCATAGCAGATAGCCTAGGAACTTGGAGGCATGGGCTCCTCCTTATAGTGCACTCACTTCTCAGGCACACCAAGTTTCAAATTCAATGGGTCATTACTTCCCAAAGAACTGCTATCTCTACTATGAACCGTGAGTAATGTGGGGTGTTTTCACAAGCTTGGGTGACTCCTTGAGCTAGCAAATAGAAGGTTTTTGGCCACTAAACAAAAACTTTTAGTAAGGACATCCATTTAGGTGGTTGTGATCAAGTCATTTTTCCAATTAAAGGGACTCTCCCAATCCTTTCAAAGGAAGGCTTTCACCTCTACTAAGTAGGACTATAACACACCACTAGCGTACTAGAGGAGATTTTGGTTGCCACAATGAATTCACACCTGTCTAATGTGAGACTAATCACACTAGCATTTTTTATATACTGGTTTGGAAGGGCTTGGCTTTAGCCTATTACCGGTTGGGTCATTCCTTGGGGTGAGTACCTCTTTTCCCACCAAAGACTGCCCTCTAAAAATTATAACAGTTTCTCTTACACCCAAGGTCCACAAATGGCGAGGGGAGAGGATATGTTGTTATAATTTTGGGATTACAGATATGCTATTAAGAAAAACATAATAGACACTTGAGCTATACTAAAGAATACAAACAAAGCAAAAGCATGTCTTATTTTAAAGCCCAAATGAGGTTATGGTTTATTTTGCAAACCCTTTAGGAATCCCTACAAAGAAATGTGTTAGAAATTTTAGCAATAGGGTCTTCTACTAAACGTCCTGCAAAACAACCTAAAAGCTACCAGAGCAAATAGAAACTTGTTAAAGGTTAGCTAAAATCAAAATAAATCAGAAATTTTAACCTAAATACTGTCAATAACAAATGTGCAATAACAGTGAATCAATGCGCAAAATTATTAAATAGATGCACATAATAGAATGATTGATGCGCATAAAAGTGGAATTTATGCACAAAAAAGTGGAATGTATGCACAAAAAAGTGGAACAGATGCATAGATTTTAATCAAAATGAAAATGGAAAAGACAAAAAATGACTGATGTGATCGAAAATGTATGTGCAGAATAGATGGATGAATGCGCAAGAATCATGAATGAATGCGTAGGAAAAACCTGGAAACATCTGCACATGGAAAACTAAGAAAATAGAATGTTAAAAATGGAGGCTAGCCCTCCTTCTAGCACCAAAAATGTATGCAAATTAGATGTCTAACAAACTAGAAATGATAAATTAACTATTAAAGCCAATAAATCTATCTAATGCAAACACAATGAAGAATGCAAAGTAACTATGAAATGATGAAACTAATTTAATTACCTTCACCTACCATGCATCTTGTCTCCATTGTCCTCCTAGCCTTGATTTCTTGAAGATGTTGAGCTCTCAGATTTCCAAATGAAGCCCTTTCCCAAGATGATCACCAAAGTGTGGAGATTGAATGAAATGAGTGCACAATAGCTTATGCAAACTAATGGATGGAATGCAAATGAAATGGTGATAGTATGAATTGATTGCTCTTAGAATGCTTGGATGCTTGAATGCTTGAATGCCTATTATCAAAAATACCTATTAGCTCACAAAGGGGAAATGTGGCTCCTTTTATAGAGTTTTGGAGGATCTAGGCCTAGGTGGCACAATCCTACGGTTGAGAATGAAAGGTGGAAGATCCTAAGGCTAGGATTGACTTGGTTGAAGGAGTTGAGAAAAAGGGGGATGTAGTTGGAATGTGAAGGAAAGAATAGGGATGATGTTCCTCTCACATTGACATGGAGGAGAAGAAGGTGGAAGGGAAAGAAACATGTCAAGTGTCTCACAAAGACCAAAGAGAGAAAGAGGGAGAGACCTTTTCCTCATGAGGACTCTTTGTACAAGTGTCCCATGAGTCACCTTTGACCCTTAGAAGTGGCTTGAGAAGCCCCTTAGGAATAGAGCATGTCTCTTGACTTGGTTGTTGAGAGGACATGTGGTCATGAGACTAAATCTTATGAGGCCAACATAACTCTTGAGAATAGGACATGTGTGGGTGAGGATAATTGTAAATAAATAATTAATAATAATTATTTATTTTAGCCAAAGTGATGTGTCAGGTGACTAGGCAGGTGAGGTGGACTAGGAAACTTAGTCATATTTAGGTGATTGTGTATTTAATTAAATCACTTTAATAAGACTAATTGGAAGACTTATGATAGAAGAATAGACTATAGTGAATTCACTAAATAAATTGAATAATTTATTTAATAAATAGAGGACTAATTATTAATTAAATAATAAATATTTAATTAATTTATCTAGTCAATAGTAATTAAATAATAAATATTTAATTAATTAATGAAGCCATTTTTAGGTGTATACAATAATAAAAATGAGAGGAATGCTATTATTATGAGAAATATTTTTAGTGCTCTCAATTCTATTGGGAAGATTACCAAGGAAAAATATAAGAGAGCCTCTAGGAGGGTTACTACAACTTCCTTAGTAAGTCATCATTTGAGAAAGGCTTATTTGATGAGACAAACTTGTGTTGACTTGAACCTAAATCATAAAACTTTGGGTAGAGTACTTACAAGAAGAGAAAGACTTGATGATCCTCTTCAACATGATACATGAGCTTATGGTGGGAGACTTTCACACTGTGATAAGAAGCTTACCGATGGTGTGAAGGATCAAATTCAACTATTTTGGCAATCTAACTCAAGAGTGTCACCAAATGTGAAGGATGTCTTTAAGTTGAGAATTGGCATTCGAGACCACACCCCACATCCCAAACAATATTTGTAGGTGAGTCAAACAATATTGTTCAAAAAAATTTGTGAGACACATCCAACATTTCAAATATCACAAAGAGATTTTGAAGCCCCCAAGCCTTTTTTTTGTGTGCCTCTTAAGATTCAAAATACTTGTTGCAAATATCATGTGGAGTTTTCAATGTACCATGAACTGTTACGATCCCTTCATTCTACTTTGCATACTAGTGAAATGTTGGAGGAGTGTGGTGCAAGTTCTCTTCCAAAATCATCAAGAGACTTGCTAGATCATTTTTTATGTCCTAGAGATGATGGATGTTTCTTTTATGGAAAAGATTTCTTAAATGACAAAGTTCTCAGAGTGTGGTGGGCTAGTGAAGTTTTTTGAATGTTTTCATGAGGGCTGCGAACACGATTTTGGAAAGACAATTGTCCACAAAAGGTATATGAGGCCGTTAAATATACATTGAAAAGTGGAGGTGAAGGCTCTAGATGTGAATTGGTTAAAAAAAAATGCAATGTAGCTGATTTTATTTCAGATTTTAGGAAGAATATTTTTTACAAGTATGCAAGGCATAGTCACAGGTCTCAGTGGTTGGATCAACAATTCAGGATGTGTAAGGACACTTTCTTGATTGGCACTATTATATCGGTTGCTGACTTTGCAGAGAACTATACATTGCAGCTCCAAAATGAGTTGCAAGCTAAATATTACAATTCTATTCAGGTTTCTATTTTTGTGCACATAACATATAGACATTTCCCTAATAGTACATAAGATGATCAAAAGTTAATCAGAGAGTACCATTTTTATATGAGCGATGATAGATCTCACTCATTTGAGTATGTCCAACATTGCTTTGAGAATTATTTTGAGTGGGTGCGGTAAAATAATATTGCTATGGATAGACATCTCATTTGGTCAGATAACTACATAGGTCAATTAAAAAATGGTCGTATATTTTATTAGTTATGTAGAATTCATGTAGAGAGAGGTGTAGCTCACATTTGGAGCTTTTTTGAAGTTGGTCATGGAAAAGGGGAGTGTGATGGAGCAGGTTCATGTGTAAAGAGAGCTCTAGCTAAGGAGCAATAGAGGATTTCAAGTGCATAACTCCTTGATGCTCATTCTATTGTTGATTGGTGTACTTCAGCATTGTCATTGGGAAGACTCTTGATTCAGCAGTGCACAAATCCTTTTGGTTGGTTGAGTTGGGCACAATAGGAGACAGGTTGGATTGCCAAAATGTGAAAGATTCTTAAAAAATGTATTCAGTTTGAAGCTCATATGGTAGTACATGGACTATTTGGATATGAGAGTTGGCTTCTTATTTTCTGAGGTGTCTTCAATGTGATTGAGATTAGTGTGAGTCAATTGAGTGGATTCCACGTTATCTAACTCCTTTATCTATCACAGTCTCTGTAATAAATGATGATATGGATTTTTCACTTGAATACGACCATCTTTTAGATCTTCTACATCCAAGACATGTTTTTGCATTGGTTTCACCATAAGGGAATGATGAGAGATCAGATTATTGGTTAGCACATTGTGTATGAGGAAATAAAAAACTTGCATAATCGATGATAGATGATGATATGTTCACATATCTAATAAGATCACATGTTGTTGTGGGAACATGGTTGCACACATATATGATTAGAAATAATGGCATTCTTGCATTTGAAGACTATGAGAAGCAAAAAACCATTCTCATGTATTCACACCTTGTTATAGCAGCTAATGTTAAGTTGTTGAAACATCAAGGAAAACCAAAGAAAAAGGAACTTTGGACTATTAGTACTCTTGATCATGAAGAAATATTGAATACCCTCAAGCAGAGAGATGACCCTTCAACCACACTTCAGTAGGTAAGTTCAACTCAAGTTGCAATTTTTTCCATGTTTATTACGATTACGTTCAATAAATTAATTGTAGTTTTTTGCTTTATTTGTTTGAGCCAATAAACTTGGTTTTGTATGTGGATTGTAAATGTAGTTGGATACATATATGATAGATATAGAAGATCGAGGTGTGCATTTGATTAGCCCATCTTTTATGATGGTAAAATTCACTATGCATTGGCTAGTCATGTTCTTTGGTTCGTTTAGTTACTTATACATTCATAATCTTTTTGTCAACCTATATAAACTTCTTATATTCTCTATTAAATTTTCTTCTATCTTCTAAATGCAAGGATTGGAATGTAGATGTCACCGAGTACCATGTGTTAAACTTATACACTTTAGGAGTGGAAAGGACACTTATTTTTTATATATAGTTGTGTATCTAAGATTTTGTATATAAAAACAACAATTGAATGTAATGTGCATATTTAGATGCTAAATTTTGTATATAAAAACAATAATCAACAGTAATGTGCATATTTAGATGCAAAATTTTGTATATATAAAAATAACAATCAAATGTAATGTGCATATTTATATGCCAAATTTTGTATATAAAAAATTTGATGCAAAATTTGAAATAAAAAAGAGGCCATGGGGTTGATTTGCAAATATTAAGAGCCCACATTTGTATCATCTTAATGCCATGTAAAGTGCAAAAATTGTGTTTCCTTACTATGAATGTTGTATCCTTATATTTGTATTATCTTAATTTTGTATCCTTACATTTGCATTGTCTTAATTCCATGTACATTTGTATCGTCAAATGATGTAATAGTTGGAGTCATTGAGTCAAAATTGGTCAAATGTGTCCAAAGTAAAATGGTGATTCCCTAGGGTGAAGGATAGTGTTGAAGGATTACATCCTAGAACTGAATGGACTGCACCATTAGCTCCACTTGGGTGGGTAAATTCTAGTGACAACCCCATTTTCACCACTGAGTCACTAGAACATTCACGTACATGCCAAACCAAAGTGTCCCCAAGGTTCAGTAAGGACCATTGGAAAATAATCTTTTGAGGCTCATATCTTGGACCCTATGAGAGGTATCAGTGAACTGTGAGATGCTATAGGACTATGTTTTTTGAGGCCTACAATAACCTCTCTCCATTTTGAGAGATTTGAATTTTTTTGAATTTGGCACGCCACTCTCGCTTGATGCCAAAACTTGCAATGAGGGTCAGTTGAAAGTTGCACCATTGGGTTTCTTCCAAACTATTTGTCTTGACACTAAATGGTCTATGCTATTAGCTCTGGTTGGGTAGGTAAACGCTAGTAACAACCCCATTTTGACCACTGAGTCACTAGAAAGTTCGTGACCATGCCAGACCAAAGTGTCTCCAAGGTGCACTAAGCATGATTGGGCAGCGATCTTTCAAGGCTTGTATCTCAAACCCCGTGAGAGGTATCAGTGAATTGTGAGATGATACAAGACCATATTTTTGAGGCCTATAATAACCTCTCTCTGTTCTAGGAGATTCATTTTTTTTAATTTGGCATGCCAGTCTCTCTTGATGCCAAAACTTGCAATGAGGGTCAGTTGAAAGTTGCACCATTGGGTTTCTTCCAAACTGTATGTCCTGGCACCAAATGGTTTATGCCATTAGCTCCTATTGGGTAGGTAAATGCTAGTGAAAACCCTATTAAAACCACTGAGTCACTAGAATGTTGGTGACCATGTCGGACCAAAGTGTCCCCAACAAGCATAATGCTTGTCTGGCTCAAGCATTACACTTTCTAGCTATAGATCTGAAGTCACCAACATTTGTCTTTCCCTACTTCCTACTCTTAAAAGTATAATAGAATCCTCTTTTCCTCTCCTAGTAATCCATATGATGCTCCTTCTACAACTGGTCTAGTCTAGTAGCTTTGATATCATACAGTGGCCATAAGAGCATTGGCAATTGGAAAGATAGGGGAAACCATAGTTCTCTTCTAATCTCCCATCCTAGCTGCATGTACCTGATTTCTCTATTCGTAGCTACCTCAAAATTTATTGGGCTATGTGGCTCATATTTCTTAAAGACCTCGAGTAGCCTATTCTATCTACTTCTTACCCTAGTTAGAGCTGTTTGGAATGAAAAAAAGGGTAAACCTTGATACTCCATGTAAACCTTATCTCTTAGATAAAAGACCTTTTCTATGATTTAAGGTTTATGCCTACCATAGGTTAGGTTAAACCAATATCTTCAGAGGACATCAGGTTTTCTCGATTCTTCCCTCAAGGGTAATGGTTTAGATGTTTTTGTGTCTCTGTAGCTATTTAGCTACCTATCATAATTTTCCTCATTCTGCATCCAGGACATTAGGGCTCTCAAATGGATATCTCCTATGTAAAGCAAAGGGTTCCATTCGGTTTCATGAGGAATAAAAAAATTATGCAGATAAAGCTCATAGAATAAGTTCTTTTTCCATGAAGGAAGGGTCTAGTATAATCCATAAAATTCTTGAGCTGATTTTAACTCACAGTCTATATCCATCATAGTCATCATTAGCTGAAATAGGAGGAATTGTTCTTTCAAATAGATAGCATAAACTCTGGGAGGTGGTCTACAAGTTATAACCTAGTCAGCTAGTTTGAGAGCATGATCCATTTGTTTCTTTATCTTCTTCACCTATTCTTTAAGAACTTCTATCTCCTTTTGCTGCTCATCTTTCTCTTTCTACATTATTTTTCTTTCTTGCTTCCACAAAGTTTTCTAGAAGACAAACTGGTTATATATACTGAAGAGGATAGATTGTAGTGTTGGAGGGCCAAATTCTTGCAGCTGGGTGCTTTGTTTTCTCCTTTCCTTACAAGCCTATTCAAAATATTTGATAAACCATATTTCTTTGTAAGGCACAACAGACATATGGGAATAAACAAGGACTAATGGAGTAAACTAGATATCTTTGGCAATTTTTTTATGTGCTACGTTAGGACTTTCCATAGGTGCATCCAGATCATCATGTGATATATTACCACAAGGTTCTTGCATATTTTAGGGAGATGAAGGAACTTATATTTTCCTAGGGGAATTGTTAGAGATATACTCAACATAAGGCTTCGTGGTAGGTTTTGCTAATGAAACACTTGGGTTTTCTAGGGAATTGGAGAAACTTGTCCTCGCATCTGAGGACTTCTCCACAAAGTTTTTTTCACAACCTCTGCATTCTTCTTTTTGAGGGTTCTTTTTGGCCTTACTACTGCAAGAACAAATTCTACAAGATTCAACATTTTTCTTTTACTTTTTGGAACTGTAGGGTTTTGAACTTCATTCTCAAGATCTAGGGTTTCTTCTCCAATTTTCCTTTTTCCTTCCCTTGTAGAAGAGGTAGGGAGATTAATTTTCAGAATGAGCAAAGGCCTATTTTCTTAAATTAATTCTCATTCTTTTTCTTGTGTAGCTATTTCCATAGCGGGCTCAGAAGGTTCTACATAATTTTCAAGGGGTTGCTCAATAGGGTCAACCTAAGGTTGCAGTGTTTTATGTTGGACAAATTCTGACCATGCTAAGGGAGAGACATCCCTAAGGGATTTTTCAACTAGTAGCTTAATTAGGGCATGGTGGGTGACAAAATTTGTATTCCCTTTTTGAGTCTCCTCAGCACTAATACTCAGCATATTATACAAGAAATTAGGGACATTTACTGGGAGATTATGCCTATAGAGCTAAGTAGATTAAAATGATGTGCATGCAAATTTGAAAATCTTCCCTCACATGTCAGGTACCTGATAATATGCATTGCTAGCTCATTGTATGGTGGAGGAAGAGACATTCGTTTGCACCCTTGCTTGCTAATCTCTAGAGGAGGATCACTTGGAAGGGAAACCTGGGCTCATGACAACCTTGCATCATGCTCATTGGGGTAATGTTTCCCAATTTCTAGTAACCCAGTTACCTCTACTATTCATTCTTCTTTCATGACAATTGGTAAACCCCATACGGTCACCTTCCCTTCCTCAAAAGTATTCATAAACTCATCTGCCACCTCTTCATTAAATTCTGATAATTTCAGGAAATAACCCAACCAACCACATGCATTAAACCTCCTAACTACTTCAATGTCTGCAAGAAAAAGGCCATGATGCATTGGCTCATGCCTCAGTAGATTTCTACCCATTTGTTTCCAAATATTTTTCTTCCAAACTTTTGCTCACCGTAGTTTGTTAATCTTTTAGATCCCTCTTGTTCTGCAAATACCTTATTCCCTTCTTGAATTTCAAATGCTCTTCTTGAAAATACAGACCTTTCTCATTCAATTCCTCTGTTGTTTTTAGCATGAATCAATAATAATGGCATTTTAATAAAGGAAATTATAACTTTAACTGCAAGTTTCCACATAGTTTAATTATAATCTTTTCAGGTCACATTAGCTTCAGAAAATCAAGAAATATTCAGGATTTATAGTATGACAAATGTGTGAGAATAAAGGAACTTAATGAAACAAGGCCTAAGTATAGCTTTGAAATGATAAGGAAGTGACAAGGATAGCTTAGAAATGACATTAGAACTTAATACACTTCCCCTGCCCCCTATGAAACAATAGCAAGTTTCCACACTTGGCACATTCAGCACAAGATAAGGAACTAGCGTAACACTGTAATCATACATTTATTATTGTACCAAATATAATTACCGAAATCTATGTGCTAAAAGTGGAGAGAGATTTGAAAATTTTCACCTGGCAGTTGATTACTGTATACCCAAAATAAAAGGTGGTGAGAGCGAAACCTTGCTGGCGGCTACATGTGTCAGCTGATGTGGCTCTTACTGAAAATATAGAAATAGAAAAAGATAATGACATGGATGGTGGGTGGATGGAAGAGAGAGAAATGAAATGGGTTGGAGAGAAGAATTGAGAAAAGTGAATGGATAATTGGACTTCATGCAACATGAAGTTTTATTATTTTCATACTTTGAAGGGATGCTATGTTGAAGCTAAAGGAAGAAGGTTTTCACCTTCTGCTACAGGTAGTGTTACCTATTGTGCTGTTGAAGTGTTATTGTGGAATTGCTGCAGGAAGTCCACTTTTCTTTTAAGCTGATGATATAGATGTAGCTGATGTCCATTAATGAGTAATTTGAATTGCACTAGATTGATTTTCGTCGGCTAAATTTCTCCATTTTCAAAGACATTCAATTGCATAAGTTCCCAGCCATCTAGTCTGTAGCTTGTTTGGAATTTATTTGAATCTAGAATCATACAATAATGCCCAATCACCCACTTGAAACTATTTTCTCTTAATATGGGAATCATACCAGCTCTTTCATTGCTTCTGTACCATCTTCATATGCTCCAATGTGGATTTACGCATTTCATCCAAGGAATTGAGGTGTAGAAGGCATTCTTTCTGTGCTGCAAGGAGATTAATGTTTAATTCTAGTGCTGTACACAAAGTCTTGTGCTAAAATTCAATTGGTAACATTATCATCTTCCCATATACTAATTTAAATAGAGTGAATTCTATGGTTGTCTTCCAGGTTGTGCGATAGGCCCAGACTGCTTCTGAGAGTCTCCTGCTCCAATCTTGTCAGTGCAAATGAACTATTTTTGTTAAGATGACTTCAATCTCTCTTTTTGTGACCTCTACCTAACCATTTTCTTGAGGATGGTAAGGAATGGACTTTCGGTGCCTAATATTGTATTCCTTCATGAGTTCAATTATCAGATTGGATGTAAACTATGCTCCCTGGTCAGTTACAAGTTCTTTGGGCACTCCATAGCAGGTGAAGATATCCTCATATAAAAATGTTGCTACCTTTTGATCTCGTGCATGATGCATGGCTTTTACTTCCACCCATTTGGTCAGATAATCAGTCCAAACTAGTATGTTTGATTTCCTATTTGAAGGAAGATCTATTGGACCAATGAAATCCATGCCCCATTTTTCAAATGGTGTTACCACCACTTGTGGGTTTAGGGGCATTTCATCTGATTTGGTTAGACGACCCATTCTCTGGCATTTGTCACATTTTCTTGTATAGCTGGCTACATCCTTGTGAAATGTTGGCCAGTAGTAACATGTTGTCAAGATCTTTAGAGCTATCCTCTTGGCTACAAAGTGGCCTCCACATGGCTCATCATGACAAGCATGAAGAATATCATATGTCGCATCCTCTCACACACACCTTCTCATGACTTGATCTGGACCAGTATAAAATAAGGTGTTGTCAATCTAGGAGAATTGGAAACTTTTCTCAACAAGAATTCATCTGTCCTTTGGAGAAAAATGTGGGGGCATTTTGTTAGGTGCAAGGTAATTAGCTATATTAGCATACCATGGATTTTTGATAGCAATGTGAAACAGGTGTTCATTAGGGAAAGTATCATCAATGATAGTAGCATCTGAGTCAGCATTTTGAATTTTGGATAAACAGTCAGCCACTACATTTGTCTTCCCTAGCCTGTCAATAATGGTTTTATAGGATAAAATAGTGTATGGGGTCCTAGAGCAATGGTTTGCACATAAAAGAGACCCCAAAACCAATATTTTACACTTACATTTGAATTGTATTGATATGGAAAGTACATGTAAATGAATAATGTTGAAATGAAGAGATAAAGGTACTTACCTCTGAAAAAGAATCTGCTGGAAACCCTGTCAAAACCTAGAAATATTTTCCAATTCTAAGGGAGGTCAGGTTTGACCCTCATAAAAGGTCAAATACTACATTCTTTATTTGAATTCTGATTTTGATTCTATTCACAGATCTCAGAAGTTTTCCATAAAGGGTATCCAAATTCACTCTCAGATCCGAAATCCCACACCTGTATCTGCAAGAAAAGGAGGATTTTTTTTGTTTGTTTGAGGGGTTTTCCTTGGTCAAACCCTAGTTTGGAATCAACCTTAATATTGAAATTGAAATAAGAATGCTAGCAAGTAGTAGAAAAGGATCTAACAATGAAGCTATGCAATTCAATAGATATGTAATTGTATTTTGAATATAAACAAGTATATTGATATGAAAGCTTGAAAAAAATAATAAATATAAATCAAACCTCCATGATTGTATGCTTGGAGTCCACCTTGAAGGAAGAATGAAATGGATTTTGAAGATGAACAAAGGATCTTGAAGGAAGATCACACCATCATGATGGCTAGATCTAGGGTTTGAATGATGAATCTTGAATGCTTGAACCAAATCCCTTCAATGGCTTGAATGATTTAAATCCTTGATCTTCAATGGAGAACTTGAATGGAGAAGAGGACTTGAATGCTTGAATGGATGCTTGCTTGATCACCTTGCTTGAGAGTGCTTGAGCATGAAAACTTGATTGAGAGATTGCTTGGAAACTTGATGTGAAAATGAGAGAGGAAGGCCTCCTTTTATAGTGAACTAGGGCACAATCCTCTAGAGGGGTCACCTTGGAGAATTAAATCCCAATTAGGTCCTAACCTTTAGAAAATATACCTAGATTAAATGCAATTAGAGGATTTACCATCCCAAAGCCTGAAATGGCCAACCCGAAGGTGGGAAAATAAATATCCCAAAAGCCTGATGCCCGGAAATCAAGGATTTTGGAAAGTTGAAGGAAGGGGGAAAAATCATGGTTGGGACTAACCTAGTCAGGTATGACCTTGATCCTAACCTAGTCAAGTTTGAGCTCGATGTTGACCTAGTCAGGATCAACCTTGAATTTGACCCTGGGCCCAAATCCAGCTAGAATCAAGATAGGAGGTCCCAGGGATGCTTGAAGACCTAGAAATGATATTAGAATAGGGTAGAGTACCAGGGAGAGGCAAAAAATCCTATGATGAACTTGATGAAGTCTAGGAGGACCTATTTCTAAGTCCTACCTAGAAAATAGAGCCATGAAAGAGGGAAATTAAGGAGAATCCTCAGGATCCTATCCCTAATTTCACCTAGAATGAAACAAGAAAGAAGTGGAAAGTAGGGAGAAAGCCAGATCCAAGCAAAGATCAATTCAAGGGCTAAATTCTCTTAACATGGAAGTGCTTCCATTTTAAGATGATACATTAAGCCCCCACTTTAGCAAGAGTATGGACTCAATGCAAACTCTTGGTAAAGGAGAAGAAAAAGAAGATCCAAGTGGATTCACAACAAGATAGAACAACACTTAGCTAAGGGTACAAGCCCCCAGACTAAGGATTCTAACTCAACATACATGCATGAGGGTGCCAAAAGAGCAAAGGTTAGTACTAAATAACCCAAATCAATTAGCATAAGAAACCTCGCTAAGAAATATTTCTCATACTAATATCACATTTGGAAAGCTATCATAAAAGCATAAATGATTACATAAGAAAGACAAGAGCAACACTATAAATAACATAGCTTCATGATCCCATCCTACTAGCATGAAAGCGAAAAGAGAGAAAAGAGAAAGTGATTACTTCACCCAGTAAGATGCCCACCTTACCGTGAATCAGCCTGGAGGGAGAGCCCATTAGGCTCACTCATAAACTATGCTTACAATTGTAATGCATCTTCTGATGGCTTCTGGAATACTCATAGATCCACCTTCTTGTATCGCTATGAATATGAAATGCATGTCTCCCCAAGATTTAGCAACTTATGTGCGTTACCTTTGGAAGATTTAGCATATAGGTGCATGTCTTTTTAGGATTTAGCAACTTATGTGCGTTACCTTCCAAGATTTAGCATATTTGAAATTGGAAATGCGTGTCTCTTCAGGATTTAGCAACTTATGTGCATTACCTTCCTAGATTTAGCATATTGAAAAATTTGAAAAATGTGTGTCTCGCGAGGATTTAGCAACTTATGTGCATTACAATCGGATGATTTAGCATATAAATGCATGTCTTTTTAGGATTTAGCAACTTATGTGTGTTACCTTCCAAGATTTAGCATGTAAAAATAAAAAAATACAGTACAAGGGAGGCCCTATATATGCCCCCCTCCTTAATATGGAAAAAACATACTATTTTGACATGTTAAGGAAAGAAAAGAACAAGGATAAAGCCTTCCTCAACATCAAGACAATATCCACAAACAACACCCAGTCCAAGCCAAGAAGGTCATAGCTCTTATGAGGCCATGGAAGGGATGAATGTAAAGAGATATCATGCAAGAAGTGAAAAGAAAGTAACCCTTATGAGGGATATCACACTATTCAGTTTCTAAGGTGAGAGATATATCAATCATGGAAACCCAATGTCAAACAAAAAAAGAGGTTGTTATCAGGGACATAGATCCTCAATGTAAACCAAAATTTTCATGTATAATTGAATATCATGTAATAGATAAATAATACTTAACCAAGGAAAGAGGTGCATCCCGGAAAGATAGAAAAGAAGTAGATGGCATCCTTGACCCCCAAGTGTAGGAGCCAAGATGGAAGAGGATACCTACTTCACAATGCAAGGAGATATCCTATTTTACAACAATGTATACCATATTCTTAGCAAGGGATATTGAACCCTACATCCAAGAGTATAGATAATCATGAAAAGGATATGTCACTCATGGAAAAGGATCCTCAAAGAAAGAGATCTTATCAAGAAGACCCCCACCAAAGAGGAGTGCTTTAGATAAAATATCAACTTTAAAAAAGGAGGGAACAAATATTCAATCATCAAGCCCCCTATAAACAAGAAGAAGATGAATCTTTGAAATGAGGGAAACAACTCTAACACTAAAGCAAGGGTGAGAGTTTATAAAGAACATAATTTATAAAATAGAGAAGAAGTGATGACTTAGGGTAACAACTTCTCATATAAGAAGGTTATCCATAGTCAAAACATCTGTCAATATGATGAAATAATATTACAATATAAACAAATATCACTAAGCTAAGGAAATAAGTTCCCTAGACAAAGAGAGAGAAGAGAGAACCTTTCCCCCCAGGGATGAAAGGAAAGGGATATCTTTGCAAAACACATATCCTAGAAAAGATATCTTGAGTATAAAATAGAATCTATGAATGATTATAAACATAATACAAAACCATAGAAAGATATGATAGAAAGAATACTGATTAAGCTCAAAGCAGGAACATAATGGATTCTAAAAGACATGAAGAAATATACCTCTTGCCCCCCAGTCTAGAGGAGAAAAGAGAGTGAGGGGTAAAATTATAAATAAATTTCAAAGGAGAAGTTTCTTTTCTTTTATCTTTATGGATCAGATAATATGGAGAAGGTACTTTGAAGAATCTTTGCACATCTACATCATGAACCATAGTTTGAACCTCAACATAAGTGTGGGAAGAACTAGGAATAGCAGACAGAGAATTAGGAATCGAATTAGGAAGGATAAGATTAGGAACACTAGTAAAAGTGTAGGAAGTGATATGAATGGAAGACACAACTAGAGGAACTCTTGGAACCACAGTTGGAAAAGGATTTGAATAGATATAAGTAATATTATGGTAAGAAGGTTGTAAGGTAGGATCTTGATTTCCCATAAGATCACCACTAAGAGGAAGATAATTAATGGAATTCATATCTTTCTCTACTAATGCCTCATCACTATAAAGAATCCCAAATGGATATAAGGAATCTATAATGTCATCTTCTTTCACATAAGGGAAGTGTGTTTTAGAGAATATGTCATCCTTTTGTATAAAAAATTCTTCAAAAGGAGGGGATAAATCAATGTATTTATCCAAGGGTTCATCCCAAAAAGTAGAATTATCCACAATGGCTTCATGAGGAAGAGAATAATCAACATCCAAATTTCAAGGTTCATCCCAAATAGGAGGAAGAGATTAATCAATATCCAAATTCAAAGGTTCATCCCAAATAGGAGGATTATCCGCAATGGTTTCATGAGGAAGAGAGTAATCAATACCCAAATCCAAAGGTTCATCCTAAATAGCAGGACTATCATCCCTATCCATAAAGAACATTGTAGGAGTGTCATAAGTCATTAAAGATTGATCCCTAAAGGGGAAAGAAGGTAAATTGTATTGTAAAATAGGCTCATAGAAAAGACACAGATTAGGAGAAGAATTAACATCAATCCCTAACTTATCTTTGTAGAGGTCAATTGAAGATGTTGTAGAGGAAGATGAAATAGGAATAGGATCAATGGAGATTTGATTCGAACAATTTTCATCCTCAATTCCATGTACCTCATTAAGGTATCTATCATCTTGAACAAAAAAAGCCTCATCAAAGTATTCAAAACAAGAATCATACGTGTTGAATACTAAAAGCATGAAAATGTAAATGTTTTTGTATTTTTAAAGGAATTTTGCAATTTTTTTGGATTTTTGAAATATAAATGCAAGGGAATAAATAAACCTAATCTTAATGCAAGAAAAAATTAACCACAAATCTAAAACAATAGGGCATCTAAATCCACAAAAGAAAGGAGAGTAAGTATGTCGAGTTCACCAAAATGTATAAGATAAAATAGTGTATGGGGTCCTAGAGCAATGGTTTGCACATAAAAGAGACCCCAAAACCAATATTTTACACTTACATTTGAATTGTATTGATATGGAAAGTACATGTAAATGACTAATGTTGAAATGAAGAGATAAAGGTACTTACCTCCGAAAAAGAACCTGCTGAAAACCTTGTCAAACAATCTCAGAAATTATTGATTTTCACTATTTAAAATCCAAACTACGAGATCTACAAAACCTAGAAATATTTTCCAATTCTAAGGGAGGTTGGGTTTGACCCTCATAAAAGGTCAAATACTATATTCTTTATTTGAAGTCTGGTTCTGATTCTGTTCGCAAATCTCAAAAGTTTGTCGAAAAGGGTATCCAAATGGGCTCTCAGATCCAAAATCCCGCACCTATACCTGCAAGAAAATGAGGATTTTTGTTGTTTCTTTGAGGGATTTGCCTTGGTCAAACCCCAGTTTGGAATCAACCTTAATATTGAAATTTAAATAAGAATGCTAGCAAGTAGTAGAAAAGGATCTAACAATGAAGCTATGCAATTCAATAGATATGTAATTGTATTTTGAATATAAACAAGTATATTGATATGAAAGCTTGAACAAAATAATAAATGTAAATCAAACCTCCATGATTGTATGCTTGGAATCCACCTTTAAGGAAGAATGAAATGGATTTTGAAGATGAACAAAGGATCTTGAAGGAAGATCACACCATCATGATGGCTAGATCTAGGGTTTGAATGATGAATCTTGAATGCTTGAACCAAATCCCTTCAATGGCTTGAATGATTTAAATCCTTGATCTTAAATTGAGAACTTGAATGGAGAAGAAGAATTTAATGCTTGAATGGATGCTTGCTTGATCACCTTGCTTGAGAGTGCTTGAGCATGAAAACTTGATTGAGAGATTTCTTGGAAACTTGATGTGAAAATGAGAGAGGAAGGCCTCCTTTTATAGTGAACTAGGGCACAATCCTCTAGAGGGGCCACCTTGGAGAATTAAATCCCAATTAGGTCCTAACCTTTAGAAAATATACCTAGATTAAATGCAATTAGAGGATTTACCATCTTGAAACCCGAAATGGCCAACTCGGAGGTGGAAAAATAAATATCCCGAAAGCCCAATGCTCAGAAATCAAGGATTCTGGAAATTTGAAGGAAGGGGTCAAAATTGAGGTTGGGACTAACCTAGTTAGGTATGACCTCAATCTTGACCTAGTCAAGTTTGAGCTGGATCCTAACCTAGTCAGGATCAACCTCGAATTTGACCCTGGGCCCAGATCCAGTCAAAATCAGGATAGGAGGTCTTGGGGATGCTTGGAGACCTAGAAATGATATCAGAATAAGGTAGAGTGCTAGGGAGAGGTACAAAATCCTATGATGAACATGATGAAGTCCAGGAGGACCTATTTCTAAGTCCTACATAGAAAATAGATCCATGGAAGAGGGAAATTAAGGAGAATCCTTGGGATCCTATCCCTAATTTCACCTAGAATGAAACAAGAAAGAAGTGGAAAAGAAGTGGAAAGCAGGGAGAAAGCTAGATCCAAGAGAAGATCAATTCAAGGCATTCGACATGACTACAAACCACTTACTCGGAGGGCTAAATGCTCTTAACATGGAAGTTCTTCCATTTTAAGATGATACAATGGTTATATGACATTACTGCAAAAGAAGAAACCATCTTGCTAACCTACCTGTGATGGTAGGTTTGTTCATGAGATACTTGATTGCTACATGGTTAGTATGAACAAAGATGGGGTAACCTATTACATAGTGGTAGAATTTGTTTAAGGCATAAACTACTACCAATAATTCTTTTTCAATTATTGTGTAATTTAACTCTGGTCCATCTAGGCTCTTGCTGATATAATAAATGGCATTTTCAGGGTTACTAGGATTTTGTCCAAAGACAACACCTATTACATAGTCTGAGGCATCTTTATGTATGTGAAATGGTAGATACCAATTAGGTCGTTTAAGAACTAGTGCAGTTACCAAAAGTGACTTGAGTTGCAGGAAGGATTCATCACAAGATGATGTCTATATAAACTCGACCTCTTTGGTAAGAAATGTGTATAGGGGACTAGCTATTTGACTAAAATTCTGAATAAAATGCCTATAATAGCCAGCATTTCCTAAGAGGGATCTTACATCTTTTTGCTTAGTAGGTGTATGCAATGTGAGAATTACTTCAATTTTTGTTGGGTCCACTTGGATACCTATTGCTGAAATAAAATATCCAAGTACAATGCCTTCCTACATCAACATAAAACATTTCTCACTATTGAGAGAGATATTGTGTTCCTTTTATTTGATCAGAAGCATTTCCAAATTCTATAGAGCTTCTTCAAAAGTGACCCCAAATGCAGTAAAATCATCCATGTATATCTCCATGCAATCATGTGAAATGTAAACAAAAATACTAATTACTGCTCTCTGGAATATTGTTGGAGCATTACACAACCCAAATGGTAGGACAAAATATACATAAGTTCCTCAGGGACATGTGAATGTAATATTTTCTTGGTCCTTTGGAGCAATATTAATCTAGTTGTATCCACTATATCCATCAAGAAAAGAAAAATACTTTTTACCAGCTAAAGTATCAAGTACTTGATCAATGAAAGGTAAGGGAAAATAATCTTTCTTTGTGGCTCTATTTAATTCCCTATAATCTACATAGATTCTCCATTTACCTCCCTTTTAAGGCATTATGACCAAAGGTGATACCCATTTTCTATTAGAGATTGGATATATATAAAACCAACATCTAGCATCTTTTGTAACTCTATTTTGACTATTTCTCTTAATGCTAGGTTAATCCTTCTCTGAGACTAGTGGAGTGGTAGACTTCCCTCATTGATATAAATCCAGTGAGTGCAAAGTGTGGGGCTTAGTCCCTTCATATCCCCATAGCCCCATGCAAATTCTTTTTCATGTGTTTGTAGGAGTTTGGTTAATTTCTCCAAATGCTGTGAGGGTAGCTTGTTTATTAACATGAAGGGTATGACCCTGGGAAATCTCAATAGTAGTGGTAAGGTTAAGCATGGATTCTTCAGAGATATAACTAGTAAATACTTCATAGGGTAGTAACTGATGGATACTATTAGGCTTGGATGGAAAAACATAGTCCTCAACATAGTCTTCATAAGTAGACAACTACAACACAGAGCTCTCAAAAATGTCTTTTATCACAACAAAGTCATTAGTAAGGATGGTCTGAATCACTACATCTTCCTCTTGCAACTTCAGAAAAGACTTCCTAT
This sequence comes from Chamaecyparis obtusa, assembly GCA_027943335.1. Classification (NCBI taxonomy): domain Eukaryota; kingdom Viridiplantae; phylum Streptophyta; class Pinopsida; order Cupressales; family Cupressaceae; genus Chamaecyparis; species Chamaecyparis obtusa. Next base: position 80,204 of record BSBK01002236.1, read on the forward strand.
GTAACATCATGAGATGAGCCATAGATTTCAAGTCTTCTTCTCCATCTCCTAAATCTAGCCATATAGGGGCACTTAAGTCTAGCTGAGGTTGAGTTGGAGGTTATAATGCTAGTTTCTTAGTTTCTTATCCATCTGAAATTGTCATGTTTCCTGATCTATAACTAATGTTGGCATCAACTATTGCTAACCATGGACATCCTAAAATAATAGGGTAACCAACAGGATTGACCTTTGGTGATAAAATCATGAAATCAGGAGGATATTCCCAGGAGTCTAAGGTAACTATTATGTACTCTATCATGCCATTAGGGGTGACAGTAGAAGTATTTGCAAGTTGTAAGATTGTTGGAGTAGTCCATAATCCTTCTATACTTAGTTTGTGCATGGTATCCTTAGTTATGACATGAAAGGAAGCACCTAAGTCTTGTTAGGAATGAATGCTAAATTTTTGGTAGCCATTCTATAGTAGTTGTTGTTGCATTCATGACTATGATTGTCATTGATGTCAACACAATGATCTTCTGAAGACTTGTAGAGAAGTAGATAGAGTTTGAATTAGCACACATGGGTTATTATAGTTGGAGCTATGAAATGTTTAGGATATACTCTTTGATATATTATATGTCTATGGTTAAGAGCGTAGACAATAATTCTTTTATTCATGAAAGTTATGAGCATTTTGGTGGAAGCAGTATTTAGGCAGTGTTCCTAAGTAGCGGTTTGTGGAAATAAGATGATATATCCTAATCGGGATGGAATCTGGTTTTGCAAAATTAAAGGAAATTTGAAGACACATTGATAGTGATGTGGATGACATTGAAAACTTTGAGGTTGCATGAATGAAGATTTATTGTATTTGGAAGCCAAAAATTTTGTGTAATTTTGATGTAGCGTGTGGAAACTTTTATTTTGTAATTGTATGCCAAATCATTTGCAATTATTTGAGTGTGGTACAAAGGACGGAATGTGTTTCCCTTTTTTTAAACAGAAGAGGATAGTAGTGTATGAATATGAAGTGAAGAAAGAGCAAAATGTGAAAGCGAATTCTGAAGGAAGACATGTGAAGTACAGAGATCTAAAATTGAGATCTAGTGTAATAGTGAGTGCGGTTTGGCATAGTCAGAGAAGAGGTAACATATTATTCTATTGAGTAATACAAAGATTATTTGGACAGTGTGTTCAGTGATCTTACCCTGAAGCTGTTTGGGCAGTGGGTCCTTCTGTCTTCCATAACTCTTAACAGGGTTAGAATCTTTTAACAGGGATTCAAAATCTCCTAACAAGGATTCATATGTATTGAATGTATTTCATAAGACTCCTAACAAAGTCCATCCTTTCACAAGGAATATTCATATTAGTGCATCCTTTTTGGGCATCATTCCCACCAGGGTTTACTCTTTGATCAAGAGGTTTCGTAGTCAACATATCTTGTGTCATTGTGTTATTGTGTATGAATATCTTTCTATGGTTGGTAATTATATTGCTTACATGGTTTAATGCTATTGAAGTTGATAAAGGTTATAATTATCTGATAATTGATTCACCCCCCCCCCCCTTTAGTTTTCTTGGTGGACTTTACTTTATAACATTTGGTATCAGAGCGGCAGGTCCTTGAAAAAGAAGGTTAACAGCTTAAGGAGATCCATGGAAAATCTCAGGAAAGAAATCCCTAAGTTTGATGGAGTAAATTTTGACAGCTAGAAAGAAAAGATGAAGACACAACTACTATGTTTAGGACTAGGTTATTGGTTGATTACAAAGAATGATAAGACTATCATTGAAGAGGATAATCTTGAAACATGTACTACTGATGAGAGAGATCTATTCATGTGTAACATACTTGCAAGAGAAGCACTTTTGACAGCCCTTCCGGATAATGAGTACAGTCAGGTAAAATGTTTAATAAAATCTCATGAAATTTGGAAAGCTTTACACTCTACTTTTGAAGGTGATGAACATGCAAAAAGAGCTAGATTACATAATTGGATACGTGCATTTGAAGATATAAGAATGTTGGAAGATGAATCTATTAGAAGCTATATAGGTAGAATGTCAGAAATTGTTATAGGTATAAAATCTTGTGGAGGAACAAAGATAGAGAATGAAGTGATATGGAAAATTCTGAGGACATTGACTCGTATATTTAAGTAGACAACACAGATGATTTAACAAGTTATACCTTGTACTACAAACTTTACAAGAGAGACTCTTCTTGGAAGATTGGAAGCAGCAGAGATGAACCTGAGGTTATCAATAGACTTACCTAGAATGGAGACAACATTCAGTGCTCTTAGTGTTCACCCTACTTTGTCAAGAAGCATCAGTGTGAGCAGAGATCATGCTGGAAACATTAGATCTAGAAATGAAGAAGACAAGAAGATTGAAGAAGGTATTGCCTTGCTTGTGAAGAGAGAACCAGATGGTAAGAAATTTTTTAAATGTTGGACTTGTCAAGAATATTGTCATTTTACATCTAAATATCCTAAGAGAGTTAAAAAGTATAGAAACAATTTCAAACCTAGAAGATCTAAGGAATGTTATTATGGTAATGATGAAGGTCTTGAAGCTAGTATAGAGAGAACCTTAAGTGAAAGTGATAATGAGAATAATAATGACATAGGATTTGTAGCAATTAAAGAAGAAAACTCTGAAACTGATGTCAAGGAAGAAAAAGCCTTAGTTTCTCAAGTTGAAAAGAAAGCTACTTGGATTATAGATAGTGGTTTTTCACATCATATGACTGGAGACATGAAAAACTTCATAAAGTTAAATGAATATGATGGAGGAGTTGTTAGAGTTGGAAACAATGCACCTTGTTTGATTAAAGGTATAGGATCTATTACTCTTGATGGAAAGACTAATACTGATGATGTTCATTTTATGGATGGATTGAAACATAATCTTTTGAGTGTTGGACAATTAGTTGATAAGGGATATCAAGTTTGATTTACTGAGAAAACTTGTGTGATAAAGGATAAAGATGGAAATTTGATTGGAATTGGATCTAGAACCAGAGGTAATGTACTTCAATTGAATCCTACTAAGATGACGTGTTTGATTACTAAAATTGATGATAGTTGGCTATGGCATAGAAGGTTTTGTCATATAAACTTTGACAACATTTTGAAAGTAAGTACTACACTTGCAGTAAGAGATTTGCCTAAAATTATGAAGCCTACTAACATGATTTGCAAAGAATGTGTGATGGCTAAATTGAAAAGAAGTTCTTTTCCCAGTAAGAAGTTTACATATGCAGAAAAGCTAGAAATTGTTCATACATATTTGAGAGGTCCTACCAGGACTAGAGGATTCTATGGAGAAAGGTATTTTATGATTCTTGTTGATGATTTTACAAGAATGATGTGGATTGCATTTCTTAAAGAAAAATCAGAAGAATTTGATAAGTTTAAGATTGTTAAGAATAAAGTTGAGAATGAATCTGGAATGAAGATTAAATGTTTGAGACTTGATAGAGGTGGAGAATCTACTTCTAGAGATTTTAACACCTTTTGTGAAGAAAATGGCATTAAGAGATAGTTCTCAGCCCCTAGAACACCTGAACAAAATGATATTGCAAAAAGAAGGAACATATTAGTGATTGAAGTAGCAAGAGCTATGTTATTTGAGAATGATTTGGTGAAGATATTCTAGAGAGAAGAAATGAACACAACAGTGTATATAATGAATAAAGTACAAATCAGAGTAGACATAGACAAGACACCTTATGAATTATGGTTTGGACATGCACCCTCAGTTAAGTATTTTAGAATTTTTGGAAGAAAATGTTATATAAAGAGAGATGATGATATTGGAATGTTTGATCCTAGAAGTGATGAAGGTATATTTCTTGGATATTCTTTGAAAAGAAAAGCCTATAGATGTTACAATAAAAGAACTGAAACTATTGTTGAAAGTGCAAATGTTAAAGTTGATGAAAAGTTCAAAATTCAGAAAAGAATGCTTGATTGTGAATCAAATGAAGAAGCTCATCCTAAACCTAACACTAGATCTACTAAATTATTTTATGAAAATGACAGTGATTTGTTGAATGAAAGCCATAGTGAAGTCATTGAAGAACCTACACCTGAAGTGAGATCTAAGATAGTGACACCTAGCAAGATTTTATTAAGAAATCATCCTATTGGACAAATTATTGGAAGCATCAAAAGAGGAGTTCTAACTCAAAATAAGGTACAAGAATAGTTATGTTTGATTTCTCAAATTATACCTAAAACTACTAGTGAAGCTTATGAAGATGAAAGTTGGACTAATGCTATGAAAGAAGAACTAGATCGGATTAAAAAGAACAAGACATGGGAATTGGTCCCTAGACCTAAAGACAAGAATGTTATTGGAACTAAATGGGTATTCAGAAACAAGATGAATGAACATGGAGAAGTAGTAAGAAACAAAGCAAGATTGGTATGTAAGGGATACTCACAGTAAGAAGGAATTGACTATGAAGAAACCTTTGCACCTGTTGCAAGAATTGAAGTAGTAAGAATTTATTTGGCCTATGCAGCTTACAAGAAATTTAAAGTATATCAGATGGATGTGAAGTCAACATTTTTGAATGGAGAATTGGAAGAAGAAGTACTACATTGAGCAACTTGAAGGTTTTCCTTTGGCTCAAGAAGGAGACATGGTATGTAAACTAAAGAAAGCTTTATATGGACTAAAACAAGGACCTAGAACTTGGTATGCAAAATTGGACAAGTATTTGTTAAAGTTGGGATTTCCAAAAGTGACAATTGATAGCAATCTGTACACAAAAGAAATTGAAAATGGTTTGTTGGTTATAGTTATTTTTGTTGATGACATTATTTTTGGAGGAGAAGATGAAGCTAGTGACAAATTTTTTGATGAAATGAAGGCTAAATTTGAAATGAGTATGATTGGTGAAATGAAATACTTTTTGGGATTACAGATAACACAGAACAATGATGGTATCTTTGTAAGTCAGAAAAAGTACCTAAATGACTTGTTGAAAAGATTTGGAATGGAGAATTGTAAACTAGTTGGAACACCTATGGTAACTGGACATAAGTTATCTAGCATAGATGAGACTCCTGTAGTAGAACAGAAGAATTACAGATCCATGATTGGAGGACTGTAGTATTTGACACATACAATACCTAATATAGCACATTTAGTTGGAATTGTAGCAAGATTTCAATCTGAACCTAGAGAATCACATTATGTAGCAGTAAAGAGAATATTGAGATATTTAAGAGGCACAATGGACTATGGATTGTGGTATGAAAAATCTAATGATTTTACCCTATGTGCATATACAGATGCTGATTGGGGAGGCAGTGTTGATGATAAGAAAAGCACCAGTGGTGGAGCCTTTTTCCTTGGAGGAAGATTGGTTTCTTGGTTAAGCAAGAAGCAAAATTGTATCTCACAGAGCACAGAAGAAGAAAAATATGTAGCACCAGCAAACTATTGTAACTAGATAATTTTCACGAAGCAAATGCTAAAGGATATTCGAATAAAGTTTTTTGAACCTATTGTCATACATTGTGACAACACCAGCATAGTTAGTATGTCTAATAATCTTGTATTACATTCTAAGACAAAGCATATAGAGATCAAGTATCATGTTGTAAGAGAGAAAGTTGCTGAGAAAGAAGTAAGACTTGAGTACATAAGTACAAAGGAGCAGATAGAAAATATATTCACAAAGCCTTTGCCTAAGGATACATTTGAGTATCTAAGAGGTATGCTTAGGGTTATGCCCCAGCCTACTTTTGAGAAGTGATGCAATTGGTGGCATCCACCCAATGGTATATGAGCCTTATCTTTCTTTTGGACTGGATGTTGGTACTTCCTCTATGGGGAAGTATGTGTATCTGAGCTGAGTCATGAGGACTCTAGTGAATGTATTTTATAAATAGTGTCTTTTGGAATTGGAGTTGTTGACATAATGATGAAATTCTTGTCATTGATGTCAATGGGGGAGAAGTGTACATGAAAAAAATCTATTTGTACTATCTGAATAGGAAAATGAAGGAAAATTTGATTGATGAAGAGGATTTGAAGCAACAGTATTGCAGTATTGGATTTTTGGAACATTGGATGTTTTTTCATCTATGTTCCCATCAATGGCAATGGGGGAGATTGTTAGCAATGAATACTAAATGTTTGGTAGCCATTCTGTAGTAGTTGTTGTTGCATTCATGACTATGATTGTCATTGATGTCAACATAATGATCTTCTGAAGACTTGTAGAGAAGTGAACAGAGTTTGATTTAGTGCATGTGGGTTACTATAGTTGGAGCTATGCGATGTTGAGGATATAATCTTTGATATGTTATATGTCTATGGTTAAGAGTGCAGATAGTAATTCTTTTTTTCATGGAAGTTATGAGCATTTTGGTGGAAGTAGTATTTAGGCAGTGTTCCTGAGTAGCGGTTTGTGGAAATCAGATGATATCTCTTAATAAGGATGGAATCTAGTTTTGTGCAGTTAAAGGGAAGTTGAAGACACATTGTTAGTGATGTGGATGATAGAGAAAACTTTGAGGTCACATGAATGAAGATTTATTATATTTGGAAGCTGACAGTTTTGTGTAATTTTGATGTAGCGTGTGGAAACTTTTATTTTGTAATTGTATACCAAATCATTTGTAATTATTTGAGTGTCGTATAAAGGAAGGAACATTTTTTCTTGTTGTTAAGTAGAAGAGGATAGTAGTGTATGAATATGAAGTGAAGAAAAGAGCAAAATGTGAAAGTGAATTGTGAAGGAAGACATGCGAAGTACAGAGATCTGAAATTGAGATCTGGTGTAATAGTGAGTGTGGTTTGGCATAGTCAGAGAAGAGGTAACATATTATTCTATTGAGTAATACAAAGATTATTTGGATAGTGTGTTCAGTGATCTTACCCTGAAGCTGTTTGGGCAGTGGGTCCTTCTGTCTTCCATAACTCTTAACAAGGTTAGAATCTTTTAACAAGGATTCAAAATCTCCTAATAGGGATTCATATGTACTGAATGTATTTCATAAGACTCCTAACAGAGTCCATCCTTTCATAAGGAATATTCATATTAGTGCATCTTTTGTGGGCATCATTCCCACCGAGGTTTACTCTTTGATCAAGAGGTTCCCTAGTCAACATATCTTGTGTCATTGTGTTATTGTGTATGAATATCTTCCTATGGTTGGTAATTACATTGCTTACATGGTTTAATGTTGTTGAAGTTGATAAAGGTTATAATTATCTGATAACTGATTCAACCCCCCCCCCCCCCCCCCCTCTCTATTATCTTGGTGGACTTTACTTTCTAACAAGTCTATTAAAGCATTTTTTAAAGACTAACCATTAATGATGATAGTAACAACCAAGCTCCCATGATCATAATACTTTGGAATTACATGCTTTCCCAACATAATATCAGCTAGCTGTCCTATAACATGAACTATTTTAGGATCATTTTTCTTTCATCTAGGCTTTTTGAGACAAGCTTCCTTAATTTATTTTCCATAGATATGAACACCTTTAATGGCTTGAAATAGAGGAATCTAGATATGCATACTTTTTAGCTAGTCAAGGATATCAAACGTTTGGTCTTCTTTGGGTATAGGTTTGTCTAGGCTAAGCCTCTAAGGAAAAGGAGGTTTTACTAAGGTTTGAACATCAGCTAGATTGGAGACATTAGCTGGGGGAACTATGTTTGGAAAAACATTCTCTAAAAGTGGTATTGATGTTGCAGGAAGGTCTAACACTTCTGTGATGAGAGGGGGTTCAGGTGCAAGAAGGGTAGTACCCAATATTAGGTGTATATCAGCTATGTTGAGTGCATAAGCAGGGTACTTCTATGCATTAGTAGCATACATTTGTTGCTACTATGGTTGACTATTTGGATTTAGTTGTGGCTAAGCAAGTAACTATGTCTACTTTGGAGGACCTGTATTTGCAGGAGGTAGCATAATTACAGGTGGATTCACTAGAGGTGGAAAAGGTGGATACCTAGGATTCTGATTGGGCCATTGTTGAGGTCCTCTCCACTGGTTAGTGGGTTGCCAATTCCCTTGTGGAAATTTTCATTGATTTGGAGGTTGTGGCCATTGGGGTTGTTGTGGATTAAACCACTGGTTCTGTTGATTATTGGGCCAGGCATTATTCCAAGTAGATTGAGTATACTGAGGAGGGTTTTGGACATTTTGGTTTTGCCACTGATTATTATAAGGATTTGAAATTTCCAAAGGATCTTGAGGTATACCTTGTCTCATGGCCCATGGCCGATGTTGAGAAACAAAGAATACTTTCTCATCCTCTCCTATCTTTAGATACTCAGTTGGAAGGTGTTGATTCTCCAGGTTCACAATCAGCTTGCATTGACAATCCTTCTTTTGCTTGCAAAAATGGGTATAGTATTCAGTGAGCTGTGCCTCCACATCTACATGCTTCTTCTTTGCAGTCATCATGTCTAGGTGTGTGGAAACATCATTAATGATGTCAAGCTTAAAGTCTGACAGTAGGTTTGAGATTTCTATGTTGGAAATGCCAGAGCTACTTCCTTTTGCAAGTGTTTGATGAAATCCTCTACCCTTCTTTACTACTACTCTGGAATAATTCAAACAAGTCTTCTTGAGATCATCCCAAGAAGACTGAGATACATCTCCTCCAACCATAAGGTCCAATGCTTCTAGATAGTTATCATTCACTCCTCTCAAAAATATTAGTTTTTGTGAATCCTCCTATAGTGCATGTTGATGATTCTTCTACAAACTATATAAGAAGTGTGATATGTAGTCCTCCAGGGTCTCATCTTATTTTTGTGACATTCAAAAGATGTTATATCCTCTTAAATCACCTCCTTTGTAGTATTCCTTATATTTTTGCAGAAACAAATCTCTCATCTCATCCCAATCAATTGCTACATTTGCTCCTAAGCCCATGAACCATCTGAGAGCCAATTCCTTCAATGCTACTAGGAACAACTTGAGCTTATGACTATTAGTGTTATAGTCAAAACTTCAACACAAAATATCAAATTTGAATAAAAAGGTGTCAAGGTCCTTAGTAATAAGGCCATAGAACTTTGGAAGGGCCGAAGTAGGTATGTTCTTGAGATTAGGATTGTTGACAAGGCTTGGAATAGGAAATTGAAAGCTAGGATCTGCCATTACTGGAGGTGTTGGGTAATGAAATTATGGTTGGTAAGTATTATTAACCAAAAGGATTTGGCCAATAGATCGTCCTGGAGTAGAGCTATTAAGGAAATTGGCTAATATCTCTACAAAAGGGCAAAGGTCAAATGGATCAAAAGGATCTTCTTCTATTGAAGGTGATGCAAGAAACTCATAACTTGTGTTAACAAATGGTAACTCAATTTCTTCAAATTCTTCTTTTAGTTTAATAGGTTCTTTTGGAAGAAATCTTCCATGAACATCTTGCCTTCTTCGATGCATGTAAGTGAGTTAATGAACTTGTGAAGCAAGCTCACAACTACTAACTAGTGACTAAGAACAAAAAACTATCTTAAAAATGAATGACTCATTAAGGTTCTCAATTTGACACCATACCTGGCAACGACACCAAAAATGAATAGTCTCACAATAGGTAATGATAATCATGCCATTGTCTCTCTTAGGAATAATGTATTCGTACTAAGGATTAATTTTCCCATCATAAAATGCATTTAGATTGTCAACCTAGGGACGTATAATTGAAATGGGACAGCACAGTTTGTGCACTAAGCCCCTCAAAGAGTCATACTACCTATGCTACAGGAAGATAAAGTGCATGAAATAAACCTATGCTATTGCTACGGGAAAGTAAGAACACTTAACTACTTAATGAAACTACTACTGAAAGCTTGTAAACTTAACCTAAGTTTGTTTAGAAACTCAAATCATTCACCATGTCTATCTCTGCAAGTGCTACAGGAACATTCATAGTAATAATGTTGTAGGAGTAAAACAATAACTCTACTTGAAAACATGAGCAATACAGAAAGAAATTCTACTCTATTCTAATGTACTCCACCTCCCAAGTGGGCCCCCTTGGTTGGCTTTTTCTAACTACTAACATAGAATGTACTCAAAATTACTCTTTCATTATATTCTCATAAACTGATTGCATAGTAATGGAACAATACATGAAAAATAGAAAGAGTAGCTCTGCTATGCTAAAAATAACAATTGTATATATTTTCACATTACATAAATAAATCAATAAAATACCTTTATATAGAGGATTGGAACTTATTGAAAGCATGGAAGTAAGTTCTAACTAAATCTCACTATAGAAGAAGGAAACATAACAGCCCATCACAAAATACAATAAAGTTTGGATAACTGATTCAACATAATAATGAGCACTGAGGAAATATAGCAGAGTTGTTTCCTATATTCTCTAGGATGGTGCCTCCTCCACAATAGTGGCATGATCCTTGATGCTATGATGGCTCCCTCCATTGTAGCTGGAACTTCAACATTTTTTCTTTAATGTAGTCGATCCACTCTCCAGTTGTTCCTTTCCTAGCAAGTTAGTAGCATGCGGGTATGTATACGAGTCAACTAGTCAATTATTATCCAAATATTAGAACATAGATTTAAGTAGCTATATGAAGTACTGCAATATATATATATATATATAATGTTCAACAAAACATGTCATATCTAACTACCCATAATCTTGGTGGTTCTAACTATACTTATCACAAGTTCAAATAGTTATAGGTCCATGAATGTCTTGGAAATATTTTAACAAAGCATAAATATTATCACAAAATAGAGACAATAAATTATCTCATCAACCATGTCAGACCAAAGTGTCTCCAAGGTGACTAAGCACATTGGGTAGCGATCTTTCAAGGCTCATATCTCAAACCCATGAGAGGTATTGAAAAAATATAAGATACTACATGACCATGTTTCTAAGGCCTACAATAACCTCTCTCTATTATAGGAGATTCAAATTTGTTTGAATTTGGCATGCCACTCTCGCTTGATGCCAAAACTTATAGTGAGGGTCAATTGAAAGTTGCACCACTGAGTTTCTTCCAAACCATTTATCCTAACACCAAATGGTCTATTCCATTAGCTCCGGTTGGGTGGGTAAACACTAGTGACAACCCCATTTTGACAACTGAGTCACTAGAACGTTCATGACCATGCCAGACCAAAGTGTCCCCAAGGTGCACTAAACATGATTGGGTAGTGATCTTTTGAGGCTTGTATCTCAGACCCTGTGAGAGGTATCGACAAATTGTGAGATCCTAAGAGACCATGTTTCTAAGGCCTACAATAACCTCTCTTTGTTCTGGGAGATTCAAATTTGTTTGAATTTGGAATGCCAGTCTTGCTTGATGCCAAAAAGTGCAGTGAGGGTCAGTTGAAAGTTGCACCACTAGGTTTCTTCCAAACTATTCATCCTAACACTAAATGGTTTGCACCATTAGCTCTAGTTGGGTGGGTAAGCACTAGTGACAACCCTATTTTAACCACTGAGTCACTAGAAAGTTTGCGACTATGCCGGACCAAAGTGTCTCCAAGGTGCACTAAGAATGATTGGGTAATGATCTTTTGAGGATTTTATCTCGAAGCCTGTGAGAGGTATTTCCAAACCATGAGATGCTACATGACCATGTTTTTGAGGCCTACAATAACCTCTCTTTGTTTTGGGAGATTCAAATTTATTTGAATTTGGCATGCCAGTCTCGCTTGATGCCAAAACTTGTAGTGAGGGTCAGTTAAAAGTTGCACCAGTGGGTTTCTTCCAAACCATTCATCTTGGCACTAAATGGTCAATGCCAGTAGCTCTGATTGGGTGTGTAAATGCTAGTGACAACCCCATTTTGACCATTGAGTCACTAGAACATTCGTGACCATGCTGAACCAAAGTGTCCTTAAGGTGCACTAAGCATGATTGGCAAAAAATCTTTCAAGGCTCGTATCTCAGACCCCATGAGAGGTATCAGAAAACCATTATTATAGGAATGTGTTTCTAAGGCCTATAATAACCTCTCTCCATTCTAGGAGATTTGAGTTTGTTTGAATTTGGCACGCCAGACTCGCTTGATACCAAAACTTGCAGTCAGGGTCAGTTGAAAGTTGCATCACTAGGTTTCTTCCAAACCATTCATCCTAACATCGAATGGTCTATGCCATTAGCTCCGATTGGGAAGGTAAACACTAGTAAAAACCCCATTTTGACCACTGATTCAATAGAATCTTTGTGACCTTGCCGGACCAAAGTGTCCCGGAGGAGCACTAAGCACGATTGGACAACAATCTTTTGAGGTTCATATCTTAGACCCTGTGAGAGGTATTGACAAGCTGTGAGATGCTATAGGACCATGTTTCTAAGGCCTAAAATAAACTCTCTCTATTTTAGTAGATTCAATTGTTTTTGAATTTGGCACGCCAGTCTTGCTTGATGCCAAAACTTGCTGTGAGGGTTAATTGAAAGTTGCACCACTGGGTTTCTTCCAAACCGTTCATCCCGACACCGAATGGTCTACGCCATTTTCTCTTGTTGGGATAGTAAATGCTAGTGACAACATCATTTAGAACATGAATTCAGTAGAACATTCATGAACATGCTAGACCAAAGTATTCTCAAGGTCCACTAAGCACCATTGTGTATGTTAGCGATCGTTCTAGTGTGTTAAGAGGCAAAGTGGGACCATTCCTAGGGTAAACCTACCCAACCAGATGTAATGAAAGAATCATTTTGTGCCCACAATGGAAAAATATTGCATCTCCATGGGAGATGGGGACATGACCATAAAGGGTCATTGGAAAATGTAAAGAGACCAAGGATGGTCATTTGAATGCATTGTGGAATGTGTCTGTGATTTGAAATGGAGTAAATTGGTTGTCTATTGTCTTGTTATCACTTCCATATCCATATTGCATCATTTCATTTGCATTTGAAGGCAAGGAACTAACTATTTTCTTCTACAATAGTGTTTGGTTGCAGGGATATGCTGGATATATGGTGGTGGAGATACCACAAATGGTGGTAAATGCTAATTGAAGGTGCATGAAGTAGCACCAGTCATTGTTGCGAGCATATACTCTAATGGATGAGTATATTTTGTGATGGATCTATGCTATTGGGGTCCATAGGGATGTGTTACATCCATTGGGGGGATCTAGAGAGATTTGCAAGAGTCTTTTTTAACAAGTTGTGACCTACAGACCTTGGAAAGGAGGGTTTGATACGTAGAATGATAGGTCATTATTTTCTACACAAAATTTTGACAAAATATTGGTGTAGAAACATCATTGCACGAATGTTCTTACTAATTCTCATAGAATAATGTGTCTTTGACATGTATAATAGAGTTCTGATCTGATACATTTCATAAGAGTTGATTTGACAAGGTGATCACCTGATTTGCGGAGTGAACTTTGAAGGATTTGCTTGGTTGAGAGCATCAGATACACATGAATAAAATGTAGCACACAAATTTTGAATTCACTTAAATGATGAATAACACATGTGAACATGAGTAGCATATAAAGCGTTCACATAAATTTTCTTAAGTCATGAAGCATACATGTAGCACATAGATTATAAAGCATACACATGAATTCACTTAAGTCATGCACATAGCCCATACACATGAATTTAGGTTATGAAGAATGTACTTGAATATACATGAATATACTTAAGGCATAAATTGTACACATGAGTACATACACACAAGCATATTGACATACTAACAATAAATAAATGAACACACAATTAACAAATTGGATCAAATATCAAGTTTCATATATATCAAAATCAATAATAATTCTATACATATTTACAAAATCAACATATCTAGATACAATGTGGCATACGACATCTCAAAATGTGTCATATGACATCTCAAAATAATAAGTTCAACTACAAATATTTCTAGGACATCCTATTCTACTATTGGATCATCAAAATACAGCCTCTTTGAAGTACTCTTTGGCTCTAATGGATCTTGCATTCAAACACAAAAGTGAAACCCCAAGCTAGATTACTTAATTTATATGGTTTCTACAAATAAAAAATAAAAATTTAAAATCATATTCAACAATAATAAATAAAATTTAAACTAAAATTGAACTCTCATGTACCTCACCTCTATGTCTCCTCACATGGATAGGAGACCTAATATATGTCCTTGGTAGCAAAGGAACAATGCCACCAATGTCAACTCTGACATTTATATGTTTGTGAACACAAGATTGATCTACAAGTTATAATACTTAATGTTAAATCCTTGGTAGAAAATATATGTTTACAAAATAACTGAATTAACATTAAAACTTACATGTGTTGAACTTTCTTTAGGAAATATTGACTGAGTCATCAATGATACAAACCCTTGGCATTCTACCTCCCTCAAACCAGGGGTGAGCTACAAAATTCAAACAGATACTTCATACAATCATGACTTGATCATATTATATATACTTGATAGTAAAATACACACAAATAACTTTATAAATATACATACCACGGGGCTATCACTACAAATTGAGATTCTTGTGACTCTATCATGGTGAAAGGGTCTTACAACATCATCAAACACCACCCTTTGTCAAATAAACCATGTAAATTAAAAATGAGTACGAACAACTGATAAGTATACATGTATGCACAAACAAATTAAATTACTTAATTACCTTCCGGGCCTTGTCAACACCTAATGCCTGAACCCCCTCACATTTCCCCCTAGTGGTAATTGGTGACACGTGCATCAGTATGTAATAAGATGATCATAAAAATTAGAAAACACATGTACATATACTATTATAATAATTTATGGAAACCACTAAGTACATTAAAATATATGTACCATGGAAGTGTCAAGGCCAAATGATATGGATGAAAGTGTGGACCCCTCCACCTATGCCATCTCCTCCTCTATCATCAACTGAACATAAATTTAACACATAAAAAAATATAAGTGGGAAATCATTATAAGAAAATTCTACTAAAAATACAAACATTTAAAATTAAATACAATGTAAAAAGTGAACTGTTTACCCTTACCATAATAGTAGGAGTTCATGGCTCTCTATGCCCCTGATGTATATCTTCATGAGG
This sequence comes from Chamaecyparis obtusa, assembly GCA_027943335.1. Lineage (NCBI taxonomy): Eukaryota > Viridiplantae > Streptophyta > Pinopsida > Cupressales > Cupressaceae > Chamaecyparis > Chamaecyparis obtusa. Next base: position 95,258 of record BSBK01002236.1, read on the forward strand.
TGCTTTAGTGCCTGTAGTGTGTTGTGTATTATTGTCCACCTCAAAGATGTAGTTATATGCATCACTATCATTCAGGGGACCTAAGCACTGATTCTTTCACATAATGCAAGTGTGGGGCACACAAACATGTGAGCTGATGGAGGATGTGGAAGGGCCAAAATCATCAGGACGAGGAGGCAACAATGTCACGCTCTACATAACCAACATATCACTCAAGGTGTGAATGACTTGAATAGTCTATGAGCCAACCTTAGCAATAATATTAGGATGATGCACTGTAGGAGGTGGTGAAATCTTGGGAGGTGGGACATATGTGTGAGATTTCACCCGGTGTACCCATGGCCTATCCTGAGGAGTGCCTAAGTCTACACCCTGGTTCAGTCTCATACTCCAATAATTTACCTTGTGACTGATAAAAAATTCAGCATACAATGTTTTAATGAAATAAAATGGGACATCCAAATTGCTGTGAGGTGGTCTATCAGAAACCATCCACCAGCGATCCCAAAAGTTGTCATGTATTGCATCATTTGTGTACCATTTAATTGACAAATTGGGTTTTTTAGGGTCCACTTTTAAACTGGTTTTGGGATCCATAAAAAGATTACATATGTCATGTTTTTTTATCTTTAGGTTCATATAACTTGATCATAGTCAAGCTCATCATCAAACTGGGTGTGCATGGAATCATGCCAAACAAGTGAAACATTATGTTGCTCTATAATTTTTTCCATGTTTTCAATAATGGAGTTCAATGTGGAAAACATGGGGTGCAATGTGGGGATATTAGCATATGTAGTCTGATATCCTCTAAGCTGATTTAGATTGTCTCCTATGAGATCCTCTAAACGGCGAGGGTTTGAGACTAGTTCATCTTGTGAAAGTGGGGGATTGTTTGGAGGTGGTTCTAGATTATTTGTGGGATCATTGGGAGGGTTTTCTGATTGATTTGTGTCCATGTCTAATTACAATTAGAACCCAAATAGACAATTACAATTAATTTAAAAAATAATAAAAAATATCATTTAAACCCTAGTTTTTATATAAAAAACTACAAATTTTAATTAAAAAATAATACAAACTTAAAAATTTAACTTACCTATTGATGTTGAGAAAATCAGATATGAGATTCTACCAGATATCTGAAACCCGTAGAGCCATGTTCAACGTTTTCACAATGAAAATGTTGAATGCAGTTGCGGGCTACAAATATAATTTACTGGCAAAAATTAGATATCTGATATAAAGTTGGATATCCGATAAAAAATCAGATATCTGATAATATCGGATATTTGATAATATCGGATATCCGATTAGGCCTTTGCTTTGGATTTTGGCTTGGCCAGGTGTACTAACACCTAGGCCTACTAAAATGTCAACAAACTTTTTAGTGCGCTTTTAGATGAGTGAAAAATTTATTTTTTCACATCGCCACTTTTTGGCATACCATGATCCTGCACATACCCATGTATAAAATAAGTCTAAAATGAACATAACACATGAAATGTCTAAAACATGCACACAAATGAACATGTTCATAGTCTAAAATAAACATAACACATGAAATTTTTAAAATATGTACATGGTACACACATGTACATAGAATGTATAAAATAAGTCTAGAAAATACATGCATGTGCATAGATATGCATAAAATAAGTCTCTAACACATGTCTAAAAAGTAGATCTCTATCTACAAATATCTTTGTGTAGTCAAGTAGGGCCCTACCCTAATGCATGACCCGATGATGATCCACATCGTCAAGATCCTTTCGTGCAATAAAATATACATGTGTACATGACATGTCTAGATATGCAATACATATGGACATATATTTAATTAAACACATACATGTTGTAAAAATCAACTAATACATACATACATACATACATATGTACGTACGTACACACACATACACATACACATACACATACACATAATTTAAACTTTAAAACAATTAAGAACTACATACCCGGTCTCCAACATCTTGATCATGTTCATCTACCCTAGGAGTCCTAGATGATGGCTAGATAAATGAAGGAGGGACCTAGATCATATACAAATTATGTTAAAAAAACTTGTATTTAAATATGTGTCATGTGTACAATTTTAATTACTTAAAACAAAAAATTAACTAGATGTCTAAATTTACATGTGTGTCATGATGCAAGAGATCACCAGGTGTTTCTAAATCTCCATATGGCATCATACTCATGATAATACCCATGAATGTATATATATATATATATATATATATATATATATATATATATATATATATATATATATATATATATATATATATATATATATATATATATATATATATATATATATATATATATATATATAATTTATTCAAAAATTATAACTTTAGTTAATATAAAAATCAAAAATCAAATTCATTATACCAAGCTAGATACATGTACTTTTAAAAATATAAATTTAAGTTTATACCGTTGTAACATGTAATGCTCTCTCAACCCTACTCGAGTCTGAATCTTGTAAGGATATCACATATCAACACCAACATCAACATCCATAAGCATGCTGGAATAAAGTCCCTAAATTGGAATAAGTACTACCTGAGATATATGATCCTAGGATGTTTGACCATGGAGAGGTGTATCATGGTCAACTATTGTCTGCTGAGGAGCTATAGGATGTACAAAAAAATCCTCATGTCTCTGTGCACCTTGAGAATCTGAGCTAGTGGATGATCTATAAAGAAATTGGGAAATATATGATGACACCTCACAAAGAGGGATCCCAAGATGTATCTATATAGCTTGATATTCATCAAGACGATCACTGGAGAAACATGTGCCCATGCAACGCAAAGGGTTCACCTTGGGAAAATGTGCAACCTCAAGAGGAGATGGCATGTCTGCTACCTCATAAGGATCATCACTAGAAGATGTATCATGAATAGGTGGAGGAACGGTAGAACTCAAACACAATATATATCTCCCTATGTGATTAGATAGCATCTCATCAACCTGAGTCATGATACACACAATACTAGAAAACACACCCCTCTTGGTGTCATCTCTTGCACTCTCTATTGTAGCATAGGGTTCCAAATGTTTTGGTTGAACCAAAAGGTTTGAACCCAACATTGCCTACTTATTAGTAGGCTCTAGGGCATCAGATCATCAAAATATTTAAGAAAATCACCGCTTCCCCTACCTAGCATACAAGGGGAAATCTGTATAATCATTCTCATAATGTAAATAAAATTTTTCAAATAATTGTTTGCATAAATAAAGTCGCAACTCATTCTTCTCAAGCCACCTATGATGAGTGACCAACCATCTAGGATATATAAATGGTGCAAAAACTACATCTATGCACCTAGTGGTAAGGTATCCTCTAACCTAAGCTATATTCTGATAATGAGGAAACATGGTCTTCACATTCTCTATAGAAACATCACTATTAATATATCTCCATTTTATAGTTTCAACAACACTACAAGAGAGAGAGGTGTAGAAAGAATCAATGTTAATATTATCATAAGCGTTATATGATTGAACAATATCAATCATATGTACTAACTCATCTCTAATACTATTTACCCTATCCCTATTGGGAAGGGTAGTTGAACTATGTAAGGTATGATCTAGGTGCACTAAAGCACACCACAATTTGTCAATTGGGTCTACAAATAGTCTCTCTTAAACCTATCTAGATCTAGTAGATTGTCATGATGTCTGCTCACTAGTACCACCCTGTACACTAGGCTCTAAATCTATGGGTTGTAAGCTTGCACCCAATGGTATGATCTTATATATATGTGTGTGTGTGTGTGGGTGCGCGTGTGCACTACAACATTTGGGGTTGAATTTTGACACCAATTTGCAATGCCACTACAATTTGTGTATGCTTTTTGTAGTTTTTTTTGCAAGTTCTCCCGACGGTGTTGTAATAGTGATGCTATTGTCATAATTGTGACACCCATTTGGTTATAAACAAAAAAAAAAGAAAAAGGAAGTGTCATTTGTAATTTGTAAATTCAAAGAGCTGTTGCGAAGATGACACTACATTTCTATGTGGCATGAAGAGGGCATCCGAGTTTGGCATGCACAAGCAAAGAGGCCATCACTGTTTGAGAAGAGAGCACTAGCACTTGAGGTAGGAATTTGAGCTTTGTCTTCTCATTAACTCAATTTCAGTGGCATTTTTTATTTGATAGCATTGTTAATAGTGGCATTGTTTACATCTTAATTAGCATTTGGAATGCTTGATGACCCATGAGCTTTGATAGCTAGGGCATCATTGCTATTACCTTCAAGGAATTGTGTGAAGTGTTTAATCTCTCTTTATTTGTTTTGTTGTTGATAATCACTATGTGGTACTCATTGTTTGTGATCATTTCACAAGGAAATGTCTTGATGGCTCGCAGGCTGCAAGCTAGGGCATCATACATTGTTTATGAGCTCACTGTTTAATACTTGCATTGTTTACATCTTATCATTTGGAATGCCTAATGACTCGCGAGCTTTGAGAGCTAGGGAATTGCTTCTATTACCTGCAAGACATTGTGTGAAGTGTTTGATCTCTCTTTATTTGTTTTATTGTTGATATTCACTATTTGGTACTCCCCGCTTATGATCATTTCATGAGGAAATGTCTTGATGGCTCGTGGGCTGCAAGCTAGGGCATCATACATTGTTCATGAGCTCACTATTTAATAATAGCATTGTTTACATCTTTTCATTTGAAATGCTTGATGACCTACGAGCTTTGAGAGCTAGGGAATCATTTCTATTACCTTCAAGGCATTGTGTGAAGTGTTTGATTTCTCTTTATTTGTTTTGTTGTTGATATTCACTATGTGTTACTCCCCATTTATAATCATTTCATGAGGAAATGTCTTGATGGCTCGGGAGCTATAAGTTAGGGCATCATACATTGTTCATGAGCTTACCATTTAATATTGACATTGTTCATGAGCTCACTGTTTAATACTTGAAATCATGCAAAAATACATTAATACACTTACTATTTTGAATTTGAGCTCGGGCATCATGCAATGTTATTGTTGTCATTGCATGCTTGCTGCTGTTGTGCACCATATATTATTTTATACACTGTTTATTTCATTGAGATCATGAGCTTGGCATTTGTATTGTATTTTTTATTATTGGATCAATGCTACCATGTTGTTGAGTCTGTGTATGGCTTGACTATGCACATGCATGATTGTAGATGAGGATTAGTAATATGGTGCCAAGCATTGCTTAGATCCTTTGGATCTAACCCCATCTTTTCCTTCCTTGCTGGTTTTGGATCATACAAGAGCATACTAGATTGAACCCTGGGTCAACACTTCATTACTTCAGGCAATGTTTGGTACATTCATTATTTATGTTCATCCACTTATGTATGTTTTCATTCATTCATATTTTTCTCAAAGTTGGCTATTAGTGACCATATAGGACCATTCTTGATGTTTTTGGGTCATTTGATGAAAAGATATAAATAGGAACATCAATAATAAAATAGGGATATCTTCATAGGGATATATTAAGATTAATATCATAAGTAAAAACATTACATAGTTGCATTCAGATTAAGTACAATATGAATTCACATGCCTTTAATTATGATACACTTTTGAAATTATCACTTATTGGTCATTTGACAATTCAAGATATAAGTATCAAAATATAAAATGTTGCAAAAGGAAGAAACCCATATGTATCTATCATCATTTAATACAAAATATAAAAGTATCCTAAAGTTTAAATAGACATTGCCTATGGATATACAACACTGAGCCATAATAAATTATAGCGTTTCACTACAATTTCTATGTCCATTTACAATCATCCTACCACTTACACTACAATTTCTTTGTCCACTTACAATAATAAATTACAGAGTTTCATTACAATTTCTATGTCCACTGCCATTAAAATATATCACTCCTCCTGTTATATAGGCATCCTTCTTATTAAGTGTTTCCATTAAAATATATCACTCCTTTTATATAATGTATATGCATACTTGTTTAAAATGCCATACTTGTTTCTCTTAAATATTATTACCATTTCACTCATATTTACATGACATTAAAACCAAGCCCAAAATGTATACATACGTGTAAGTATAGGAGAAGCTAGATTTTGCAACTATTGAAAAAAAAAAACTATACCAATAGCAGCTTACAAGAAACTATACTTGTGCTTACCACACCATACCTCAACATCATAATGCTTATCATTTTCAAGCTTGAGCAAAGCTTCGTGTTAGGCCAATTTTCTGTCATGCAAAAAATCCTTTGAAATTGGCCTATTGCCTTGCAAATGTGTTTGTCATGTGTCATCCCCTGTGTTCCTTATGTTGTCACCAAGCTCTAGTCCAATCTGCATCTCCTAATTCACCAAAGCCCAAAAGGTTATTCGAGTTTAAGGTTTGCGAGAAAATTCTTTAAATTCTACCACAGTGTCGAAAACCCACTGTGTTTTAAAAAATTCACATTATTTTCAACCTTTTTGGCTTGTTTAGAACCCTCGATGTTTTCGGCTTCCTTGTTTGCCTTTGTGTCATGTTGAAAATTCTGTGTGTTTTTGATCTTTCACCGAAAACACTGTGTGTTTTCGACCTTGCCTGTGCTCTTTTCTGCCAGCTCTCCTTGTTCTTTTTCCTAACCGCGCAAGTGCGATGATGTGGGGCCAGTGGGAGGAGATCAATGGTTGGTGTGTGATCGCATGGAATATTCCTTACCCATGCGATCATGCGCCTACAGTCGATTTTGTCTATTTTGGCGTTGCTTCTGTTTGGTGGGCCTGGGAGATGTAGAGGAGGCAGACATGTGGCAGCCTATGGTTGGCTATTGCATGATTGCATAGCCCATTCTTTGGCTATGTGATCATGTGACCGGCCGACACGTGTCCTTGTTCGCGGTTGTGGAGTTGTGTGGTGGCAATTTTCCTACGGTGATGTTAACCGGTGGCGGTTAATGTTAACGGACTGTCGCATGCTCACATAGCTCACTTCTAGGCTATGCGATCATGCGATAGGGTGCCATGTGTCCTTGGTAGTGTGGGGGTGGTTGCGGTTTTCCTGGCGGTTATGCTATCGGTTGTGGTGGCAGTGGTGGTTGCATCGGTTAAGGTTGGTGGGCTATCGCATGTCCGCATAGCCCATTTTTGGGCTATGTGATCATATGACAGGGCGCCATGTGTCCCTGGGGCCCATCTGGCTATTTGGTGGGCTCAGTGGTAGGTGAGATCATGGCAGTCTCCGATTGGTCAGCACTGGTGGGATGTTAAGTTTTGAACATGGGCCCGGGCTTGGATTTCTCGGTGGTGTTTTGATGGTAGGTGGGTGCATGGTAGTGGTTTGTCGCATGTTCACGTGGGCCAGTTCCACAGCTTGTGAACATGCAAAAAACCCATTTGCGGTGACGGTCTGGCATCGACAGTTAACAAAAGGCAAGTAAATAATGGGTGGTCGCATGTTCGCATAACTTGTTTTCGGGTTATGTGATCATGCGACCAAGCATAATTTTGAGGCTCGTTCCTTGTGGCGGTGAGAATTGATGACTGTGCAGTTGTGCGGCTAAGAGAAAAATGGTTAAAGGCTTATTTCCCACCAAATGCAAGGTAGCTGTTGTAGTTTGAGTTTGATTTTCTAAGTTTTCTGAGAGACAGGGAGTACCAAATTTATGAAATTGAATGCAAATTTGACCCTATTTGGTGAGAGGCGTTTGCAGTGTGGTCCAGGGTGCTTGGCAGTTGTTTGCAGAGGTGATGTTGTACCTGGTGTCATGTGGTCTTGGCTTGAGAGGTGTTTGCAGTTGAATGGTTTGGATTGTTTGAGCTTCTTGCCATGGCTCGACCCCTGTCTTGTCTAGTGTTTATTTCTTGGTGGGGTTAGGTGATTTTGAAATTTCAAATGATCGAATGCTTGCATTGTAACCCTGGTATAAAGGGATTTTAGTGATCATTTTTAGGGCATTGGGAGTTGGTGAGTCTTCTGCCCAGTCAGGATTGTAATATTTTGGCATTTGGTATTTCGTTGATGACAGAGAGAAAGTTGCAAGTCTAAGCTATAATTTGCAAGCTTGACTCCTCTGGTTTGATTGTTTACACTTAAAGATTCTTCATACTCAATGCATATACAAGACTCTTATCTCTCCTTTGTGTCAACTTCGATAGATTCTGAACTTTCTAGTTCTCTGCATATTGTTTTGTGTATGTGTCTTCATTCTTCAGTTCTAATCAAGGATTAGATTAAATTATGCTTTAGATGGGACATAGGTCTATCTTGTTGTCTATGTAAGGATATCTCATAAGTAGTGAAGGGGATTGTAGGTGTGTTTATGGCTTGGAATCTCAGCTATTGTCTGGTGTGTGTAGCAGTCATGTTCTAGGAGATCTTGCCCAATGGATGAGGCACTGGCCTAAAGTGAGTATTTCATTATCAACAAATACTGATTGTTGTTGTTATGATCTCAAAAGCATAAATTAAGAACCATTCCTTCAATTTTCAATTTTTTGGTTGTCTAAGGTCCTACCCCATAGCAATGGAGAGTCAATGAGTGTGTGGTTAACATTCAGTACTTTCTTGCTATCCATTCATCTACTATATGAACCTAGTTCTTGGTGTATGAAGTTTATTTTATACTAGGTTAGGTGCACCCGCCTTGGTTTTGTAGAGCCAGAAGAAGAAGAGGGCAGTCTTGTCCCTAGAGTTGGTCTAGTTACCCTAAGGCCTCTTTCCATTTTGGAGCTAACCATTTCTAAAATCCTTTGAGGGTATACTGGCAGCCTGTTAGAGCATAAGTGTCATTTTGGACACCAACACTTCGTACCATGCACCATTTAAAGATTTGTATGCAATGTTGATTTAGGCTAGAGGTAAACTACATGTGTCATGTAAACAACATGGTTGAATGCAATCTCTTTTGCACATTTTCAAGAGTTTTCCCACCAATACAAACATAAATAACGCATTTAACGTAATCTACGAACAATGTGTGGTATGAAGTCTCGTTGAAGCTTGAAATATATCCACTCCTCATGTTATTGTCAAATTAAATTCAAATATTTCACAAAACATTTATTCTTGTAGAATTAAGATATCCTTATCTCAATAATTAAACAATCTTCCATAATAGCTTTTCAATCACATTAACACACACCCATGTTTTGTAGCATAGTTCATTTTCGAAGTGTATGGCTGATGTCCCTATTTTGAAGTGTTTGATCATTGCTATTACCTTCAAGGCATTGTGTGAAGTGTTTGATCTCTTTTTATTTGTTTTGTTGTGCATATACCTTCTTTGATCAACTCTGATATGCACAGATGATGAACATTCATATTTTCCTAAGCAATACTTTGAGCTTTCCTTCAACACATGTACTATTGTGAAAATAATCACAAGTCCATTTGTTGTAGGAAAGCTCATAGTGCACATGTATGAATGACATTGTTTACATCTTAGCATTTAGAATGCTTGATGACCTATGAGCTTTGAGAGCTAGAACATCGTTGCTATTACCTTCAATGCATTGTGTGAAGTGTTTGATCTCTCTTTATTTGTTTTGCTATTGATATTCACTATGTGGTAGTCCTTGTTTATGATCATTTCGTGAGGAAATGTTTTGATGGCTCGCGGGTTGCAAGCTAGGGCATCATGCATTGTTTATGAACTCATTGTTTGAGCAACTCATGTCCCTATTTGATTGGCCTATGCTCTATTTTTTATATTGAGTTTACATCATATATTTAGTCTTAATAAATATCTTATAAAACAACATAAAAATAACCCACAATATTTTGTCTTGATAAAATCTTAATAAAACAATATATTTAGTCTCAATAAAATCTTATAAAATAACATATATATTGTGTGAAGTGTTTGATCTCTTTTTATTTGTTTTGTTGTTGATATTCACTATGTGGTACTCCCGGCTTATGATCATTTCATGAGGAAATGTCTTGATGGATCACGGGTTGCAAGCTACGACATCATACATTGTTCATGAGCTCACTGTTTACTATTGGCATTGTTTACATCTTTTCATTTGGAATGCTTAATGACCTGCAAGCTTTGAGAGCTATGACACCATTTCTATTACCTTCAAGGCATTGTGTGAAGTGTTTGATCTCTCTTTATTTGTTTTTTTGTTGATATTCATTATGTGGTACTCCCCGTTTATGAACATTTCATGAGGAAATGTCTTGATGGCTTGCGGGCTACAAGCTAGGGCATCATGCATTATTTATGAGCTCACTGTTTGAGCACCTCATGTCCATATATATATACACTTCAAATGAAGAATTATGAAATATAGTTTTAGGTAGTTATCTCTTCTATAATGATAGAGGATTGAAAGGTAATGATCAATGAGGTTTCTGCTATTAGATCATATATTAACACACTTACTATTTTGAATTTGAGCTCGGGCATCATGCAATGTTATTGTTGTCATTGCATGCTTGCTGCTATTGTGCACCATATATTGTTTTATACACTATTTATTTCATTGAGACTGTAAGCTTGGTTTTTCTTTCATAAGTGTATGGCTTGACTATGCACATGCATAATTGTAGATGAGGATCAGTAATAGGATGCCATTCATTGCTTAGATATTTTTTTTATCTAACCCCCATCTCTCTTTTCTTTGCAGGTTCTAGATCACAAAGGGGCACACTAGATTCATACCCAGGTAAAAAATTCACCACTTCAAGCAATTTCTAGCACTCTTATTATTTATGTTCATCCTCTTATGTATGCATGTACTCTTGCATTTTCTTCTGAAAGTTATTCCCATTTTATAGTATATACAAGTTATTTTTTATATATATACATGTAATCTAAATAGATACAAATTTTTTTTTTCCTTTACATGTATCTTTGCATGAAATGAACACAAATTAAACAAGATCATCTAATAATGCAAACTAGGGTACTATAGTCACTCATCTAGTAATTAGTTCCCCAAACCATTACTAAGGATCGAACATAAGTCTAAGTCCCCAAATCTATTGTTCTATGTGTATAAAATAATATATGGTGCATAACAACAACAAACATGTAATGGCAACAATAACATTGCATGATGCCCGAGCTCAAATTCAAAGAAGTAAGTGTATTAATGTATGATCTAATAGCAACAACCTCATTGATCATTACCTTTCACTCCATCATTATAGAAGAGATAACTACCTACAACTAGGGCATCATGCATTGTTTATGAGCTCACTATTTGAGCACCTCATGTCCCTATTTGATTGGCCAGTGCTCAAATAGTGAGCTCATAAATTGCGAAATCCATTTGGTTATAAACAAAAAAAGAGAAAAAGAAAGTGTCATTTTTAATTTATGAATTCGAAGAGCTACCGCGAAGATGGCACTATAGTTTTGTGTGGCATGAAGAGGGCATTTGAGCTTTGTCTTCTCATTAACTCAATTTCATTTTGATGACATTTATTGATTTAATGACAAAATATGAATGTTAATATTGGCATTGTTTGCATCTTTGTATTTGGAATGCTTGATGACCTGCAAGGTTTGAGAGCTAGGCCATCATTGCTATTACCTTCAAGGCATTGTATTAAGTGTTTGATCTCTTTTTATTTGTTTTGTTGTTGATATTCACTATGTGGTACCCCCTATTTATGATCATTTCATGAGGAAATATCTTGATGTCTCGTGGGCTACAAGCTAGGGCATCATACATTGTTCATGAGCTCGTTGTTTAATACTAACATTGTTTACATCTTTTCATTTGGAATGCTCAATGACCCACGAGCTTTGAGAGCTAGGGAATCATTTCTATTACCTTCAAGGCATTGTGTGAAGTGTTTGATCTCTCTTTATTTTTTTTGTTGTTGATATTCACTAGGTGGTACTCCTATTTATGATCATTTCATTAGGAAATGTCTTGATGGCTTGCGGGCTACAAGCTAGGGAATCATACATTGTTGATGAGCTCATTGTTTAATACTGGCATTGTTTACATCTTTTCATTTGGAATGCTTGATGACCCACGAGCTTTGAGAGCTAGAGAATCATTGCTATTACCTTCAAGGCATTGTGTGAAGTGTTTGATCTCTCTCTATTTGTTTTGTTGTTGATATTCACTATGTGGTACTCTTTGTTTATGATCATTTCATGAGAAAATATCTTGATGACTCATGGGTTGCAAGCTAGGGTATCATACATTATTCATGAGCTCACTATTTAATACTGGCATTGTTTACACCTTTTCATTTGGAATGCTCGATAACCCATGAGATTTGAGAGCTAGGGCATCATTTGTATTACCTTCAAGGCATTGTGTGAAGTGTTTGATCTCTCTTTATTTGTTTTCCTGTCGATATTCACTAGGTGGTACTCCCCGTTTATGATCATTTCATGAGGAAATATGTTGATGACTCATGGGCTGCAAGCTAAGGCATCATACATTGTTGATGAGCTCACTATATAATATTGGCATTATTTACATCTTTTTATTTGGAATGCTAGATGACCCATGAGCTTTGAGAGCTAGGGCATCATTGCTATTACCTTCAAGGATTGTGTGAAGTATTTGATCTCTCTTTATTTGTTTTGTTGTTGATATTCACTATGTGGTACACTCCTTGTTTATGATCATTTTATGAGGAAATCTCTTGATGGCTCGTGGGCTGCAAGCTAGGGCATCATACATTGTTTATGAGCTCACTATTTAATATTGACATTGTTTACATCTTTTCATTTGGAATGCTTGATGACCCATGAGCTTTGAGAGGTAGGGCATTGTTGCTATTACCTTCAAGGCATTGTGTGAAGTGTTTGATCTCTCTCTCTATTTGTTTTGTTGTTGATATTCACTATGTGGTACTCCCTATTTATGATCATTTCATGAGGAAATATCTTGATGGCTCATGAGCTGCAAGCTAGGGCATCATACATTGTTCATGAGCTCACTTTTTAATATTGGCATTGTTTACATCTTTTCATTTGGAATGCTCGATGACCCATGAGCTTTGAGAGCTAGGGCATCGTTTCTATTACCTTCAAGGCATTGTGTGAAGTGTTTGATCTCTCTTTATTTGTTTTGTTGTTGATATTCACTATGTGGTACTCTCTGTTTATGATCATTTCATGAGGAAATGTCTTGATGGCTCGTGGGCTGCAAACTAGGGCATCATACATTATTTATGAGCTCACTGTTTAATGCTAACATTGTTTACATCTTTTCATTTGGAATGCTCGATGACCCGTGAGCTTTGAGAGCTAGGGCATCATTGCTATTACCTTCAAGGCATTGTGTGAAGTGTTTGATCTCTCTCTATTTATTTTGATGTTGATATTCACTATGTGGTACTCCTTGTTTATGATCATTTCATGAGGAAATGTCTTGATGGCTCACGGGCTGCAAGCTAGGGCATCATACATTGTTTATGAGCTCACTATTTAATATTGGCATTGTTTACATCTTTTCATTTGGAAGGTAGGCATTCGAGCTTTGTCTTCTCATTAAATCAATTTCAGTGGCATTGTTTACATCTTAGCATTGTTAATAGTGGCATTGTTTACATCTTAGCATTTGGAATGCTTGATGACCTACGAGCTTTGAGAGCTAGCGCATCATTTCTATTACCTTCAAGGCATTGTGTGAAGTGTTTGATCTCTCTTTATTTGTTTTGCTATTGATATTCACTATGTGGTACTCCCTGTTTATGATTATTTCATGAGGAAATGTCTTGATGGCTCGTGGGCTGCAAGCTAGGGCATCATATATTATTCATGAGCTGACTATTTAATACTGACATCATTCATGAGCTCACTATTTAATATCTAGCTAGGCCATGTAAATGGTACCAGGCCAACCCAATCAGCCCAACAAAATGTGTCATGTTTATCTTTGTCAAATACACTCGTTCACCATTTTATTCTTGTTCTTCACACAAATATTGCATCAAAAGTAATTGTAAACAATGATTCAAAGAAAAAAGAAACAACTACAATAGATTAGACCCCAAAAGAATATAGTCAACTATAATAGCTCATAATCTCAATGAAATAAAAAGTGTATAAAACAATATATTGTGCACAACAACGGCAAGTATGCAATGAAAACAATAACATTGCATGATGCCCGAGCTCAAATTAAAAATAGTAATTGTATTAATGTATGATCTAATAGCAACAATGTCATTGATCATTACCTTTCACTCCTCCATCATTATAGAAGAGATAACTACCTACAACTAGGGCATCATGCATTGTTTATGATCTCACTGTTTGAGCACCTCATGTCTGTATTTGATTGGCCGATGCTCAAACAGTGAGCTCATAAATAATGCATGATGCCCTAGCTTGTAGCCCACAAGCCATCAAGACATTTCTTCATGAAATGATCATAAACGGGGAGTACCACATAGTGAATATCAACAAAAAAACAAATAAAGAGAGATCAAACACTTCACACAATATATGTTGCTTTATAAGATTTTATTAAAGACTAAATATATTGTTTTATGAGCTCACTATTTGAGCACCTCATGTCCCTATTTGATTGGTCAGTGCTCTATTTGTTATATTGATGCTATTAGATCAAATAGGGACATCAATAATAAAATAATACACTATGTGGTACTCCCTATTTATGATCATTTCATGAGAAAATATTTTGGTGGCTCATGGGCTATTGCAAGCTAGGGCATGATACATTGTTCATGAGGTCACTGTTTAATACTGGCATTGTTTACATCTTTTCATTTGGAATGCTTGATGACCTGTGAGTTTTGAGAGGTAGGACATTGTTTCTATTACCTTCAAGGCATTGTGTGAAGTGTTTGATCTCTCTTTATTTGTTTTGGTGTTGATATTCACTATGTGGTACTCCCTGTTTATGATCATTTCATGAGGAAATGTCTTGATGGCTCGTGGGTTGCAAGCTAGGGCATCATACATTGTTCATGAGCTCACTGTTTAATATCTGGCCAAGCCATGTAAATAGTTTCAGGCCAACTCAATCAACCCAACAAAATGTGTCATGTTTATCTTTGTCAAATACACTCGTTCACCATTTTGTTCTTATTTTTCACACAAATATTGCATCAAAAGTAATTATCCGAATCATCTACAATGTCTAAATTGACTGTTGTTTAATGGCATCTAATGTTGTCCAGCTATGCATCTAATGTTGCTAATGATGTTGTTTAATGACATCTAATGCATCTAATGTTACTGTTTAATGAAATCTAATGAATTGACTATCGTATAATGGCTTGATCCTCTAATTTATAACTTCCTCTAAGTTTGTTCAACCAACTTTGGTGGTTGGAAAATTATATTAAGACTAATTAAACATAAAAAAAAATTTTCCCTCCTTTTACAAGTGATCATTGTTATTCAAAAATTTGAATTAACAACATTGCAAATGAAGCATTTCTTAAGATTTTTGAATGCATTAAATGTCTTACTTATCTCCCTATTCAATTTTAATTTTATAGAAAATTCATGATTTATAATTTAGTTGTAGCAGCTCAATGTGTTTGAATTCAAGAATACCCCTTACTTGGTTTCCTACAAAGTTTTTGGTGAAATTTGTCAGAAAATGAGAAGCTATGAGAAGGTGACATGAAGCTAATAAAAAGAGGCATCTCCAATTTTTTTTTTAGATATACACATTAAGGATCATGTCAGATAATACAAGGGAATTTGATCAAAATAGGGAGACAATCGCTAGATTGTTGTCTAACTTTCAAAGAGAAGCCAATGACAAATGTTATTATCCATGCAAGAGTTGTAACAACTTAAAGATAAGAAGAATCAAAAAAAAAAAAAAAGAGAGACATTGTAGGGAGAATGGTCACATGGAAGGGGGATTTGATTATAATCCAGTGGTAAGTTGTTTGTTATATTGTTTTCATAATTAATATACATATGAACCATGGAAGGAGGTTTGATTATCATCATTTTTATATAGGTCAATCTCTCGAGTGTGAATATAGAGGAACATGGAGGTGTGAGTATTGAAGTTGAAGATCATGATCCCATGGAAGATGATGATCATGCACCAGAAAGCACATTTAAAGATGATGGTATGAATGCATTGATCATTGACACATTTGGTACTGGTGCTGCTAGTGCTGATGATAAGGATGACACTGACAACATCCATGATATACCTCTACTTGAGAAGGCAGACACGACCCTTTACAAAGGCTCCTAATCTACTCTTCTCTTTGCTATATTGTTATTGGTGAATTTGAAGGTTATGAACGGTTTATCCAACATAGCAATGTCACGTATGCTAAGGTTTGTCATATATGTCATTATAGTCTATAAAAGGTGAAACATGTACCATTAAGATTGTTTATAGTAATGACTTATATTATTTGTTGCAGATTGATAGGTGACTTTCTGTTACCACCATCAAATGTTCTCCCTTGCTCGTACCAAGAATTATGTGCCACTATGAAACATATTGAAATTGAGTATCAAACAATAGATGCTTGTCCTAAAAATCATATTATTTATTATAAAGAACATCAAAATGCAACAGAATGCACTGAATGCCATATGAGCAGATATCGAGATGATCAAGTGACAAAAAAAGTGTCTTGCAAGGTTCTTCATCACATCCCCATTATTCCATGTCTGAAATGATTATTTAGGTGCAATAGCTTGGCACAATTTATGGATTACCATGCACGCGACAGGAGTCAAGATGACATTATTTGAATGCCTGTAGATGGTTCATCATTTATGAACATAGAGGAAAAGTGGCCACACTTTAAAGAGGAACCTCAAAATCTCAGGCTTTCTTTGGTAGCAAATGGTGTCAATCCACATGGAGATAACCTTCCTCCATGTATGTTAATAAAGAGGGCGCACATTATGTTGGCAATTATTGTTCTGAGTATCTTATTATTTTATAGTTATCTACATGTAATTATAAGTCTTGGAGTGAAATGACCACAATAATTATTTTATGTTGTTGTTGATTCAACTAGGTAAGTACCAACAGAAAGATATGAATGTATATATTGTGCCTCTTATCGATGAGTTGTTGGTGTTATGGAATGGTTTCACTATGTATGACATCTCCTGACCAATTGGACAAAGAGAATTTCAATTCCATGTAATGATTGTGTTGAAAATTCATAATTCTCTAGGGTTGACACATTTCTATGGTATGTTATGGTGAATTCTAGTTGTACGGGATAATTCAAATTTTAAAAATATACATATTTAATCCAATTTTATCGTTATCTTGTAGGTCTTCAAACAAAAGAAAAATTTGCATGTCCAATGTGTGGTCCAAAGATGAAATCTCATCATTCCAAAATTTTTAAAAAATAGGTGTTTGATGAGTATAGGCAGTTCCTCCCCAGAAATCATAAGTGTCGAAGTGCAGAAAGTCATCGTTTCAATGGGAAAGAAGAGACTACATCAAAGCCCCGAAGAATGACACCTCACCTATGGCAATTGGAATATAATAGAATTCAAGGTAATATCATTCCATGTAATGGTCGATGTTTGAAAATTATATATTTTGATTGTGTTTTGTTGGCTAATTATGTAGTTGATGATCTTGAAGGTCATAGAGGCATCACCGACCAGCTTCCAAAGGGACTAAAATGTTATCCTAGAGAATTTAGTAGGCTGCCCTACTATGAGCATCTACAAATTGTGCATTTGTTTGATACTATGCATATTGGAAAGAATGTAATAGAGAGGCTATGGAAAATATTGGACAGAGGGTGTGACAAAGAAAAACTTGGCAAAATTTGTAGTGACATTCATGATTCCAATCATGAAATGAAAAATATCATTGAATCAAATAGAAATGGAGACCAGATTAATACAAGTTCTCTTCCTTGGTTATTAACATAGCAACAAAGTAATGCCATAAAAGAAATGATCTCAAAAATTTAATTTCCTACAAGATTTGCTGCGGATATAAGCAATCTCATATTAAAGAAAAATAATTTTGGGTCAGGGATGAAAACACATGATTGGCATACCTTCATCAAGGTAAGTCATATTATTTTGTATTTACAATATATTTGTGTAATTGCATTCAATTTTCATTGTATGAAATGATCAGTTGACAATTGTCGCAGTATTTGCTACCCCTATCTCTCCCAGAGAACTTCGACAATAATATCAAACAAGTGATATATGATCTTGGAAAATACATGAGGTAAGAAGTGATATTTGTTCAATATATCAAACAATAATATCAAATAAGTAATATATTGTAAATTCTCGTATTTATATATTTATGTCTTGAATCCCTTGTAGGTGGTTGTCATCTAAAGAAATCCATAAAAAAGATATAAAATATTGGAAGAAAAGAATTTGTCGATTAATGTGTGAAATGCAAAAGTGTTTACCTCTGGCTTTTTTCAATGCACAAGAACACTACCTCATACACCAAGTTGAGGAGATTGAATTGTGTGGACCTATACATGCTAGCTCAATGTGGATAGTTGAGAGACACTTGAAATTTTTTAAGGGTTTGGTACGACAAAGAGCACGTCCTGAGGGTTCTATGGTTGAGAGATATATGGTATACTAGATGATGGTGTACGTTACTCAATATCTTCCTAATCTTACAATAAAGACCCATATAGATTGCATTTGGAATCTTGACTCAATTAATAAATTTGAAGGGGAGTACTTGGTGGGCAATGGTAGATTTTGGAAACTGAAAGGTAATAAATTATGAGATGTTATTATGGTAAATTAATTCTTAATCTTCAAAATAAATCTTTTGTAAGTCATCTATTTACTTTTGTATAGCTGCTAAAGAGTGGGATGCAATACATTTGTTTATTGCAAATAATCAAGATTGGATGACGACATGGATTGAATGATGTCAACATGATGGTCATAGATTAACATGGGAATCCGTGTCTTCATTGGTTATACAAGCTCATCACAATGGAGATCCCAATGTTACACAAAAGGAAATAGATTTAGCATATGGTTTAATAGATCACTAGGTACTTATAAATTTGTTAATTAATCAATCATATGTTTTTCAACACGTGATGCAATAATTTATACATGTTTGACATTATTGTAGGTGAAACACCACAAGGCTATATTTTGCAATGGTTATAAATTTTGCATCAAAAATTTGGATGACACGAAGAGAACTTATGATTCTGGGATAAGTGTAGTGTTCCAGGTGACTAATATTTCATTTAGAAATGACTTACATCCTTGAGAGTCACAAAATCAATACTATGGTATTTTGGTTGATATACTTGACTGCGGCTTCAATTCTTTCAAATTAGTTCTCTTCATTGTGAAATGGTGCCAACTACGACTCAATAAAAATGATCTTGATAGAACTTTTATTGAACATAACAATGGATTTCTAATGATTAATACAAAGTTGTTTGAGCCAGTTGGAGAAGAGCCCTATGTTCTTCCAAGCCAATGTGAGCAGGTATTTTACTTAGAGGTTCCACATAAACCAGGTTGGTCATTTGTTATTGGACATGATCCAAGAGGAAGATTGATAAAGTATAATGTGATGGAAGAAGATACTGAGGAAGATGAAGTGGAAGATGATGTAGAAAAAGATCATGATCGAGAGCTAGTTGAAGAAGAATATGAAGAAGAAGATGACGATGATGCTGCTACTGATGAGGATGATACTGCTACTGATGATGATGATGATGATGATGATGATGATGATGATGATGATGATGATGATGAGGATGATGATGATGATGATGATGACGGCAATAATTGTGATGATGATGTCATCGATGATGATGATCTTGATGATGAGATGGATGAAGAAGAATATCAATGACATGAATGAAATGTACAATTATGCCACATATTTGGCATGTTCTAATGATTGTTTTATATGTACTACTTTTATTCACCTTGTTTTATATGTCCTACTTATATATCTTTGATCTTTTGTTAAGAGAAATTTCATTCTAAAAGAGTGTATTTAATCTCTATGTGCTTAAACAACCTCACTAGTTAAGATTGTTCTCATTTGTAGTGGGCATGACAAGAATCAAATCACTTGAAAGACACCAGTATTTAGACATGCAAAAATTAGTGACATGATTAATCAAATTACCTTTCTTTACAATTGCATGGTTGTATTTGGTTTGTCATTTTGTTTTGAATGTCTAGTGATTTAAACCAAAGATTTTGACTTAGCCAAAAAATGTGGAAGTCTACATTAGTATGTTTCTTTTAATTGTAATTATAATTAGTATGAATGAACAAAATAATGACAATGCAATATTTGTCGAAATAGCATTGATGACTTCAGTCAATGTGCCTATGTGTCAATGTGGTGTTGGCGCATGGATGTTGAAGACATCATGCACAACAAGTAATCCTGGGCGTCAATTTTGGGTTTGCCCAAATAGGAAAAAGGTCTGAATATGTAATTATATTTTATGTTTTAAAATAACATGACAACTAATCCTTTTATGAAGAACTAATGTACATTTGGTATTGTCAGGGAAATATTGGATGTCAATACTTTCGGTGGGTCGATCAAACCACATTTACATCTACCCCATTTACATTTATACCTGATGTAGGAAATGAGTGCAACTTGTGCAAGGCTCGAGAGGCAGCTAGTGCCACCAAGATTGCTTCAATGGAAAAAATAGAAATCATATTTCTATGATGCCTTCTTTGTGTAGTTTGTGCACTACTTTGTTGGGACCATATGCCTAAATGTGGTTAATAGAGGGCTATTGTAGATACTAATTTTTTTTTAGAATTTCTAGTAGATACATATAAAGAACATGCACATAAACATGACAAATGAGAAACATAAATGTAGATATCACAACAGCTGACAAACATAAATGTAGGCATCATAATCACAATTTTTTGGTGACACAACATAATTGAATGGTATACCCAGATGATGCAACACAACTATATATCACTCCTCTGGTTCCAAGTTTACACTGTGGTAAATAAAATCCATAGATAAAAAATAAATTTAGAGAGCTGAGGAGAGCGAGAATGACCAAAGTAATATAGGTCCCTATATTATTTTGGTCATTATCGTTCTCCTCCTATGCTCTCTAAATGTATTCTTCATCTTTGGGTTTTGTTTACGCAGTGTAGACATGGAAATGGAGGAGTAGTTGCATTGCATCATCTGGGTATACCACTCAATTATGTTGTGTTTCCAAAAAATTGTGACCATAATGCCTACATTTATGTTTCTCAAATGTTGTGTCCTAGGACCCCTTATGACCCTTTATGATGAATTATGATCCCTAAGAATACATCTTAGAGATCTTAAAATGTCGTAAAGGGTCATAAGAGGCTCCTAGGAGGGGTTAGATGAGCTTCCACCTTCACGTGGTTGGCCCTATTAAGTAGAGAATGTTAAACTATTCTCAAAACAAAGAGAAGCTCAATAATTTAAGATCTCAATCCATATACGACAAATATATATCGACTACACTGCGAACCCGCACATCAAATTTTGACCAAAGAAGTCAAGAAGTCTCTTGAATCAGATCCAAATGCAATTAGGTCCTCATATATCCCATGAACACATCATGAAGAATGCATCTCTGATCGCCGCACTAGCTTCTTGTGCTGGAGCAGTCATTGTCACAAGTCTTGATTTGGTAGGATCCATTCCAAATCCAAGTCTCTATACTCGACTCAATGATCTAGGAGCCGCTATCGAATCTACCTCAAAGATATCTTTGAATTGTGCTAGAGCAGTCTCTGTCACAAGTCTTGATTCGATAGGATCCATTCCAAATCCAAGTCTCTAGACTCGACACAATAATCCATGAGCCGCTACCGAATCTACTGCAAAGTTATCTCTGAATGATCCATAACCAAATCACGAGCAGGAACTAGATCTGCAAGAACATCATTTTGAATCGATACCAACTCGATTGAAATATATATATATATATATATATATATATATATATATATATATATATATATATATATAGATATATATATATATATATATATATATATATATATATATATAGATATATATATATATATATACATATATATATATATATATATATATAGATATATATATCTATATATCTATATATATATATATATATATATATATAGATATATATATCTATATATATAGATGTATATATGTATATATATATGTATGTATATATGTATGTATATATGTATATATATATATATGTATATATATATATATGTATATATATATATATGTATATATATATATATGTGTGTGTGTGTGTGTATATATATATATATATATATATATATATATATATATACGACAACTTTAAAATAGCGATGGTTTCCCATTGCAAACATATGACATCCATCCATCGCATTAAATGCATCGCTGTTGGAAAACAACCATAAATGATAGATAACCATTGTAACTATCTGATGCATGTCTGTCGCATGTATAGCATAGTCATCATTACAAACCACAAACGATGGATATGCGTTTTAAACTTCCGACGGATATCCATCGCACTAAAAGCATTTATGTTAGCGAACATGTTACTAATGACGGCTACCCATCGGAATCTTCTGACGGGTCACCGTCATTTGTTATTTGTTGTGAAGGGTAGGCATCCCAATTGCGATGACCACAAATATGTCCGATGGCATTCTCATTGTGTTGGCACCCTCTTTTAGCGATGGCCAAGGTTGTCGTAATTACGATGCCTGACAGAACCATCAATTTTTCTGACTACAAAATTGTGACCCTAGGTGGTGTCGCTTAATCAATAGTTTACTATCTAAATTCGAATGCTCGACCGTCGGAAAAAGGTCTCAAATGTACTAGTGGTACACGCATGCATATGTGTACATTATGTATAATTTTTAAAAGCAATCTAATAAATTTACACTAGGTTTAACTATATATACATAACTTGCATCTAGGTAACATCTAGATAAAATATAAGGGTAAAAGTACAAACCTGTGTCACACTTTTATAAAGGAAAATGACGACAAAATGCAAAATTTTCAACTTTAACGACATAAAAGTGGCATTTGCATTTAGAATTTGAAGATAATGTAAACTAATGAAATGTGTAAAATTTGATGAAGTTTATGTGTATGATTTTATTTTTAAAAATTGAACAAAAATTGACATAGTTTTTTTAATTTTTGAGGTCCATTTTTTTATTGCTGAAATATGTTGAAAATCTAGGGTCTAGTTCCCACCAAAAAACTATATGCAAATAATATTTTTTTCCTCTGATTTTAGAATATGTTTAAGATGACATGTATAGCTAGTGCATAAAAAAAGAAAGATTGGATTTCAGTATATATTTTGTCTGTTATAACTATTCAAAGTCGGTGTTACCCAAAATCAACTATTTTTTATTCCCATGAAATTTTCCCTATCAAAACTACACCATTAAAAAATAAATTTATATATTCTTGAAAAGGGCTCTCTCCTCTAGTGTTAAATATAAGTTTTAATTTTTTCTGACATGATTTGTTTTCTTTTTCGAACGAGCCTGTTCTTAAATGTTAAAATACCTACTTGAAGTACTTTTAACTTATAATATATTGTATCATCTTAAAATGGAAGCACTTCCATGGTAAGAGCATTTAGCCCTCTGAGTAAGTGGTTTGGGGTCATGTCAAATGCCTTGAATGGATAGTCAGCTTGGATCTGGCTTTTCCCCTGTTCTACCCCATTTTCCACTTCTTCCTAGTATTTTCCTAGCATTCTGGACTATGAACCTGAGGTTTTTGACCATAAGGTCAAAGTCGACCTTATGGGGTCAAAGTCAACCTCGATCTTGACTAGGTCAAGATTGAACTCAATCCTAACCTAGTCATGTTTGAGCTTGATCTTGACCCTAGGGTTCAGGATCTTCAGGGTTTGCTTCTGGTTTCAAGATTTCATAAAAATCTTATCTTTTCCCTCTTAGGGGCCATTATTTCTCGGATTAAGTGTCGAATTCTCAAATTAATATTTGAGGTGGACCTCTCTCAATATTTGTATAGGATTCCTAAATTTATTATTGGAGATTAGCCTTTCTTAAGTTTTGTGCCTAAAGCTCAAATTAACTTTGGGGTTGGCCTTACCCGAATTTTGTAACAAGGCTCTTAAATAATTATTTTATTTCTATATTAAGGGTGGTCCCCTCCTAGAGTTTTGTGTCAAGACTTTAATTTAATTTTCTCTCCACGTGCACCTCTCTAGAGTTTTGTGCCATGGGCCCTTAATTATTGTTTTCTACGAGGCCCCTCTTGTGCCCTAGATCACTATAAAAGGGAGCCTTCCTCTCTCATTTTCTCCATCACATCTCATCTCACAATCTCTAAAGCTCTCAAGTGCAAGCAAGCAAGAAGATCAAGCATTCAAGCATTCAATTCATCAAGGAGATCCATTAGAAGCCATTGAAGGATTCAAGCTCTATGGAGCTCTCTTGTTGAAGATTCCTCCATTTCCATTCAAGCCTCTTCCAGATTCAAGATCCATTCAAGATTGGTGTTGAAGGTCTAAAGAAAATTGATTGGAGACATCCTACATTTGATTCTACATTCATCCATCCTTGTGGATTCAAGGATTTGAATCCTCCACAAGGGTTTCAACTCAAGAAAGGTGAATTGTTCCATTTACTTTGTTTATTCTAGTAATTTCAATTCAATTTCAAGGTTAATTCCTAAATTGGGGTTTGATTGAGGCAAACCCCTTCCCCCCAAAAAACAAAACCATTTTTTCTTGCAGGTACATGTGTTGAATTTTGGATCTGAGATTGGATTTGGATACCCTTTTCGGCGAACTTCTGAGATCTACGAACAAAGTCAAAATTGACCTTCAGAATAAAAATGTAGCCCCTGACTTGGTCAGTTACAACCTTGATCCTGACCTGGTCAGTTACAACCTTGATCCTGACCTGGTCAGGTACAACCTCAATTTTGATCCAACCTCAACCTAATCTAATCTTAGAAAAAGATTTATGGGTTTTGTATATCTAGCAGTTTCAGTTCAGGATGGTTAGAATCGATAGTTTTTGAGATTGTTTGATAGGGTTTTCAACCAATTATTTTTCGGAGGTAAGTACCTTTATTTGTTAATTTCAACATTAGTCATTTACATTTACTTTCCATATCAACACAATTCAAATGTAAGTGTAAAATATTAGTTTTGGGTTCTCTTTTATGTGCCAACCATTGTTCTAGGACCCCATCCATATTTTATCCTCTACATTTTGGTGAACCCGCCATACTTTCTTTCTTTTTTGGTGTTAGATGATTTTTTTTCTTGCCTTAAGATCAGATTTCTTTTATGCTCTCACATTTCAAAAATCCAAAAAAATTGCAAAATTTCTTCAAAAATACAAAAACATTTACATTGCTTTGAGGAATTAGATGCTCTATTGTGTTTGATTTCCTTTTTATGTTTATAAAATTTCATTTGAATACATTTGGATATATCTAGATCTATTGGTTATCATGTTGCACAAGTTGTTTTAAACATTTTCCAAAACTTTTTGGATTACACAACATCCTCCTCTTATCTTACCATTGCATGGTGTTACACCTAGCAAGACTTCATCTAGTGCATGTGATGTTGCTTTGTCCTCTTTTGGATTACCTTATAAGGATATATTAGAACAAGAAGATGACCTTAGGCTATATCTCCATCACATTTCTCTTTATGGAGATGAGTTGAGGATTGATGTTAATTCTTCTCCTAATGGATGTCCTTCTTCCCCCTCTAGGGATCAAGCTTTAGTGAATTATGGAGACCCTACAATGTGCTTTATTGGTAGGGATGATAATCCTCCTATTTGTGATGAACCCTTGGATAAAGACATTGATTTATCCCCTCCTCATGAAGAATCTTTGATACAAGAGGGTGATTTATTAATGGATGACATATTCATACATGGTGATAACTATTTTTCTAAAACACACTCCCCTTATGCAGACATTTTAGCGAAAGAAGATGATATTATAGATGCTTTACCTCCATTTGAGATTCCTTCTAGTGATGAGGCATTAGTGGAGAATGATATGAATTCCCTTAATGCTCTCCCTTTTAGTGATGATCCTATGGAGAATAAAGATCTTACCTCATCTCCTCCTAGGATGTCCTCCTTTCTTCCTTCTTGTGAATCTATTTGTAGTGTTGAGACAACTAAAATGGTTTATCCTAAACCCTTGTTAACTGTCAAAGGTTGTCCTTGCATTACTGTCAAAGGTAAATCTATGGAGTCTTTAGATTCTTTCAATGACCATGATTTGATAGCTCACACATATCGTACAAGGAATAACCCTCAACCTAATCCAGTGGTTTCTACTTCTTTGCCACCTTCTCAACCTATTCTTCCTCCTCCACCCTGTCTTCCTAGCAAGGAGTATGATTTGATAACTCAATTACAAAACACTCCTACCGAGATTTATTTATGGGAGCTTCTTCAAACTTCACCTACCTACTATGAAGCCTTGCAAAAAGCTCTAGCAACTCTTCCCACTCCACCTCCTAATCAAGAGAACATCAATAACTTCTTACAATGCATGCATGCTACCCCGAGTCCTCCTGACAGTGTATTTAATCAAAAGGATTTACCTTCTAAAGAAGTTCAAAATCACTATGATGCTCTTATGGTTGTTGTTACTATCAATAAAAGTATAATTCATAGGACCTTGATTGATAATGGATTTGGGCTTAATGTTTGTAGCATGGACATGCTCAAAGCAATTAACGTTGATCTTTCAACTATTCAACCCGACAATGTTCCTATACGTGGCTTTGATAACATTGCTAAGAACACATTAGGAATCATTATCTTACCTATAAAAGTAGGATTGGTCATCTTGAATACACCTAGTCATGTTATGCCTGGACCTCTCAATTATAACCTTCTTTTGGGTAGATCTTGGTTGCATGAGATGCATGCTGTTCCTTACACCCTTCACCATAAAGTCAAGTTTATATATAACAACGTGATGTATACACTTCATGCGGATGATGCACCTAATCCTTGTCTTAATATTCAAACCCACACTACTACTCCTAACAGTAATCCTTCTTCTTCTAATGCTCTTCCTGGTGATGATTGGGGAACCTTTGATTTTGCTCCTACCTTTATTGGAGAGTATAAGATTAATGATCTTGATTTTATGAAGAAACAAAGAGAATTTGAACAATGAGTTTTTACTTCTAACACCCTTAGTAATAAATTTGTCGCTGCTTCTACCCACAATAAATCTGTCAAACCTACTAATGATGACATAGTGACTACTGAAGTTCCATTGACTTCTTCTAATATGGCTTCTCGTTATGGTCCTGGTTATCATTTCCTTGTTAAACAAGGATTTAATGCTCAAGCATGTGGTAAAAATAAATAGGGAATTCAAATGCCCTTACACACTGGGGGGCATGAGCATTCTTATGAATTTGGATTTATTCCTCGACAACAAATCAATGTTAACAACATCTCAAATAACACTTCAAAACATGATGAAACTATGAAGGAATTTGACCAAGAAGTTCTTTTGCCTAAACTCCTTCGTGCTAAGATGATTACTAGACCTAAATGCAAAAAGAAATGTAGTCCACACTTGAAGACTCTTCCTTTTTGTTTATATCATAGATTTCATGATCACTCTACTAATGAATGTCAAGCTTTACATTATAAGATTAGGCAGCTCATTGATAGTAATGTTATTTATATATCATGTGGAAATGAGTTGTATTTCAATGTTGTTTTCTCTAAATAACATTTATGTTCCTATTATGGAGGTCCACATTATGTAAACAATGGTAGCCTAATACTTGGGGGCTCGTTGTCTTGCATAGTGTTGTGAGTGATATAATAGCTCCCCTTTCATCTTTGTTCCTACACTTGGGGGGCAAGGATGCCATCTTCTTCTTTTCTATCTTTCTGAGATTCACCTCTTTCCTTGGTTAAGAAGTATCTATCTATTATGTGATATCCAATTATACATGAAAATTTTGGTTTGCATTGAGGATCTATGTCCTTGATCACAACCTATTTCATTGTTTGACATTGGGTTTCCATGGTTGATATATCTCTCACCTTGGAAGCTGAATAGTGTGCTATCCCTCATAGGGGTTACTTTTTCACTTCTTGCATGATATCTCTTTGCATTCATCCCTTCCATGGCCTCATAGGAGCTATGACCTTCTTGGCTTGGACTGGGTGTTGTCTATGGATATTGTCTTGATGTTGAAGAAAGCTTTATCCTTGTTGTTTTCTTTCCTTAACATGTCAAAATAGTATGTTTTTGTCATATTAAGGAGGGGGCATATATATGGCCTCCCTCGCTCTATATTATGTATTTTTGTTCTAACCTTTTGTTTTGCAGCATGCTAAATCTCAGAAGGTAACACACATAAGTTGCTAAATCCTAAAGGGACACACATTTCCAATTTCAAATATGCTAAATCTTCCTAAGGTAACGCACATAAGTTGCTAAATCCTGAGGAGACACGCATTTTAAAAAAAATTTCAATATGCTAAATCTTTGAAAGTAACACACATAAGTTGCTAAATCATGAAAAGACACGCATCAATATGCTAAATCTTACGACGGTAATGCACATAAGTTGCTAAATCCCGAGGAGACACGTATTTTGTATTCCATGGTGATACAAGAAGGTGGATCCATGGGTACTTTATAAAAGCTGTCAGAAGACGCACTACATACATGCACAAAGCTACTAGAAGGTGCACAACTTTATGGGGTGACTATCAAGTTTTTTCTTGGTGGGCCATCCTATCCTTTTTTGGTTCACAGTGAGATACACACATCTTACTGGGCGAGCTAACCACTCCTCTCTCTCCTTTTCTCTCTTTTCTTCAGTGATGTCTCTCTTAATGCAATCTTGGAGTTGATGAAGACTCGAGTCCCTGGGGGCTTGAGGATTCCTTTGTCCCTTTGATTTCAATAAGATTATCTTTTTCTTTGTGATCTCCTTTACCAAGAGTTTGCATCGAGTCCACACTCTTGCTAAAGTGGGGGCTTAATGTATCATCTTAAAATGCAAGCACTTCCATGGTAAGAGCATTTAGCTCTCCAAGTAAGTGGTTTGGGGTCATGTTGAATGACTTGAATGGATATTCAACTTAGATCTGGCTTTTCCCCTGTTCTACCCTATTTTCCACTTCTTCCTAGCATTTTCCTAGCATTCTGGACTATGAACCTGAGGTTTTTGACCATAAGGTCAAAGTCGACCTTATGGGGTCAAAGTTAACCTCAATCCTAACTAGGTCAGGATCGAGCTCGATCCTAACCTAGTCAGGTTCAAGCTCGATCTTGACCCTAGGGTTCAAGATCTTTGGGGTTTGCTTCCGGTTTCAAGATTTCATCAAAATCTTGTCTTTTCCCTCTTCAGCGCCATTATTTCTCAGATTAAGTGTCAAATTCTCAAATTAATATTTGAGGTGGACCTCTCTCGAGATTTGTATAGGATTCCTAAATTTATTATTGGAGATTAGCCTTTCTCGAGTTTTGTGCCTAATGCTCAAATTAACTTTGGGGTTGGCCTTACCTCGAATTTTGTAACAAGGCTCTTAAATAATTATTTTATTTCTATATTAAGGGTGGTCCCCTCCTAGAGTTTTGTGTCAAGAATTTAATTTAATTTCCTCTCCATGTGCACCTCTCTAGATTTTTGTGCCATGGGCCCTTAATTATTATTTTCTACGAGGCCCCTCTTGTGCCCTAGATCACTATAAAAGGGAGCCTTCATCTCTCATTTTCTCCATCACATCTCATCTCACAATCTCTAAAGCTCTCAAGTGCAAGCAAGCAAGAAGATCAAGCATTCAAGCATTCAATTCATCAAGGAGATCCATTAGAAGCCATTGAAGGATTCAAGCTCTATGGAGCTCTCTTGTTGAAGATTCCTCCATTTCCATTCAAGCCTCTTCCAAATTCAAGATCCATTCAAGATTGGTGTTGAAGATCTAAGGACAATTGATTGGAGACATCCTACATTTGATTCTACATTCATCCATCCTCGTGGATTCAAGGATTCAAATCCTCCACAAGGGTTTCAACTCAAGCAAGGTGAATTGTTCCATTTACTTTGTTTATTCTAGCAATTTCAATTCAATTTCAAGGTTAATTCCTAAATTGGGGTTTGACTGAGGCAAACCCCTTCCCCCTAACCAACAAAACTATTTTTCTTGCAGGTACAGGTGCCAAATTTCAGATCTGAGATTGGATTTGGATACCCTTTTCGACGAACTTCCAAGATCTGCGAACAAATTCAAAATCAACCTTCAGAATAAAAATGTAGCCCCTGACCTGGTCAATTACAACCTTGATCCTAACCTGGTCAGGTACAACCTTGATTTTGACCCAACCTCGACCTGATCCAATCTCAAAAAAAGATTTCTGGGTTTTGTAGATCTCATAGTTTCTGTTTAGCTGTGTTAGAATCAATAGTTTTTGAGATCGTTTGATAGGGTTTTCAGTCAATTCTTTTTTGGAGGTAAGTACCTTTATTTCTTAATTTCAAGATTAGTCATTTGCATTTACTTTCCATATCAACAAAATTCAAATGTAAGTGTAAAATATTGGTTTTGGGGTCTCTTTTATGTGCAAACCATTGTTCTAGGACCCCATCCATATTTTATTCTCTACATATATTATATGAAATCAAAATATAATAAAAATTATATGACCATAATCTTGACTCTGAGCTCTACACAAGGGTATTTTTAGATTTTACAGAAAGTTAAATTTTGATAGAGCATTTAGATCCAGAAGTGAGAACTTCTGAGACTCACCTTTTTTTCCTTATTTGGCTGCCACATGTGATGCCACTTAGATAGGTTCGGTTGGAACATAGTGCAAATATGTAGGTGAAAAGTGCCTAAGTGGAGCTAGGTGCTTAGATAAGTGTGATAATCAAATGTATGAGGTAAATAAATGTTTTAATATAAGTGTATGTATAAGCATATAAATAATTGTAGATAAATGTGATAATAAAATGTAGAAGTGTATAAAAAAACATAGTAGAGATAAATATTTAAATACAAGTGTACATATAAATGGACAAATAGATTAGTGGAACGAGGTTAAGTTGACATAATATGATGCCATTTGTTACTATGTATATGTTGTAAGGCATTACTTTAAAATAAACAAGAAAAGAGAAATGGAATTCATATCAAAATTTATCACTACAATGATATACACTTTAATTTTGTGTTAGTAAATTTGAATTAGGTGGTTAACATGCAAAAGCAACATATGTATGATATAGTCACTTCAATTTAGAGCATACATACATGCTATACTAGGTGCAATGCTTTAGGTAAAATCACTCCATCATTTGTTTAATTGCATGTTATACTTTGTGTGTTTGATCAATTCTATTAAACGTATGATTTTGAAACCTTCACCCTAATATGAAAATACTATATTAATGAGAGGCATTTATTACATAAGAAGTGACCACAATACAATGAATTTCATGAAATGAGTTTCTTCAATTATTGTTTGGAAAGTTCATCGAGCATAGTTATGTGAGTCTTTTATAGTTCTAAATCTGTTGGGTCTATTTTTTTTGTAGTTCTATGTCTCTTGTGTCTGTTATAAAAACTATAAGAATTTGTCTAAGGCAAAGATTGTAATGCCAAGATCTAGAAGTTCAATTGATACAAAAAGAGAGATAGGAAAATTATATGATCAAATGATTGATTCAATATTGATCAATAATGAAATACAATGAATAATGTCCAACTGATTTACAATGTAGATATGCTTGAATATAAATGGAATGCATGATAAATAGGAGATATGCAAGTGATAACCTATCAACTAGACAAGGTGTAATCACATGTCCATCAAAGGTGGATCATCCTCCATTGTACAACAAAGTTTGTGCAACAATGAGAGGATGATAATGTGATAAGAGCACTAAAGGTGGATCTCACACCTAAAGTGGAAATTCTCCTACACCATGTCCTAAAATGAAATGCAAACTCCTAGGTGTCTTCATGGAAAACTACTATGTAATGCATTATCCTAATTAAACTTAAGTAAATGGTAATTAGGAATATTTAATACCCAAACTCTAACAAATTACAAAAAGAAACATTAAAAACTATTTTAAAAATATAAAATCTCTACCCTAATTTTACAAAAATATATTTAAGAGGCCTTTATTACATAAGAAATGACTACAGTACAATGAATTTTATGAAATGATTTTCTTCAATTATTGTTTGGAAAAGTTCATCAAGCATAGTTATGTATGTTTGTGTAGATCTAAGGCTCTCGGGTCTATTGTAAAAACTAACTTCAAATTACAATAAAAATAGTTAAAAACTATTTAAAAAACATAAATTTTTTTTTAAAATTACAAAAACATTAAAAACACCAACTTTTTTTTACAAAAAACATCCTTGCTTTTCAACCAAAAACTCTTCCTAGCTCCTTCTGCTCTGCAAGCCCACTCAATGCCAAATGAGTTGCTAAAAGCTTTTTCAGAGTATATATAATTTTTGAGAATCATTCCGACAGAACTAGTTTCAGTTAGAACCCCCTGCCACGTAGATGCCACTTCGTGCCACTTGGCTGCCACATGGATCCGACCAAAACTGTTCCGACTGAACCCATTTCAGACGAAACCGGTTTACCCTGTAATGTAAAAAAATGCATACCCACATCTTTGTCCATTTTCTCTAGGGCCATTTTGAAAGGATATATTTAATATAATGGCTAGGAAAAAGTGACCTATTCAAACAAAAAATGGAAAATAATCTAAGCTCTATTTGATTCTATTTACATACAATTTGAAAGATGGACCTTAATTCTTACTCATGCATTCCTTTACTACTAAAATTTAAACTATGCACAATTGACTGAGGTTAGTTCTTAAATTACATAAATGATCTTTGAAATTCTAAAATTTACATTTAAATTTGGATCCAAACCATCAACTTTCTTCAAGTAGTTGTTATGTATTGACTTCAGCACAAAATATGTAAAGTTTTGCATTACGATGTTGTCTTTAACAATAAATCCCACTTCACTTCAAACTATAGACCAAAATCCACAAGCTCTTATTCCAATTCACATTATTAGTTAAGCAGAACCTTAGAGTATCAATATTACATGATTAGCTTAAGTCAACATCTTTAGCATTCAATACACATTCACTTGCTATTTTCAACCATTTAAGCTATTAAATGAAAAATGGGGGTTTGACTAAAAAGACACCACATTTGCCTAACGAACTCTTAAATAAAGCTTATTGACACCAACTTTCAAGGATAGGAATAAAAAATAAAGGTGAATTGATTGGAATGATAAACTTTCTTTACTAAATATATTTGCGTGCACAATTCAATTACATGTGTACAATTTATATCTACAAATTGTAGATTTGATTCAATTCTTTATGACATACACATTTCAAATCAATGTATAGGATTTATATCTACAAATTGTATATTTGATTGAATTCATTGTCTCTCACACAATTCAAATCCATGTGTAAGATTTATATTTACAAATCATATATTTGATTCAAATCATTATCACACATTAAATTACTCCTAACCAAATTATAAAAATAACCTAATTTAAATTTCATTGTTATAATTTCAACACATCTAAAGAAAAAGTAATTGTAAATTACTATTTAAAAAAATATCAAACATAAAATTACCTAAATACTTTATTTTTTTATATTTTAATATTTATGTAGAGCATTTCACAGTTTTAATTAAATTATTTAAATTATATTACTTGTAACATTTACATAATTATATTTTTTTCAATATTATGAAAGGAAATTTTATATTAACAAATGATTCACACATTATTATTATTATTATTTCTAATATTAAATCTGCAAGAGTATTATATCACACTTACACGAATCATATATGTTGTTACCTCTTGGTCGTGGCAAATTACAAAACTCAGATGAATTTAACACTAAACGCA
The DNA here is from genome assembly GCA_027943335.1 of Chamaecyparis obtusa. Taxonomy (NCBI): domain Eukaryota; kingdom Viridiplantae; phylum Streptophyta; class Pinopsida; order Cupressales; family Cupressaceae; genus Chamaecyparis; species Chamaecyparis obtusa. The sequence goes on from BSBK01002236.1 coordinate 129,173, forward strand.
TCTTGTTTTGAGATACATTTATCCCACACGTAGCAGAGGGAAAGTTGAAGGGATGCAAAGGGAGCTATAAATAAAGAAGGAAGCCAGAGAGCAAATCATACCTTTCTCGGCCTTTTGGCTAAGATCAAGTGTAGTATCTGTTCTTATCAGTTTAATATCTGATACGTGGCTCAATGAGCCACACGATATTAAATTAATTTCTTCAGGGGGAAGGATATCATACCAGGTAGCTTGCTGCCAGATCCCTTCATGCGTCGCTTCTGTATTGCACTACACCAGAAGCCCGGCGCACCCCACACCCCAATTCTATCTTAAAATCAACCAGATTTAGAGGATTTAGAGACAGTTGTTTCGACTTTTGCTGTCTGAATTCTGAAAACGAGTTCCTCAATAGATTAATTATTGTAGAGGATAGAGAGAAGAATAGTTTCGATTTTTGGAGTCTGAATAAATTCTGAAAACGAATTCCCCAATGTATTAATTAATGTAGAGGATTTAGAGACAATTATTTCGATTTTTGGTGTCTGGATGAATTCTGAAAACGAATTCCGCTAGAGAGCCTGCGTAGATGGTTATCTTTTCTGAATTTGGTTCTATTTCTAAATTGGTGGTTCAATTTCAGGTGCCCGAATGATTATAAAGAATATAATTCAAACAGTTTTTGTATCTGAATGGTTTTACAGTACAAAAATTATGATATAGCTGCCTTAAATCATCTGTCTCTACAAGGAGGAAGTTAATTTTGTTTCAGGATGAGACTGGCAGGATAAGTTCCATTTCAAAGAAATTTTAAGGAGAGAGAATGCACCAGTAGCTTTTCAGCACATCAGTTGGAGTATGGTATTCTTTGGCCTAAGATCAGTCAGGGTTTAACTTTGCCCAACCTTAAAGTGGGTTCAACCTATATTTTTGTTATCCTCTGTTCAACTTTATGCTCGCTCAAGTGAAATACAGTTCATACTTCATAGGCGAGGCTATTGAAAGGCTGTAAAAACTGAGTAGCCCTTTGGACCTTCGGATAGTCTTCCATTTGTTTTGCTATTGACAAACTATTAATCTGCATCTAGTTTTCTTTAATGACTGATAGTCCTTTTTTTATAAGATTTTAAAATCCCTTCAAAACCGATTTTTACTCAAATAAATAACTACTGACAACCTTCCCCGGCTAACTACACTTAAACAGCCAACATATTTACAAGGTCTGTATTTCATAGTTCTCGCGAACATATCTAAATACATGAAAATCATCAGCATACTAGTATGATTAACTTTAGCTTAAAAGGAAATTAATAGGCATCTTACTTGGTGTTGGAGATGATGATGGTGGAGAAAGCAGTTGCAGGGGAGGAGGTGGTTAAATGCACCGCTTTGATCACAGGCGTAAACGTTTTGATCTGGAGTTAGAAATTATTAATAGGAGACTTCATTTCTATTGACACCCAACAATTTTCTATTGAAATTAAAAAATGCACTTCTCAGACCTGGAGTTGAGAGTTGAGAGCATAAATAGAGTATTCATTTTTATTGACATTTAAAAATGCCATGTTCTATTGACATATAAAAATACATTTGGTTTCAATGGAAAGTGTTTGAACTTTGACAACAAGAATATAAATATCACATAACATGATAACTATCACAACATGTCAATGTCTATAAGATATTGATTGCTTTTGTTTGCATTGTCAAAATTCAATTGTTGCCAATGCCAATAAGACATGATTACCTTTGTTTGCATGACCAAAATTCAGTTTTTAAAATCTGCCAGTCTGCTTGTTATTAACCTTAACATCTTCTAGAACAATAACATCATAATTATCATCACAACATGTTAATGCTGATAAGAAATGGATTACTTTTATCTATATTGGCAAAATTCAATTGTTGTCAATGTGGACAAAACTCACAACATGTTAATGCTGATAAGAAATGAGTTACTTTTATCTGTATTGTCAAAATTCAATTGTTGTCAATGTCCACAAGACATGGATTACCCTGTCTGCATTGTCAAAATTCAATTTTTTAAATCAGTGTGTCTGCTTGTTATTTGGGAATTAATGTTTGCTTAATATTAGAGTATCCATTATTTTCATGACATTTATTATTTTTCTATGGATAAACACTTTGATCTAGAATTTTTTTAAAGAAAAATAAATGTAATCTGGAACTACAAATGGATGCCAAGTCCATTTAAAGATCACAAATAAGAAACATTCAAAACCTAAGTGCACTTCAATAGAGTCTGAACAACAACATCACTTCTTTAACTCTTATCTCTTTCCCTCGAGACAGAAGACATGTTCCAAGTATATAAATATACTTACATATTGATTGTACTTACTAAATATAAATGTCTGCAAAACTGATTCCACCGAGAGACCTCCTGCACTTCAAACCAAATACAAATAATATATAAATCCCTACTTAAATGCCAGAGATGAGCTTTGAATGTCTCAACTCCTCACTAATTAATCTTGCCAGCTTTTTGTGATGTTTCCATATAAGAAGGCTGTATTTTAAAACCAAATTGCGCAATGAATTTTGGGCTGCTAATTACTTTTGACTCCTTATGTCCAAGACTTTTTTGTGGGAGTTTGAGTGTTTATTGGCTGAAAATGTAGGACTAGCAGCAGGTCTGTATTCTGGTAGAAGTTTTCCAGCTCTGTATCTTACCCCACAGGCATTGCATAATGTCTTGGGACCCATTGGTCCATCTCTCCATTGTGGGGTCTTTTTAATGCTGCAGTGCATGCATTTCCTGACCTGCACCTTTCTCATGATCCCCTTGCTCGTCTTTCGAATTTTTCTGAAGGGATCAGAATTCACTGGCTTAGATTTTGGTTGATTCCCCAATCCATTTTGTTGTGGTTCAGCACATGAATCTTGTAATTGGGAAGCAATATTTGTTTGTTTTCCCTGATAGGCGAGTTCCCTTTGAGCCTTCCTTTCCAAGACCAACTTGTCGGAGTGAGAGTCTTTATCAGCTGAAACTTTAGGACTTGCAACAGGGCTGTACTTTGGCGAATTTCTTCCAGACCTATATTTCACTCCACAGGTGTTGCATGCTGTCACTGAATCCACTGTTCTCTGGGTGCCACAGTCAACACATTTCCTGGCATTCATTGCATGCTGCCCTTTTCTCATAATCCCCTTAATAGAATCAGATTTTGTTTGCTTGGAAACAGAGTAATCTGAACCATTACATTCCGCAGTATTAGCAAGGAGAGAAGAGTTTGGACAGTTTTCCAATGCTTCAGAACCAGAACTTGTTTGTTTTCCCTCAGAGGCTTGTGATGTAAATTCCTTTTGACCTTTTGCCTCATAGTGCTTATAAACTGAAAATATAGAACTTGAAGAGGGTCTATCTTCTGGTACACGTCTTCCACACCTATGTCTCAGACCACATGCATTGCATCGTCTCCTAGAAATTTTCTGGGTGCCACAGTGCGTGCATTTTACAAGTTCAGGTCTGTAATCTGGTGGAAGTTTTCCATTCCTGTATCTCACCCCACAGGTATCGCATAGTGTACTAGGACCCATTGGTCCAGATCTCCATTGCGGGCTTTCTTGGGTACCACAGTGCACGCATTTTGCGTGAACTGAAAATGTAGGAGTTGCAGGTTTTGGTCTGTATTCTGGTACAAGTTTTCCATGCCTATATCTCAGGCCGCAGGCATTGCATAGTGTCCGAGGATCCATTGGTCCAGATCTCCACTGTGGAGTTTCTTGGGTGCCACAGTGCACGCATTTTCCGTCACCTGGAAATGTAGAAGTTGCAGCTCTGGGTCTGTATTCTGGTACTAGTTTTCCATGCCTATATCTCAGGCCGCAGGCATTGCATAGTGTCTTAGAGTCCGTTGGTCCAGCTCTCCACTGTGGAGTTTCCTGGGCGCTACAGTGCATGCATTTTATGACCTTTTTTGCTTCAATCTTCCGATCTGTCTCAGAACCTTTGTTTGAGGATTGGGATTTTGCTTGCTCGGAACTCAAGAAATCTGAATTATCGGAGACAGCAGCATTAACAGAGACATAAATGTTTGGACAATTCACCATAACTGGATTGCAGTTAACAAGGGAAAGACTCCTGGTGCCCCAATTGCTAAACGGGTCTCTTGCCCTGATACTTCGTTTCTTAGTTTCTGCTCCAAAACAAGGAGAAACTGGTTGTTTTGGTACATTTCCTAATGAAGATTCCTCCAGCAAGGTCGCAATCCAGTGAAGTACTACCAATTTATCACACTGATCCACCAAAAATGCAAATCCAGTTCAAAACTGCAAGCAGCTTAATGTATCTCAAAATATTCATTTAAACTTAAAAAGGATCTCAGAAATTAGAAGTGTGCTAATTCAGCAAAAGAGAGAATTTGAAAGCATGTATATCTCATCATGAATTTAGAGAAGAAGACAAGAAATGCACTTACAGGATCGACGGGGATCTCACGGCTCTTAATCTCAGTTATGGAGTTGTCATCAGTATTTGTGTAATTCATTCTTTTCTCCAGTGGATCGAACTGAGTAGAATAAACTTCCTTGCTGTTGGCTTTCATGGTTCATAGTTTATCATCAAAGATCCCTCATGAAATTCCCGAATATAAAGTGGGTTGAACATAATTTAATGAATTTGAAGAAATGATCTCGAAAGCTAAATCTGTATTCACAATTCAATTTAAATTTTCAGGCGAACATACTAGATCGGATTTGTGTCAACCCCAATTAAAGCCATCAACGCACACTTAAGTTCAGAAAACAATCAAACTTCTAGAAAAAAATTCATAAAAAATCAAATGTCAATTATTCTGAATCATAGAAACCAGTTATATGGCTGCCTAAACAACACGAGTCTGAACTGAAGTTACAAGAACAATTTTCTGTTTGTGCATTTGACCTTCATTATTCCCAAATAAAAATAAATAAATAATTACCTGTGTTTTTATAGACAGGTGCTACTTTGTGTTTTTTTCGTTATTGTTTTTTATCATATTTTTATATTATGTTTTTAGAATAAATAAATAATCTTATGCGTCAACTACTTTTAAAAGGGGCTTATTTTTATTGAGGTAAAATTTGCATCCCTTGTTATTTGAGAAGTTTATTTCTATCACATAGAATTAGTAAGTCTTGTTATTTTCTAGTAAAATAAAATATAATATGTTCAAGCTTAGTGAGAAATTTTTAGAATAAATAAATCTCTTATTTTTCTTTATAGACAAGGTGGCTACTTTCCTAGAAGATGTTTATGTGTTAGGGTGAAATTTCCAAGTCTTGTTATTTTCTATTGAAAGAAAAAGACACAATATGTCTATATTTAGCATGATGAATTGGAATGTCATGTTTTTAAAATAAATACATTAATAATTCTATGTTTCTTTAAGGATATGTAGTTGTTTAAGGAGAAATTGGAGAAATTGTTTGTGTTATGGTGAAATTTGCATGCCTTGCTAGTTCACACTAAAAAGAAAAAGACACAATACATCTCTATTTAGTATCATAGATTTCAACCACTTTTTAAAAATAAATAAAAAATCTTATGTATATTTATAGACAATGTGACTACTTTTAAGAAGCAATTATATGTGTTCCCTTCATTTTTATTAATAAAATTTAATCATATCTAGAAAATATCATCATGACATAGAACTTTGGAAACAAGAAAAGTAAATCATTCATACAAATCGGTAAATATTAATGTATTTCTCTTTTAGACAGTTGTACGTGTTTTGCTATAGAACACATCATTTTCCAGACATGAGATCTAGAAGATGGTGACATTCAAAAGAATTGTGTATAGGAGAAATTGTCTATGACCTTGGAAATGTGTCCACCTCCATCAGTGGATGGGACCTTGAACATGAGAAGTTGTCTATGATACACGTCTCTATCTCCAAAACCAATTCAAGAGTTAAAAAATGGGTCTCCCTATCATCACAAAAAAATAAATTAAATATATCATACCTATTAAGACTGAAACTGAAATTATTTGTTTATTTATTTTAAAATAAATAAATAATCTTACATATATTAATAGGCAAGGTGACTACTTTTAAGAAGCAATTATTTGTGTTTTTTTCATTTTTATTAATAAAATTTAATAATATCTAGAAACTATCATCATGACATGAAACTTTGAAAACAAGAATAGTAAATTAGTCATACAAGATTGGTAAATATTAAATATATTTTTCTTTTAGCTGTTGTACACGTTTATTTTATAGAAAATGTCATTTTCTGACCTAGAAGATAGGGACATTCAAAATAACTATGTGTAAGAGAAGGTTGCTATGGCCTTCGAAATGTGTCTCCACCTCCCTCGGGGGTGAGACCCTATACAGGGAAGTTGACTATAATACTGGAAACGTGTCTCCATCTCTGAAACCAATTCAAGAGTAAAAGACGGATCTCTCTATAATCTTAAAGAAAAAATAATTAAATAAATCACACCATTAAAATCTATACACCAATTAAGACTGAAAGTTAAAGATTGTGAATACCACTACACAAGGATTAGGGAACATAAATAGACATCCCACACCTGAACTTTTCTTCTCACTATTGGTGAGTTGACTGTCCATCCAGGATTGCACAAAAATTTCCGAAGTATTGTTGTATTTGCAGAATGCAAGGCTTACATTGTAGGACTCCATTGCACTGTATGAGATGGAAACGAGAAGACCCTTAGTTTTGTATTTACCACTTCCAATGTCACCGACTTCATCAAAAAGTTGTTTTTCACTTTTTTATATTGAAGAATGTCTTGCAAACAGGAACAGAGCTTTGTAGTTAAATGCTATACACCGAAGCTTTCCGATTTTGGCTTGTAGAATTTGCTGGTACAGTGTAGCTAAAGATAGGCCAGGCAGAGGTATGGTCCTTTCTGAAACTTGTTTTTCTTTTTTTCCCTGTTTTTTCAACATATTTCATGAATGGAATCTTAATGTTACATTTGAATTCTAACCTTATGCATGGCAATAAAATGAACTAGGAAGAGAATAACCATTTTACTAGGGTTTCTGTAACAGAATAGTCTGAATAAACTGTTCACTGTATATAATGGGTATCTTGATATGTCCTACTAAGGTCTTTTGACATTGTATACACAGTTGGGTACTTAGTAAATGGCCTGATATAACACAACATTAAGTTGAAACAGTTATTTGTACACAATGTTTGATTTCTAAAACATGTCAGGGAATATATGATTTTAACCTGATATGGCAATGGCATACCCATTGTAGTTTAAAGCAGGTTTTGGATAACATGGATGATATCTTTGACGACGTTGATGACCTGCTGCACATTAGCGATGAAGAACTCATTGACGGCAACAATGCTGTTGACATGTCTATTCCTGTGAGTGCCTTTCTACCGATTCTATTAATTTATCAATGAAAAGGGTTTATTTGTTTATTCTATTAATTTATCAATGAAAAGGGTTTATTTGTTTTGTCTATTAGAGTGAAGTTTTAAAGAATGTTGTAGAAATATGAAGTAATAAAAGACATCATATTTTTGCAGGTGTTTCTGATTTCTATTGTATTAGTTTATTTTTCATCAATATTTGGACTTGCCCACAAGTCATGGTCTATGATATTCTTATTCAGCTTTCTATATTTTATTATTGTGTGATCTTAACTATTGTGGTATAATAAAATAAAGAAAATGTCAAACATTAGGTTTTCTCTCTAGTTAACAGTTAGAAGTGGATCTCTTTCTTCTGTAGACTGTTTTTATGAAAAAGGTTATTCCATTTGTCTATTAGATTAAAGTTAGAGAGAAAATTTATAAAAATATAATGTAATTAAAGATATTCCCAGTTAATTTCTCAATTCAAATGTCTTAGTTTTATTTTGTATTCAGTTTTTATCATTCTGATAATAGATTATAATCTGAATTGAAACATCTATACAAACAAAGTTAGGACAATTGAATCTAATACGAAATAATCCCTGACATGGGTTTTGTCTTTATTTATGTAACAGTTAGAAGTGGGATCTCTTTTCTCTGAATACTGTTTCTATAACCTTGATTGGATGAAAGACTTCTCAGGAGGAGAACCGAAACAGATAACTTCTGCTGATTCCAATCACAAAATGGAAGAAGAACAAAGCCCAGCAAATACTTCTGAAAATGCCATAAGTTCTGATCTCAGTTCAGTCTCAGACAACAGGTCCTGCACTGGGAAAAGATCTATTCTTTGCTCAAGAATGACAATACCAGGAAAGCCAAGGAGCAAAAGATCAAGACTTCCATTTTCTAAGTGGGCTTCTAAATCCATTTCTCCTGTTGCTTCTTCTGTAAGTGAGAATGGCAGTGAGTGTTCTACACCCATTTCTTCTAATGCTGCATCCTGGACCCAATCAGGTTACTTTGCTTCTGATCAAGTAGAATGCCAGTCCTCACTGAAATTCAGTGCAGAAAAACATGGGAAGAAAAAGGAGACAAATGGGGTCAGAAGATGCAGTCATTGTGGTGTGACTAAAACTCCACAGTGGAGAGTTGGGCCACTGGGTCCTAAAACACTGTGCAATGCCTGTGGTGTGAGATGTAAGACAGGTGGACTTTTACCAGAATACAGGCCTGCTGCAAGCCCTACCTTTTCACCTCATAAACACTCAAATTGCCACAAGAAGGTGTTGGAGATGAGGCGTCAAAAGTATTGGACAGGGGAGAAAATATAAGTTTTGTTAAGGGAATAAGCATTCCAATTTTTACAAGGTGGTGTTAGTGATGAAGCCCGCAGAGTAAATATAAGTAAGGGAATAAACAGTGAAATTTCTGTAAGGTGGTGTTATCGATATGGGTTCAAAGATATTTCATGGGAGTGAAAATATTATATGTAAGAGAGTAAATATTAAGTGTGTTAGAGATGAGGTCATTAGATGAAATACAATTTGTTAGAGAATAAATATTTAGATTTTTTCTTAATAATGTTAGAGATTAGGTATTTGGCAGGGAATAAATTTTAGACAAAAAGAAATTTATAAAATTTAATTTTGTATATTATTATTTATTATTTCTGAATGAATTTGGTGAATTCATTAATGAAAATTGTTCTTGAATATTGCTTTTGTTAATGAATTTCATTATATATTAGTTGTTTGCAAGCATTAAAGGAGAATGATCCAGAGGTTAAATCTAAGAAAAAATAGAAAAAAAAAGGCTTTTATAAAAATTCAATTTTGTATATTACTAGCAGCTTTTCTTATATTTTTTTGCTTATGTGACTTTATTGTGTTTCCTTTCTGCTTTTGCTCTAACCTGTTTTGAACATTACCCATGTATTTTTTTAAATAGTATACTCTAATCTAAATTTATTAAAAGATTCATAAAGAAAAAATAAATGTTTCAATTTTTTTATCTTCCATTTTTACTTTATAAAGAGAAGACAACCTAGGAAAAATTAAACTCCAAATCAAATTCCTTTCTTATGGAACCCCACAACACCTCCTCCTCTTATCTTCAAGACAACACCTCCTATCATGAAGAAATAAACTCGCAATACATCCAATGAAAAACTTATCTGTATGCATTCTATAATCCATTTTTATATAAGTTATAGGGTAATAAATGTTAGTCGTTGAGATTCATTTTCAGAAATAGCTTGCACTATGCATTTAAAATATGTAACCTTTCTATGCTAAAATTAAAATTTGTAGTTCTAATATAAATTTATTATATGTAAATTCCAATTGCAATAAAGCATGCAATTTGAAATAAATGTGTAACTCCTAATTGTCATAATGGGTAATTTTAATTTTTAAATTATAGGTACAAAATATCTATATATTTTTTATTGATTTTAATTTTCTTTATGTATACATTTGATTAATTATTTATTAGTGATACATATGGATGAATATATGAAAAAAATGTTTTCAGCATTTCTCTCACTATCAATTTACATATTAATTATTATTTAATTAATTTAATGTCTCACATTTTATATATTATTTAAATTGTATTATTATTCTTTTTGAGAATAAATGTGTATATATTGAACTTTGTATTATTAGTACTATGATTCAATTAATTTCTAACTAGTTACTAATAAATTGGATTTTCATCCATTTCAAGCTGTTAAATTTATTTATTTATTTTTACACAAAATTAATACTTATGAGATTTGTAGTCTTATAAATTATAGAAATCATTTGTTTGAGTCAATATGATTGGTTAAAATAATTTTGGTGTTATAGGTGTTAAAAATAAGATAACTTTAAAGTGAAAATATGTAGATAATTCTAAGCATCCAAATCAAAATAAAGATACAAATGTTATGGCTATTATTAAGTTTTGTTAGCTAAATCTCAAGAAGTTTATAGATATGGGTTAGTAGCTTTTAATTCCAACATATGGTGTGCTTGATCATGAGACGTTGTGTGGCATTGTGATGTGCACCAAAATGATGCTAAATTTTTGTTTTTTTCCCCTCAAGACATTTGGTGCTCAGAAAATATTAATCATGATAAACCTATTCGACCCACACCATATTTGGGAACACCAAATCTTTTACATCAAAAAATTGTGTTTTCCTTGTCACTTTCTTTCTTACTTAGTTAAAATCTTTCAAACTCAAGTCAAATGTGATATCCTAACTGAATGTATACATGATATATAATATTCAAGTACAAATTGCAACATTCATCAAGGTCAAAAATAGGGTTTCTGCCTATCATAAGAGATCACCAGTGACAGCCTCAGATGGGGATGAATCGAATGACGACGAGGATGGGCATGCTCAGCAAGCCAATGATTTTGAGGGAGCGCCTGTATGTGATGATAGTTGACGGCTTCAGACGCTTGGGCTATGGGTTTTCCCCCTTTCTCTTTACGCTGTGTTGGTGTTAGCTTTTCTTGGGACTGGATCAGTTTTGGAGAGATTACGAAGCATATTTTTGGGACATTTGGTGAGCCCCTATGCTAGTTTGAATTATTTCTTGCAGTTGTTTTCGCTAGGAGGGCCTGTCCTAAAATCTATGTTTTTGTGGTCTCTTGTGAATTTGACCCTCTTTCTTGCTACCATTTATTTGTGCTGTCTGGTTTTTTTGTTGAAGCCAAGGGCAATTTTTTGAAGTTTCTGGTGGGATCTATTTTTGATGGTGCTTTGATTAAGCTGGGATTTTATATTTCGAGAAAAGGGGCCTTCCTGTGGGGAGTCGGTAATTTCTAGGTGCTTTATGGTAAGCCATGACACATTTCTGATTCATCTACTGCGGTTGTTGCCACCAATTTGGCTCTTGATATAGCTTTTTTTCTTTGGTTCCTTTCTTTACACTTTGAGGGATTTCAATTTGGAATGGTTCCACCTCCCTTGGTGGCTTTGGTCCTGCATTGTTTTGTTATGCAGTGCCCACAAAGCTTCTTTCTATTGCAGGTATTTTTGGTTCTTTGATGGCTGTGAGCTCAGGTTAGGTTTTGTGGTGGATGGGAGATTTCTCCCCTCTTTGGTTGTCTGATCTTTGTGGTTGTGGTCAGTTGGACGCTAAAAATTCTAAGTGCCTGTCTTGGCCTTTGACTGGCTTTGGTTAAGGAGGCTTTCAGGTTTGGGGTTGCTCAAACCAATGGTGAAGTCTGGTGCTTCTCTCTTCCTTTGACTCAGTGGGCTCTTTTGGGCACTATTCTATTTTTTCGTTTAAAAAATTCTTTAGAGGTGAGATCTCGCTTCATTTTTATCCTCATTTTTATGAGGTTCTTTCTTGTGGCCTAGTGGCGGGTTAGGCTCTTCTTGTTGTTGCCTTCCTTACTCTCTTTTTCTATTGAGGTGTTTCTATCATCTATAGAGGTTGTGGCTTAGTGGTTGGTTAGGCTCTTCTTGTTGTTGTCTTCCTTACTCTCTTTTTCTATTGAGGTGGTTCTATCATCTATAGAGGTGGTGATGTGTATTGTGGGTGAGGACGACTGTGGCATGGAAGTGATTTCTCTTACTGCTAGTTGTTGGGAGGTAGGATGATTTCAGAAGTGGTTTTTGAAAAGAATTAATTTTTCTTCAGACTTTCCTACAGAGGTGGGATCTTCTTCTATTGAGGTGGAGGGGAGTTTTATTTGAGGGATGATTTTTTTCCTTTTATAAAATCTATGTTGCTCTAACATGGATGGTGATGGGCTCCATGTTTATACCTAGTATACTAGCTGGTTTTTCTTTGTATTACTTCTGCAAGTTGCTCCCTAAAATAGAAGATTCAAGTTAGCATGATGCAATGATTGCATTCTTTTCTCCAAGATCTCTTAATGAAAACAACACAAGATTATATGCTAGCATTGAGACTCTAAGCTAAAAAGGAGATTAAAAATGCAAGATTAAGCTAAAAAATTCATGATTGAAAGAAAACTAATATTAATCTAAAATAAGAACAAAATGCATACTAAAACTAGGATGATATTAGCAAATGATCTAGATTGAGTAACACAAATGACAAAGTTCTTTTGGAATGAAAACCTAGATGATTTGAGCTAGGAAGAGCTTCCTGTTGTGACCTAATCACACATCGCCCATTGTGATGGGAACCCCCTCTTTTTGCTCTTGGCCTTGTCCTTTTGGCTTTTGTTCTTGGTAGTTTTGGGCTCAGACCCCTGAGGTTCTCCTGTTTCCAATGAGAATTGGTAAAATTGGCCAAGTCTAGAAAAGTGTTGTCCACCTAGCTCGTAGAATGGAAACTATTAATTTGTCTGAGAATTGATCTTTCGAAAAGAATGTTAGTGAAATTTTGACTTTGGAACAGCTTACTATTTTTAGCAAGTCTATTTTTAGTAAGTCTATTTTTAGTAAATTTCACTACCTCCCGGATTGGCCTTATTTTGACTTTGGAACAACTTACTATTTTTAGAAAGTCCATTTTTAGTAAATTTCATTGCCTCCTGGATTGGCCTTATTTTGACTTTAGAACAACTTACTATTTTTAGAAAGTCTATTTTTGGCAGGTCTATTTTGGCCACAAGTGAGCTATGGCAGATACACAAGTGAGACAGTCAATCAAAAATCAGTTAAGTTTGGAAACACCCTTAACCAAAAGTGGAAAGACATGTAAAAGAAGGAAAATCCTCCAAAAGCAAAAAAATCCTCAAGTGAAGGAAAATCCTCCAAGTGAGGAAAATTCTCAAGTGAAGGAAAATCCTCCAAAAGCAGAAAAATCCTCTAAGTGAAGAAAAATCCTCAAGTGAAGGAAAATCCTCCAAAAGCAGAAAAATCCTCCAAGTGAAAAAAAATCCTCAAGTGAAGGAAAATCCTCCAAAATAAGAAAAATCCTCCAAGTGAAGAAAAGTCCTTCAAGTGAAGAAAAGTCCTTCAAGTGAAGAAAAATCCTTCAAAATGAGAAATGTCTGCCTAGACCTCCCTTATGCGCTTGGGTGCATTTTGAACATATTGCTTGGAAATTTCCCCTCATTGGAAGAAAAATGGTTGCGCTAAAAAAATTCTCCTTCAAAAAATGGCTAAGTGTTGGAAAATTTCTCCTCCATGGAAGAAAGTGCAAGGAATAGATAAAATTTGGCTAAGTATGAAAATCCTCTCTCTAGATCTCAAATTTCACCCTCTTCAAGTGTGCACCCATGGGTTTAGAAATTTTAATGAAGATAAACAACAAAAGGGGAATTCTTGGAAAATAAAAGAAAAAGCGTGACAAAGTGAATTTAAAACATGAGAGGAGGAAGATGTGGAGTTTTGAAGAGATTTTTTTTGTAGAGAGAAAATGTCTTTTTAGATAGAGATCAATTTGTGAAGAGTTTGAAGAATCAGAGAAAGAGACATGAGAATGTTAGAGAGGATTTTTTTTTTCAAGAGGGAGAAAGTTTCAGAGAGAAATACGAAAGAATTTTATGTGATTATTATGTTGATTATTTCATTTTGTAGGAGGAAGGTTTCCGGTCCCGCATGATAAAAGATGGCATTCAAGTTCCAGAACTCCAGTTGCAGTGTTGAAGACACTACAGTCCAAGTGATCAAGTTCAAGGCATCCAAGGTTCAAAGATCACAATTCAAGTGTAAATATACAAAGGGAAGAATGTCATGTCTTGAAATTCCTTCTCAAAGTCCAAGAACATGACCAAGGAATTTCCATGTGAAGAAAATCCAGATTGTAAAAATCATCAATGAAGGAGTTTGATCCATTTCCAGAAGATGAAGTCTCAAGAAAGTACATGGAAGGAAGTGATCAAAGGAAGATATCTTCAGAAAAAGTAATCAAAGTGCAACTCAATTACAAAATGATGCAATTAAAAATATTCCCCAATTCCTAGCAAGCTAACATGGCACTCAATCATCTCCATTGATTAGTCAAAGATTCTTTAAGTCAAAGTCAATACATTTAAGGAACGATATCAAGAATAATCCATTCAAGGAAAATAGTGTATTTAATGCATAGTGGGTATGCATATTGGGCATTCATTTCACCTCACTCTCCTCCTCAAAGAGCATGCATGGTGGGCATTTATTACCCACAATGGTGGTGGACTTTTTTGCATTAATGTAGATTCCTTTTTTGTGCCCTAACCCTAATTAGGGCTAAGGTGGAAAAATATGGGCCATCGATTATTGTTTTGATCTGGGCCTTTCATTGTTTTTGAGGACCTATATAAAGGTGTCTTCTTCTCATTTGTAAGGGAGTGAATTTTGGGATTGTTGCTTATGAGCTATTAAGACAATATAATTTTCATTGAAGTGAAGTGATCATTTGATGTGTCTTAATGCTTGCTTGGTTTCATAATTCTCTCAATTAGATTAAGTTTAGTAGATAAAGTGTTATGATTGTTTTGGAGAATATAATGATGTTTTGATGAGTTCTTGTGGTTCATACTTTTGATGTTTTAGTGTTTCTAAATCATTGTGCAAAGTTAGCCTGAACCCCTTATCCATGTGCCTAAATTCAACCATTCCTACAAACCTTTGAATATTGCACTAGTCTACGCATAGTTGTAGCTTGACTTGGTGAAGCGGGACTCGGTAATTGAAGAACTCATCCATCAATGTACTTTCCTTGGCTATCATTACCCTTAGGATTAGATTAGAATCTTTGAACCTAAACCCTTTTCATTTCCATATATCTGGTGAAAACCCCCCAAAAAATAGTACTTAATTGAAAATATTTTGATAGTACCCATATTCATCATGACATAAAGGATTGAAAACGTAAGGCCCCTTGTGATCATCAACAAATCACATCAACACTGAGCTTATCCACGAGTCAATGAACCTTGGAAGTTACCGTATGATCTTCTTGCAATCTTAGCATACATGATACTTTGTTCAAGAGAGGATAAGATATCTGAGTATTTTGTTCTATTGTTTGGTGAGTCATAAAACACGCATCAACATAAACTAGGGCTAGAAGGAGGGCATAATTTAAATTCATTTTTTGAACAAGTTAGAAAATCTGAGCATTGGTGACATGCAAATCCTCCATCTTTGCACGATTAACAGAAACTGGCAATAGAAGGAGGGCCGAATTGAAATTCATTCCAGAAGCAACATATAAAATATGAGCATTGGTGATGCACAAACCCTCCATCATCGCATCATCAACATAAATTGGTGCTAGAAGGAGGGCCTATACTGCAAGACATAATTTTGTATGTCATGAATTGATATGGTGCTTCCACATAGACACATCATACCAGTGTTACAGCCTAACCTTAGATTTGGAGATGACCAAGAAGACATCATCGTAGGATTGAACTCACTCATTTGGAAAGTTAAGAGAAGTGCAACTGAGTATATGCGAGTGAGCTTTGTGTTAGAAGAAGAAGAAGAAGAGAAGGCTCAAAGGATTGAAGTTATTTTCAAAGAGAATTGGTCATTTAGAGGAATCAACAACCTCTGATACTTGTAAGAAGGGAATAAAGTAGATTTCACATACTAGAGCGCATTAACTCATTCTCACCTAAGGTACACCGAAGAAACTTGAGATCCACTCTGGGAAAAAAAGAACTAGAAGAACTAAATTTTGATCCAAAACCTAGGTAGGGCAAGAAAGAAGCATCTACGAGTCAAAACTCACCAAGTGTAGCTGATCTTATGAGACAATTTCAAACTCTGCCACAACAACATCAAATGAAAAGGACCACTCAAGGATTTCAACAAGGAGCTACACAAATTCAACAATTGATAGTACAAATTATACCTATACAAGTCATTGTACCTACAGTCGCTTGACAACAAGTTCCAATGATGGCACAAAAATGGCACCCACAAAATGAATCACCTCTTGCAACATTTTCTGCTTACAATCATATGCCGAAGAATCCTAAGCATTTCTTCTCTAAGTTCTCTGTGAACGATGTCAACCGCATTGCTGATGAACATGTAAAGATTTTTGGAGATGCTCTATAGAACATAAATGTTCAAGATGAAGATGTGGCATGCTGATTGTTCCCATATTCGTTGGGTGAAGAAGAATTTTATTGGTATATTAATTTACCTATGAATTCAATCTGAACATGGCAAGAGCTGAAGGATGCATTCTTGGGGAAGTTCAGATTGGCTATCACCCTTGCTGAATTGTATAGGCAATTTATTGAGATAAGAAGACAAGAGCGTGAACCTATTGGGGCTTTCAACAACATATTTTAGAGGGCCTACTCTTGGCTGTGTGATCCTTTCCGCATAAATGATGATGCCGCAAGGCCTATTTACTATGCAGCCTTGGATTGTTTCATGTCTATGTTCATCTAGAAGACCCATCTAGTCCCCGCCAATTTAATCCAAGCATATGCTGAAGCTGATAAGATCAGTTTACAGTCACCAGCAACCTATCTTGGAGCACTTGGTTACTTTTGGAATGCTAATACATTGAATCAAGGGATATTGAGCTACGCTCCATCTTTTAATCATGTTCTTGCTCCTTCTAATCAACTAGTGCCACATTCGGGAGCTCTGATATCTCATGCAGCACCTACTCAACCTGTCTATCTTTAGAATACGACCACTTCCAAAATGACTTAGGAAGAACAAGATGAAATGAAAGAATTAATAGAACAAGTAAAGAAGTTGTTTACTGAGGTCATTTACCTCATAAACTAGAATAATCAATTGCAGAACTCACAAAGGAATTATCAGTCGCATCAAGGAAATAACCAAGGGTAACAAGGGAATCTCTGGCTCACCATGAGAATCATCAAGACAACAATCTAGGATACCAGAAAAATAATCAAGGTTATCAAGAAAATAACTCTGTATATTGAAAAAATAATCAGGGATACCATAAAAGATCATGGAATAAAAATCCAAACAATGGCGAAGTTCCTTCACCATTGGATAATCCACCAACTTCTGAAAGCCGGCATGTTGACAAAGTTTTCTTACCACAAGAAACATTATATAGATGGTGTAGGCTGCATGAAACTAATTAATACTCTGAGTTACAATGCCAAGAGTTTCAAAGAGTAGCTGATATATTCAAAGGAGAAGTTAGAAACACTACAAAACCTAAAAATCCCCTACCTAGAGGCTATGAACTAGTACCTTCTCCCACATATGACCAGGCGTTGGTCTTTGATGATTTCAAGTTTCCTCCTCTTGATTCTCTGGATTACATGCCTATATAAACTAATTATAAATTCCTACCTGCATCAGCAAATGGTCTCGTGGAGGCACCATAATATCAAGTTCCACTAGAGAATCAACCTCCACCTCTTTCTCCAAATAAGCCACTATAGAGGGACAGATTTATTTTCCCTCCACTTTACAATAGTGTCCTAGTGGAAGGAGTAAGTGAAGTTCAAGCTTTTCAAAAGACATCTGGAAATGCTACATTAAATACTTATTAGAGAAATTACAGAAATCATGAGCCATTGACAACATTAACTCCTCCAAAAAAATTAAAACTCCCCTGCATCCTAATGCTAGTAATACTCCGAGTCCTCTTAGAGATTCATCTAAGTATCGACACCCTGGTAATGCTTGAGGTGAAAGAGGTCAGTTTGTTGTGACCAATGATCCACAAAATTAGAAAGGGAAACTTGTGGCGCATTCTACTATACAAAATGGAGGACAAAAGAAAAATCAAGAACAAGGGCAGAAAGAAAATCCTGCTAGGGAGGAATTCAAGAGGTTGAGCTCTTGCGTACTGGAGGAATTTAAGAAGATAAAAGTAAGTCTACCACTTTATGAATTAATGAAAATTTGTGAGATAAGGGACACATTGTTGGGGAGTCTAAATGATGCACTATTAAAATAATAATAGAATATAGAGAGATAGGAAATTTTTTAATCAATAAGAAAGGAATAAGGAGATTTACCATGAATAATCACAAAACTAGGAGCATTCACCAAAGAAAAAGGCAACAAGGAGACAATATTTTGAAGGGGGAAAAGCATAAAAAAACTCACGTGATATAATGAAAGTGAAAAAAATGCCTAAGAATGAGAGGGAGAGATAGAGTGAGAGCTTAGCTCATACAATGTTCAAGAAGACAAAGAATCTCATATAGAGACAAGAAGAGCCATCTCTTTTAATAGAGATGTGAGAAAGGAGTTACATTGTAACTCCCATTTCTGTGTATGCTACATTTCACTAGTGTGTGAGACAAGTGTAGGATTCCTCATAAGGAGGAATATCTATTTTCCTTAATAAAGAAAATACAAGTATGACATGTCCTCCCACTTGGACTAGAGGATGAATACAATAGGATACCTTGGTTTATCCTTTAAATACATAATATACCAAGGAAAGATTAAATTCTAACACCCCCTTTAATCTTTACTTGGGGTAATTACATTAATATGTATCAAACCCAAATGTTTACAATGAATTTGAGATGTTTCTTTTGAAAGAGTCTTCAATAGGATGTCTTTGGCTTGATCATCTAGCATGTCTTCAACTTGAGCTTTGGAGCTTGAATGATACATAGGACTTTTGGCAAAGTGAATAGCATGTTGAGGGGAGCCCAAATCTTTAAGAGACCATTGAGATTCTTGAGATGCATTTATGGGTAAGTGCACAATGATGGGGGACCAAAAAGATGCCACTTTTCTTTTTGGCCCCCCATCGCGCATAGTGCGCACGCACTAAAGGGCATGCACCCTATAGGGCGCACGCCCTATGGCTTGGGTTGCCCAAGCCTTAGGCTTGGGCAATTCAAATCCTTTACAAAGTGTGCACACACTATAGGGCATGCGCGCTATGTAAATTTATGATTTTCATAGCGTGCACACGCTATGAAAATCATAAATTTACATAGGGCGTGCGCCCTATGTAAGATATGATTTATATAGTGTGTGTGTGAGAGAGAGGAGGGGGGGGGGGTAATTTATACAAATATAACATTTAAGTATAAGTTTGATAATTTTAATTTCTTATACTTTAAGTTATATTTGTATAAATTATAAAATATAATGCTTTCAGGATGTTTGGGATAGGTTCCAGGTTCATAGGAGTTAACATGCAGATTCTAGATTTGAAAAATTCCAGACTTACCCAAATTTTAGTATTCAGCAAGCCTTCAAAAGGGTTACCTCCAAAAATCCATCATGGATTTCTAAAGTCAAAATGAAGCTGGAAAAAGGATTCCCAAAGGGTTTTAACTCATTTTATCACAAATCACTTAGTTTCGACCCCATCTGTACAATAGACTTAGCTTAGCTCTCACCCAAATCTCTCTCTCTCTCACACACACACACACACACACAAAAAAAACAAAAAAAAAACATCACCCTCTCTCTCTCTCTCTCCCTCTGTGTGTGTGTGTGTGTGTGTGTGTGTGTTCTCACATGACCCTCTATCTCTCATTCTCTCTTCTAACATCACCCTCTCTCTCTCTCTCTCTCTCTCTCTCTCTCCCTTATCTCACTCTCACTCTCTCTCTCTCACTCTCTCACTCTGGAGAGATAAGGGTGAGAGAGAGAGAGAGAGAGAGATTTGGGTGAGAGCTAAGCTAAGTCTGTTGTAGAGATGGGGTCAAAACCATGTGATTTTTGATAAAATGAGTTAAAACCCTTTGGGAATCCTTTTGCCAGCTTCAGTTTGACCTTAGAAATCCATGATGGATTGTGGGAGGTAACCCTGCTGAAGGCTTGTTGAATCCTGAAATTTGGCTAAGTCTAGAATTTTTCAAATCTAGAATCTACATGTTAACTCCTATGAAGCTAGAACCTATCCCAAACATCTTGAAAGCATTATATTTTATAATTTATACAAATATAACTTAAGGTATAAGAAATTAAAATTATCAAACTTATACTTAAATGTTATATTTGTATAAATTACCCCCCCTCTCTTTGTATAAATTACCCCCCACCCTCTCTTTCTCTCACACACACTATATAAATCATATCTTACATAGGGCGCATGCCTTATAGGGCATAAGCCCTATGTAAATTTATCATTTTCATAGCACGTGCGCTATGAAAGTCATAAATTTACATAGCGCTCACGCCCTATAGGGAATGCGTGCTTTGTAAAGGATTTGAATTTACCACTCCAAAGGCTTGGATTTGCCTTGGAGATCCAACCCAAAGGCTTGGACGATTGAAATAGGCCTGAGACATGTTTTCCAGCAGACATACAAAAAAATGACATCTTTTTTTGTGTGCTCCTCGTTAGGTTTACTTGTGGCTCAAGAACGTAAAAATCAAATGACGTAATATTGCAGATCTCTCTATTAGCTATCTAAGCATATAATTTATTTTGAATTCTGATTATGCTAAGTTTTTCAACTCTAATTTTTTTGGTGTGTATGTCCATTTTTTGTAAAAAACTAACATGCAGTATTTTGGGCATAGATTTTGGCTTGTTCATCTAATTTTGCAATAAGTTACATTTTTAGAAACTAGACTCCATTCTACACACTTTAAAAAAAAGAAAATTTAATTTTTGATTAGTTTTAAATGATTTCTAGGGGGAGCACATAGAAATTTCATGTTTTCAGGATGTGTGCACTTTGTAAATTCATAAAAAATTATACGTTCGTCAAAAAATTACTAAAAAAATCCAAGATAAACTATGTGGTGTTAGCTAACTTCTCACTGGAGTGATTAAAAAAATTCAAAAAAAAAGTTAACATTTTAGGGGGAGCACACCAGACGCTATGTTATGTTTTTGGATAAAAAATAGGACCAGTTTTTGTGCTCCCCCTTTTTGAGGGCCTTAATCTGCACCATTTTCAAAATAAGTTAGTAGTTTAGGAACTAGATTCAGAGTATTACAACTCTTTTTTTTGTCGCATCTTAAAATTTTGAGTCTAACTATCTTCAATTTCTTGTTGAAGTTCAGAGTTTGCTGATTTTAGGAAAAAAGTGGCATCTTATACCCCCTTTTTGGTCCCCCATCTTTGTGCACTTACCCTTATGCATTTTGTATATTCATTTTCATTAGAAAATAAAGGTGGAGCATAATCAATACCTGAGCCTGCAAAAAGGCAAAAACCACTAGTAGAGTGCCCATCATTGGGATCACCTAGTGCTGAATCAGTAACACTTTGCAAAGAAAAATCATATAGTGAATCATGAGGAAAATAATTAGGAGTGCAATCTTCAGTTGCATAAGACAAATCTATAGTGTATTCATCATAATATGAAGCATCAATTGGAGAGTTAATATAAGCATCATTATCATTAACCTTCACAACAATCATAAGATTAGTACTATCATCATGAATTTCATCTTGAGTAAACATATCTTGCAAAGTAACATTAAGAAAGTTAGATATAATTTCCTCTTCTTCGTCAAACATATGATCAACATGAGAGCAAGGAGGGGTAAATAGATTATTACCATCATCATCATCATCACTGCTACTACTAGAAGGAACACAATCATTAGGAGTATCATTACTATCATTATGTTCATCATTATCCTTTTGAAGAGTATTAGTATTATCCTTAGGAGCAGAAATAAGAGGAACATAAATATGATTAGTTTTCAAATTAGGAACATAAAGCACATCATGTAATTTACCATTTGGAACATTAACATTACCAGTTCCTTCAACTTGACAACCATAATTATCAGCAAAAGAAATAGGAATATTCATAGAATTAGGGCGCAAAGAATTAAAGACTTCCTTATGAGATGTAACATGTTGAGATTCAAGGGGTTTAGAAGCATTAAAATAGATAGTAAAAGCATAACGAGATTGATTTCCATTCAATTTTCCATTTGAGTAATTTGGAAAATTATGTTGATCATCCTTTTGTTTCTTAAAACAGTTATGTATTAAGTGACCATTTTTACCACAATAGGTGCAATGTGGCCTATTTGAATGATTACTATTATGATAGTTATTGGAAGGCCTGGAATTGTAATGATCATTAAATTGTTGGCCTGAGTTATTATTTGAATTATTAGTATTGTTTGATCTTTGATAATTTTGGTTATTTTTATTAGTGTTAGAAGATCTATTATTATTGTGACTTTGAGAGACATAGGCATGTTCGTGAGTTTTAATTATACCAAATTGAATCAATTTTTCTTCCTCTTGACACAACATATTTTGAAAGATGACATAAGTTAATTGAGATGCTAAAGAAGGAATAGCTACCTGAGAGTAAATATTTGTAATAAACTATTGGAACTATCTAGGAAAACATTTACGAATAATTATGTGGATTATCCTTAAATCAGAGAGAGTAACTTGTAAACCAATTAGTAAAGTTTTAATTGAATCAAACTTGAGCAAGAAATCTTCAACAGAGTTGAAATCGGTATACCTGAGGTCTTCAAGATGGTCTTTAAGCTAGATTTTTTGAGTCTCATCTGCACTATCATAGGTATTTTTTAGGATGTCCCAAGCTTGATGGGCTTCAGTACAAGTAGAAATTAAGACATACAATTCGGGGCTTAAGGAGATCCCGATTAAACCAAGTGCTTCCTCATTTTTAGTCTGCCAAGAAGTTTGGTTAGCTTGAGGAGAAAAGGTTGTTGGTTTTGAACTGGCATTAGTTGCAATATCTAAAATATGTCTGAATCTAAAGATGAAGGTCATGTGCATTTTCCATGCATGGTAATTTATACTAGTTAACTTTATTTCTAGCAATAGGGTGGTCATGGTTAAATACAAAGATTTAATGAAAGGAACACCTAAACTGGAGATAAATTAAAGAAAACCCTTAACAGATCCTAGAAAAGAAACTCAGATCAAATGATATACACTTGCATGCAATAGCAAAGAGCTATAAAAGCTTACGCCAAGGAGGCATGCAAGAAAAAACAACTACCAGAGGAAAAAACTGAAACCAAGAACACTTAAGAATTAATAGATCTCTGTTAAGCTTTTATTGATTAACAAATAATGACAAGAATCTCTTGCATGGAAAGAGAAAGCTATGTACTTAAGCATGCAAAGAGAAACCAAAGAAAAAAGCTAAATAAACTTGATAGAATAATGAAAAGCAACACAACCTGCAAAACAAATGTTAAGAAACTGATATACTAAAAAGGTTAATAAAAAAAATTCAAACCTGCAAAGAAACGTTAGCAAATAAAATTAACCGAGTAAAAATAATGCTTGATTACACCACAGATATGGTGCAAAGGCTCAAGATATAATGTCCAAAAGAGGGAAGCTTTAGACAAAGGACTTATGTTACTTTGTCAAGCATTCTTCCAACCTGTACGCACTTAACAAAACAATACTCAAAATAGAGTAAACTAATAAACAAGCTGAAGTGATCAAACTTAGATCATGCATTAAAAAAATCTAAGACATATGATGATCACTATAGTAAAAAACACTGCATAAGAAAATTTTTGTTACTGATTTGTAAAGCATCGTTTAATCTAAATAGGAGTAGGGGATTCCTTCCATGATATCCTTATTATGAAAATGAATGGCTCTGTAAATGGATGGCAATGATTCTCAATTCACTTGGCTATCAATCCATCATCTAGTTCACTCTCTCGATTATGAGCTTTCTCTGTCTTCGATTTGCAATCTGGTGGTGCTTGACAGTAACCTGTAGTCTCTTAGAAAAGTTAAGTGTGGTGACAGTAGAACTTAGTCGATCTGATATAGAAAAAAATGACTTATGCAATTAGACTTCACATGTATAGTGGAAATCTGTACTGGCTTTTTGTAGATATAACATGATCAATATTCAACTAGCTGCATAAAAATTAAACAAGACAAATTTTCAAAGAAAATTTAGAACAAAAAGTAAGATTTTGTCACTAGTAATATCTGTAAGATGATGAAGTTTTGAATCAAGTATTGCATGATAAATAGAATGCATGCAAACCAAAGAAATTATGAACAACTCAGATCACTTTGCGATGAATAGGCAGCTCAGCTCCACGGAATCAAACACAAATTGACATAAAATATTTCACAGCAACACGTTTAAGTCGAGACCCACCAGATTTGGGTAAAATCTCTATATCTCTGAACCAACAATTAGCACCAATGCATGCCTAAACTTATCTTAGACATATAAATAACAAGTTTCTAGCTGAAGTAAGTCAAATTTCTTACACGGGAGCTCAAATGATGCAGAGAAACAAGATCCAAAAAGATTGGTTGCTGCCGGGATTGAGCTTCCTCGAGGGCGAGTAAGGAAGGGTCGAGGAGGTTGTAGTGGTGGATCTTTCAACCAAGGTGGAGAGGAGGGATTTTCTCGGGGATGAAGATAAAGGTGATGTCACGCAACTTGTTCATGATGGAAGAATAGTATAGAAGAACATCAACCTTTTATAGTATAAACATCATAAAAGCATTTAACCTCAAACCAACAATGATAATGGACAAGGATTCCACGGGCTTAACATGCAAGAAGATATGTATACGCGATAAAGGTGCGAGAGAATTGCATGCAAGAAGATATGTATACACTAACATGCAAGAGTGGCGCTCAAAACTAGAAGGATGCAAGAACATGCAAGATCTCATACACTAGTAATACTTCCCCACTGATTACGTGCCCACCATGATCGATAACTTCAATGAAAACATTGTCATGGATGACACTTCAGTTAACACCTTCAAATAAAATATTACACCGAGATGGTTGGTAATGCTACAAAGAAAAAAGAGCAGAAAGATAAAAAAAATCTTGCAAGAATGGTATTCGATTTAAGATTGAAGAGACGCAAAGACATTATGAAATAATAAAGAACAACAAAGAGATAGCATCCATCTCTTTAAACCCTAAAGCTTCAAAGATCTGCACTATTTTACAATGATTTGTCTCAGTGGCTTTAAATCGATGCTCAAACACTCTTTTCCCCTTTAGGAGCCCTCTGAAAATTTCAAGAATGAATAAGATCAAACTGGGTACCTCTACAAAAACATGAATCTTTGCATATGCGGAACCAAAAAAAATATCGGTTTCCTGGTGAAACTAAAAGGAAAGAACGATGTGTTAATAGAAACACAGAACTTCGATGAGAGTTAAGAAATTAGATTTCTAACGAGATCTTAATGAAGTTGAAAATAATATATACAGAGAAAGCTAAGGTTTTTTGGTAAAGTGAAGGCATAGCAGAATTACAATGTACCAAAATATAAATCAAACAACTAAGAAAGAAATGCATGCAATGAAGAAAAAATGCATGTAAAATGATTAGGAATAAAAAATCCTGCAACCAAAACTGATAAATGATTAGGAATAAAAAATGGCATGCAACTAAATTTAGAAACAATGATTAAAAAACTAAATAATACCAACCGAACTTTATGAGATAAATAAGAACTTTTAAAATGTTGAAATATAGAGATTAATATTAGAAACTAAATTAGTAAAAATAACTAAAAAAACTAAATTTAATATTCTATGATATTTTCACCAACTAAATTAGAAATGCAAGAACCGAAATTAAAAAGATTAATATAAATGAACTGAAATAAACTAATTGTGATAACTAAAAATGAGATTCAAATCTCTCTACACAACGTCTTTGAATTTGGAGTGCACCAAGATATGGTAGCTCCTTTACCTACACACTCAAAACACGATTAAACCAACCTGCTCTAATACCATGTTAAAATAATAACAGAATATAGAGAGATAGGAAATTGTTTAATCAATGAGCAAGGAATAAGGAGATTTGCCATGAATAATCACAAAAATGGGAGCATTCACCAAAGAACAAAGCAACAAGGAGACAATATTTTGAAGGGGGAAAAGCATAAAAAAACCCCCATGATATAATGAAAGTGGCAAAAATGTCTAAGAATGAGAGAGAGAGAGATAGAGTGAGAGCTTAGCTCATACAATGTTCAAGAAGAAGAAGAATCTCATATAGAGAGAAGGAGAGCCATCTCTTTTAATAGAGATGTGAGAAAGGAGTTACATTGTAACTCCCATTTCTGTGTATGACATATTTCACTAGTGTGTGAGACAAGTGTAGGATTCCTCATAAGGAGGAATATCTATTTTCCTTAATAAAGGAAATAAAAATATGACATGTCCTCCCACTTGGACTAGAGGATGAATACAATAGGATACCTTGGTTTATCCTTTAAATACATAATATACCAAGGAAAGATTAAATTCTAACATGCACCTTCGAAGATCATCTTGCAGAATACCTCATACACACCCAGAGGTCCCCCTAGCAATCATCAATCTATTTTTACACAAAACAAAAATATTATTGAAAATGTACAAACAAGTGCACCTGATGTATCAAAAAGTTCAAGCTTCATCGGGATGGTGCAAAATTTTCTAAGGAATCTTACAAAATGACCCTTCACTTTGAAGAGGAGAAACAATCAGAGATCCTACTGCTCTCGTAGAACAAACAAAAAGTGCTATTCAGAATGGGAGAAACACTTGACAGAATGTGAACAATGAGGAATTCAATCCTAGAGAACAAAAACCCATGGTTTTCTACCAAGGAAAAGAAGAGTCTGCCCCTTTCATTGTGTCATTGTAGATTTTTGGAAAAATGTTGCACAACTGTCTAATTGACTCTGGAGCATCAAGTAATTTAATGCCCCTTCACATATGTAGAAAATTAGGATTAGTCCCATTACAAATAGATAAGAAGGTGACTTATCTAGATAAAATAGAAGTTCAAGCTGTGGGAGAGATAAACAATATTCATATGCAATTGGCTTCAGATCCACGAGTTCAAAGCTGCATTGACATATCAGTTGTGGACATTATGGAAGGATATGGAATGTTTTTAAGTAGAGAATGGGAAAGGAAATTGAACATATACACAGCAACTGACTTCTCACACATGTAGCTCCCATGGAGAGGAATCCCAAGTCAAATAAGGATTGAGAGCACACCAAGGCTCTGATTGTTGATAACTGAATATGGAGAAGATAATGAGATCCTATTCATGGAAACAAGTCTGGGCTCTTATGCACATAAAATTGGGAAATCTTGATGTTGCAAGGTTGTATTCATGGAGGATGTCCAAACATAATGCCCAAGTTTGCAGAGGCACCAACTGATGATAATTCAGAACCATCAATGTCTGAAGGAATGTTTGAAAATGTAAAGGATAAAATATGGATGGGGTCCTAGGGCAATGGCTTGCACACAAAAGAGACCCCAAAGCCTATATTTTACACTTACAAGAAATTGTATTGATATGGAGAGTAAATGTAAATGACTAATGTTGAAATGAAGAGATAAAGGTACTTACCACTGAAAAAGAACCTACTGAAAACCCTATCAAATAGTCTCAGAAACTGCTAATTTTTCCACAGTTGAACCGAAACTACGAGATCTACAAAACCCAAAAATCTTTTCTCCAGATTCACAGAGGTTGACTTTGACCTTTTAAAAGGTCAAAGACCACATTTTTATTCTGAAGTCCGATTCTGATTCTATTTACAGATCCCGGAAGATGGTCGAAAAGGGTATCCAAATTCGCTCTCAGATCTGAAATTTTGCACCTGTACTTGCAAGAAAAATGGTTTTTTTTTTTAATTTGGGGGGGTTTGCCTTGGTCAAACCCTAGTTTGGAATCAAACTTAATATTGAAATTGAAATAGGAGAATGCTATCAAGTAGTAGAAATGAATCTAACAATGAAGCTATGTAATTCAATAGATATGCTAATGTATTTGGAATGTAATCAAGTATGTAGATATGAAAGCTTGAACATAACATCATCAAACCTCCATGATTGTATGCTTGAAGTCCACCTTAAGGGAAGAATGAAATGGATCTTGAAGGAAGATCACACCACCATGGTGGCTAGATCTAGGGTTTGAATGATAGATCTTGAATGCTTGAGCCAAATCCCTTCAATAGCTTGAATGCTTGAATCCTTGATCTTCAATGGACAACTTGGATGGAGAAGAAGACTTGAATGCTTGAATGGAATGCTTGCTTGATCACCTTGAGAGCTTGAGTGTGGATGGGATGAGAAAACTTGATGTGAAAATGAGAGAGGAAGGCCTCCTTTTATAGTCATCCAGGATACATTCCTCTAGAAGGGCCACCTTGGAGAATTAAATCCCAATTAGGTCCTACCCTTTAGAAAATATACCTTGATTAAATGAAAATTAAAGGATTTACCATTTCGCAGCCCAAAACAACCGACCCGGAGGCGGAGAAATAATTTTCCCAAAAGCCAAACTGCCGACAAATGAAAATTTGAAATCCTGGCAGGAAGAGGTCAAGGTCGAGGTTGACCTTGACCTAGTCAGGGTTGAGGTTGACCCTGACCTAGTCAGGGTCAAGGTCGACATTGACCTCAGACCCTAACTTGGCCAGATTCTGCAATAGGGGTTCCAGGGGTGCTAGAAACTCAAAAATTACTGTCTGAACAGGACCCAGTGCTAGGAATAGATAGAAAATCCTTGGAATGATATGATGAAGGACTAGGAGGTCTCATTTCTGAACCCTGCCTAGAAAATGGAGCCATGAAAGAGGAAAAATTAGGAAAAGTCCCTAAGACCTTAACCCTAATTTCACCTAGAATGAAGAAATCAAGTGCGGAGAAGAAGTGGAAGACAAGGGAGAATGCAAAGATCCAATCAAGGTGCCAATCATGATCCTAAACCACTTACTCAGAGGGCTAAATGCTCTTAACATGGAAGTGCTTCCATTTTAAGATGATACATTAAGCCCCCACTTTAGCAAGAGTATGGATTCGATGCAAACTCTTGGTAAAGGAGAAGAGAGAAGAGATCCCAGTGGATTCAAAATGAGATAAAATAACACTTAGTTAAAGACACAAGCCCCTAGATCAAGGATTTTAACTCAACATACATACATGAGAGTATACAAAAGAACAAGGGTTAGTACTAAACAACCCAAATCAATTAGCATAAGAAACCTTGCTAAGAAAAATTTATCATACCAATATCATATTTGGAAAGCTATCATAAAAGCATAAATGATTACATAAGAAAGACAAGAGAAACACTATAGACAACATAGCTTCATGATCCAGTCCTACTAGCATGAAAGCCAAAAGAGAGAAAAGAGAAAGTGATTACCTCACCCGGTAAGATGCCTACCTTACCGTGAATCACCCTGGGGGGAGAGCCCAATAGGTTCACCCATAAACCGTGCTTGCACTGTGCTTTTTGTAATCATCTAAAAATGGTCATCTAGACTATTAGCCCCTTGCTAGCATTATTTGCTAAAATTATCAATTGCTTATTCTTGATCAAATCCTAGTTCTATCATTTATTCAATTATTTTCTATGGGCTAACCATCTTATCCTAAGTCTTTATTTATTTTAAAAGGAATTTCCTCCCCTTTTAATAAATAAAAAACCCCCACTTTTCCTGTTATCCTAAGTTGCACAAATAAAGCATTATTCTTATTTTGTAAAAAGGGAAAAAAGACTTTTTGTCTCATATGGACATAAAAGTCAACTCTTATTTTCTCATTGGAGGATATTTGTTCACATGGATTGCTCCTCTTTGATGCTCCACTATTGATTAAATCTTTTGCCTCTTAATCTCCATGGTCCATTCTTTCTCATTTCTTTTAAAAGGAGAGCTCTCTTCTTCATTCTGGACCGCCAACTTTTTATGCTAATGTTATGCTACAGGTTTTCTAGGTCACTTTGGAGTTTTTGAAGATTTGGAGCATTCTTGGCTTTTGCATCTACATGCTATCATAGTTTCATTTCTTGCATTATCATAGCATTCATAGCTTCATATTTAGCTTAGTTTCCTTTATGCTCTAGATTACTTCATCTAGCTTAATTAGGAGGCTTTGTAATACTTTCATATTTTCTTTCATAGCATAGCTTGCATTTCCATTTCTAGCATAGTTGCATTGCATTTTCATTTCCATTTGATTCTTGGGGATATTGGCATTCTTGCCCTTGTCTTCATTTGAATCTCTCATTGCATGGTTTACTAGCAAGGTTATTGGCTTAATAGCTCTAGCTGAGAGCATTCTTAAACACCCTTGCACTCCATGCCTAGGGAGCTCTAAATTGATTTCTCAAGGTTTCCAATCCATGGATTCTCTTGGAAGAAATGATTTAAAGAAGTTCACATCTTAGTGTGTACACTTTTAAGTGTAAAATACTCATAGATCCACCTTCTTGTATCACTATGACTATAAAATGTGTATCTCCTTAGGAAGCAGCTTCTGTGCATTACCTTTAGAAGATTTAGCATATAGGTGTGTGTCTTTTTAGGATTTAGCAACTTATGTGTGTTACCTTCCAAGATTTATCATATTTGAAATTTTTTGAAAAATGTGTCTCCTCAGGATTTAGCAACTTACGTGCATTACCTTCGGAAGATTTAGCATATGAATGCATGTCTTTTTAGGATTTAGCAGATTATGTGCATTACCTTCCAAGATTTAGCATGTAAAAATTAAAAACTATAGTACAAGGGAGACCCTATATATGTCCCCCTCCTTAAGATGGCAAAAACATACTATTTTGTCATGTTAAGGAAAGAAAAAGAACAAGGATAAAGCCTTCTTCATCATCAAGACAATATCCTCAAACAACACCCAGTCCAAGCCAAGAAGGTCACAACTCCTATGAGGCCATGGAAGGGATGAATTTAAAGAGATATCATACAAGAAACGAAAAGAAAATAATCCTTGATGAGGGATAGCACACTATTCAGTTTCCAAGGTGAGAGATGTATCAACCATGGAAACCCAATGTCAAACAATGAATAAGGTTCCTATCAAGGACATAGGTCCTTAATGGAAACCATAATTTTCATGTATGATTGGATATCACATAGTAGATAAATACTACTTAGCCAAGGAAAGAGGTGAATCCCTAGAAAGAAGAGAATACCATAAGGATATGCATGAAATAACAATGCATAGATTTGAAAAAGATAGAAAATCATACCAAGCCCTTGAGGCTAAAGTACTTCTATCAAATTCACAATCCGTATGTGCTACTCCATGTGTGAAAAGATGGCAATGCTAAGATCAAAATCTCAAGACCAAAACCCTAGCATGAACAAGTATTAAATAACAATGCATAGATTTGAATAAGATAAAAATCATACCAAGCCCCTAAGGCTAAAGCACTTCTATCAAACTCACAATCCGTATTTATTACTTCATGTGTGAAAATAGAAGAGGAGAAGGCATCCTTGCCCCCCAAGTGTAGGAACAAAGATGGAAGAGGATACCTACTTCAAAAAGCAAGCAGATATCCTATTTGCAACAATGTATACTATATTCTTAGTGAGAGATATTGACCCTTACATCCAAGAGTATAGATAATCATGAAAAGGATATGTCACTTATGGAAAAGGATCCTCAATGAAAGAGATCTTATCAACAAGACCCCCACCAAAGAGGAGTGCGTTAGATAAAATATCATCTTCCAAAAGGTGAGAACGAAGATTCAATCATCATGCCTTCCATGAAGAAAAGCAAGAGGAATCTTTGGAATGAGAGAAAACAACTCTAACGCAAAACAAGAGTAAAAGATTATATCAAACATAATTTGCAACATAGAGAAGAAGTATCGACCTAAGACAACAACTTCTCATATAAGAAGGTTATCCATAGTCAAAACATTTGTCAATATGGTGAAATAATATTGTAATATAAGCAAATTCCACTAAGCTAAGGCAAGGAGTTCCCCTAGACAAAGAGAAAGAAGGAAGAACCTTGCCCCCTAGGGACAAAAGGAAAGGGATACCTTTGCAAAACACATGTCATAGAAAAGATATATGGAATAATAGAAGAGAGAAATGGATGAAAAACTATCATAATAAACACCATCGAGATAAATGAAAGAATAACAAATTAAGTTCAAAGAAGGAACATAATGGATTCTAAAAGGCGAGAAGAAATATATCTCTTGCCCCCCAGTCTAGAAGAGAAAAGAGAGTGAAGGGTAAAATTATGAATAAATCTCAAAGGAGAAGTTTCTTTTCTTTTATCTTTATGGATTGAATAATAAGGAGAAGATACTTTGAAGAATCTTTGCACATCTACATCATGAACCATAGTTTGAACCTCAACATAAGTGTGGGAAGAACTAGGAATAGCAGATGGAGAATTAGGAATCAGATTAGGAAAGATAGGATTAGGATTAGGAAGATTAGGAATACTAGTAAAAGTGTAGGAAGTGATATGAATGGAAAATACAACTGAAGGAACACTTGGAGCCACAGTTGGAAAAGGATTTGAATAGATATGAGTAATATTATGGTAAGAAGGTTGTAAGGTAGGATCTTGATTTCCCATAAGATCACCACTAGGAGGAAGAGAATTAAGGGAATTCTTATTGTTCTCCACTAATATATTGTCACTAGAAGGAGTCCCAAATGGAGGTAAAGGATCTATAATGTCATCTTCTTTTGCATAAGGGAAGTGTGTTTTAGAGAATATGTCATCCTTTTTTATCAAAAATTCTTCACAAGGAGGGGATAAATCAATGTATTTATCCAAGGGTTCATCCCAAAAAGTAGAATTATCCACAATGGTTTCATGAGGAAAAGAGTAATCAACATCCAAATCCAAAGGTTCATCCCAAATAGGAGGATTATCCACAATGGATTCATGAGGAAGAGAGTAATCAACATCCAAATCCAAAGGTTCATCCCAAATAGGAGGATTATCTATAATGGTTTCATGAAGAAAATCAATATCTAAATCCAAAGGTTCATCCCAAATAGGAGGATTATCCAAAATGGCTTCATGAGGAAGAGAGTAATCAATATCCAAATTTAAAGGTTCATCCCAAATAGGAGGATTATCATCCCTATTCATAAAGCGCATTGTAGGAGTGTCATAAGTCATTAAAGCTTGATCCCTAAAGGGGAAAGAAGGTAAATTGTATTGTAAAATAGGCTCATAGAAAAGACATAGATTAGGAGAAGAATTAACATCAATCCCTAACTCATCTTTGTAAAGGTCAATTGAAGAGGTTGTGGAGGAGGGTGAAATAGGAATAGGATCAATGGAGATCTCATTCAAACAATTTTCATCCTTACTTCCATGTACCTCATTAAGGTATCTATCCTCTTGAACAATAAAAGCCTCATCAAAGTACTCAAAACAAGAATCATACATGTTGAATACTAAAAGCATGAAAATGTAAATTTTTTGGTATTTTTAAAGGAATTTTGCAATGTTTTTTAGATTTTTGAATCATAAAAGAAACCTAATCTTAATGCAAGAAAAGATTAACCACAAATCTAACACAATAGGGCATCTAAATCCACAAAAGAAAGGAGAGTAAGTATGTCGGGTTCACCAAAATGTAAAGGATAAAATATGGATGGGGTCCTAGGGCAATGGCTTGCACACAAAAGAGACCCCAAAGCCAATATTTTACACTTACATGAAATTGTATTGATATGGAGAGTAAATGTAAATGACTAATGTTGAAATGAAGAGATAAAGGTACTTACCTCTGAAAAAGAACCTACTAAAAACCTTGTCAAACAGTCTCAGAAACTGCTAATTTTCGTGTTCTTGAACGGAAACTGCAAGATCTACAAAACCTAGAAATCTTTTCTCCAGATTCATAGAGGTTGACTTTGACCTTTTAAAAGGTCAAAGACCACATTTTTATTCTAAAGTCCGATTCTTATTCTATTCGCAGATCCCAGAAGATGGCCGAAAAGGGTATCCAAATTCGCTCTTAAATCTAAAATTTTGCACCTGTACCTACAAGAAAAATGGTTTTGTTGTTTGTTTAGGGGGGTTTTCCTTGGTCAAACCCCAGTTTGGAATCAACCTTAATATTGAAATTGAAATAGGAGAATGCTAGCAAGTAGTAGAAATGAATCTAACAATGAAGCTATGTAATTCAATAGATATGCTAATGTATTTGGAATGTAATCAAGTATGTAGATATGAAAGCTTGAACATAACATCATCAAACCTCCATGATTGTATGCTTGAAGTCCACCTTAAGGGAAGAATGAAATGGATCTTGAAGATGAACAAAGGATCTTGAAGGAAGATCACACCACCATGGTGGCTAGATCTAGGGTTTGACTGATAGATCTTGAATGCTTGAGCCAAATCCCTTCAATAGCTTGAATGCTTGAATACTTGATCTTCAATGGAGAATTTGGATGGAGAAGAAGACTTGAATTCTTGAATGGAATGCTTGCTTGATCACCTTGAGAGCTTGAGTGTGGATGGGATGAGAAAACTTGATGTGAAAATGAGAGAGGAAGGCCTCCTTTTATAGTGATCCAGGATACATTCCTCTAGAAGGGCCACCTTGGAGAATTAAATCCCAATTAGGTCCTACCATTTATAAAATATACCTTGATCAAATGAAAATTAAAGGATTTACCATTTCACAGCCCGAAACAGCCGACCCAGAGGCGGAGAAATAATTTTCCCGAAAGCCAAACTGTCGGCAGATGAAAATTTGAAATCTTGGTGGGAAGAGGTCAAGGTTGAGGTTGACCCTAATGTAGTTAGGGTCAAGGTCAACCCTGACCTAGTCAAGGTTGAGGTCGACATTGACCTCAGACCCTAACTTGGCCAGATTCTGCAACAAGGGTTCCAGGGGTGCTAGAAACTCGAAAATTGTTGTCTGAACAGGACCCAGTGCCAAGAATAGACAAAAAATCCTCGGAATGATATGATGAAGGACTAGGAGGTCTCATTTATAAACCCTACCTAGAAAATGGAGCCATGAAAGAGGAAAAATTAGGAAAAGTCCCTAAGACCTTAACCCTAATTTCACCTAGAATGAAGAAATCAAGTGCGGAGAAGAAGTGGAAGACAAGGGAGAATGCAAAGATCCAATCAAGGTGCCAATCATGACCCTAAACCACTTAATTAGAGGGCTAAACACTCTTAACATGGAAATGCTTCCATTTTAAGACAATACAAAATATTTCAGGAATTTTGTCTTGAAAAGTATTAAACAAGAAGTTGAGCTGGGGAAAGATGCTCAAATTCAGAATCTTTTGCTACCGAATTAGTGCATAATACATAATGTTTTTCATTCTAAAATATCAGGCAAAATGTGCAAAGTTGCAGTTGCACAAGTTTCAAGGATGGTCCTACAAGTATTAGTGGCACAAAATTTTGAAGAAGTTGTCAATGTGGAATATCCAAGTTAAGTAGCGACCTCAAAACCACAATATAAAGAAGATAAAAAAGATGGGAAGAAATTTTTTAAAGAATAACATAAGAAATAAGACAAGCAATTAAAAGGTGAACCTTCTGGTACACAAGTTGATGATCAAGCATGGACTCTATCATTTGATGGGTCAAAATCAAAGAAAGGAAGTGGAGTCGGCATTGAACTTGTTAGCCCAATAGGGGAAGCCTATCTCATAGCACATAGATTACAGTTTCCTTGCACAAATAATGTGGCTGAGTATGAATCACTAGTTATTTGGTTTCTCCTCATTATCCAAAAAGGTTCCAAGATCCCGCACGTGCATGGAGATTCATACATAATAGTAGGACAAGTTTGAAAATGGTATGCATGTCATGATAAAAGACTGGGTTGTTATCACAATAGAGTTTGGAATTTGATTAAAAGATTTGATGTCTTCAACATCAGAAGAATAAATCAGGCATGCAATCCGATAGAAAATTCATTGGTTCAGACTGCAAGTTCTTTGGAACCATTAGCCATGGATTGTGTGAAGAAGCTCACAGTTGAATTGACTTTGATGCCATCTATTCTGGACAACATAACAAACTTCCAAGTATTTGAAGATTATAAGCATATCCTTGATTTTCTGACAAGTTCAAGGGTCTTTGAAGCACAAGTCATCAATAAGGGAGAACCATAACAAGCTCAATTCAAAGTAGATGAGATTATTAATTTGAGGACAAATACTATTCCTAAGGGAATGATTGAGCTGGAGAGAACTTTTTATTCAGACAGATTGAGTGCCCTCAAGTATTAGACAAGTGAAGGAGGGGAATGTGAAAAGGGGAACTTAGGAACTAAAGAGAAGGTCAAGAATGTTTTTATTGGTAAAGTTTGTACTCCTCAAGAAAATGAAGATATTCTAAAGCTTATGAGGGAATTACCAGATGTGATTGCATGGGGATACAAAGATTTGTAAACTTATGATACCTCCCTCATCACACACACAATTCCACTGAAGCCAAATAGTAAACCATTTTGGCAAAGGCAGAGACTGATAAATCCCTTGTTAGAGCCACTGATCCATCATGAAGTGAAGAAATTTCTTTCTGCCAGAATAATTTTTCCAGTTAGACACTCGACGTGGGTCGCCAACTTGGTTCCTATTAGAAAAAAGAGTGGAGAAATAAGGTTGTGTGTAGATTTCTGCAATCTTAATAGAGCTTTCGAAAAGGATAATTATCCATTGCCATCACTAGAAAAAGTTATACAAGTTGTGAATGGATCCCAAATGATGTCATTTTTAGATGGTTATTCTGGATATAGCTAGGTGATAGTAGAAGAAGAAGACAGGTTGAAAACTGCATTCACCACTAAGTGGGGCACATTTGCATACATGAGAATTCCCTTTGTTTTTATTAACATCAAAACCACTTTTCAGAGAGCCATGGATTATGCTTTTAAGGATTTGGTTGGGAAATGCATTATTATATACATGGATGATCTCACTGTATTTTCTCGATGCAGAGAAGATCATATGACTAATTTAAAGATAATCTTTTAGAGATGCAGAAGATATGGAATTTCATTGAACGCAAAGAAATGCATGTTTGCAGTCACCAAGGGAAAATTGTTGGGACACGTGATTTCAGAGCATGGAATCTTAATTGATCCTGAGCACATCAAAGCAATTTCAAAGTTGGGATTTCCATCTAGTCAAAAAGAGTTAAAATCATTCTTCAAAAAAATTAACTTCATAAGGAAGTTCATATCAAGATTTGTAGAAATAGTCAAGCCACTAAATGACAGGTTGAAAAAGGGTGCAAGGATAGGATGGACACCTGCCTCAAAGAAAGCCTTCAAAGTGATAAAGCAATAAATTGGGGATGCTCCTTTTTTGGTTAGTGAAGATTACACTAGGCCATTCTACATATATTCATTTGTATCATAGCATACCTATGCAACTATCCTCACTCAGAGGACGAAAGAGAAAGATGAGAATCCTATTTCCTTTATGAGCTCACCATTGAAGGACATATAATTAAAATATCCAAACATAGAGAAGAAATCCTATGCTTTAGTGAAGGAAATCAAGAAATTTTGACATTATATTTTGAGAAGCAAGGTCTATACAATTGTCCCAGATGTGGCAGTGAAAACATGACTGATGAAAAATGAATTGGGAGAAAGGAGAGGAAAATGGATATTGATCATTCAAGAATATGACATGGAGATACAACCTATGAAGCTAGTTTGAGGACAAGCTCTGACATAAACAATCACAACAACTAGTCCCGAATTGGTTCAACAAGTATATGTGATGGAAGAAGTATCTCCAAATGAATGGCATGATGACATTGTTTACTACCTCCCGAATTATAAGTCTCCTACACACCTAAATTTTGTCCAAAAGTGTGCCTTGAGAATGAAAAGTAAACAATTTATGCTTCAAGGAGCAGTTCTATACAAAAAGAATCATGACGGAGTCTATTTGAGATGTGTCAGAAAAGAAGAAGCGAAGTATATCCTTGAACATTTTCATAGCAAAAATAGCACCAGTCATTGAAGTAATCTCTCTATGGCCCACCAAATTTCAAGGGAAGCATATTACTAGCCCACATTGTTTAAAGATGCCTACGAACATGTAAAAACCTATCACACTTGTCAAGTAGTCGTAACGCGCGAGAGAAATCCTGCAATGCCTTTGCAACCTGTTATTGAGGTAAGACCTTTTGCAAAGTGGGTGTTAGACTTTATTGGTCTAATCAATCCACCTTCCTCAGGACAATTCATGTACATCCTAGTTGCCACTGATTATTGCACTCACTGGTCAAAAGCTCAAGTACTAAAGAATTGTACGACATAGGTTGTCATCAAGTTTCTTGAAGAAAATATTGTTACGAGATTTGGATGTCCACATGCTCTTGTATGCAACAATGGTACTGCATTTAAATCTCTAAAGTTTTCAAAATGGGTTTTTGATTATGGGATCACCCTGAAGTTTTCATCAAATTACTATCCACAAGGGAATGGGTTAGCTGAGTCAACAAATTAGAATTTGTTAAGTGCTATCAAGAAGTTATTGGATAAAAATCCCAGGGACTGGCATACGTAGCTGAGGTTTTGACTTTGGGCAGAGAGAATAAGAATCAAGAGCTATATAGGGATGTCTCACTATCATTTGGTTTATGGGCAAGATCAAATTTTTCCCATTTAGTTGAGGATCACAACATTGTAGTTTATGTAGGAATACATGCAAGGTGAAGACATAACATGTACACGATTGCCACAATTACTTCTCCTGGAAGAGAAAAGAGATCAGGCACTAGAAAAGTTTGCAAAACATCAAGCTATGGTAAAAATATGGTTCGACAGAATGGCTAGAGTTAAGGATTTTTGAATTTCAGATTTGGTACTTTGCTGGGATAAGGCCCATGAAAAGAAATGTGATCACGACAAGTTTGATGATCTATGGATGGGGCCTTTTCAAATTTTTGAGATACTAGGATATAATGCATTCAAGCTAAGAACTCTGATAGGAAAGGAAGTCTCGTTGCCTGTCAATG
The DNA here is from genome assembly GCA_027943335.1 of Chamaecyparis obtusa. Taxonomy (NCBI): domain Eukaryota; kingdom Viridiplantae; phylum Streptophyta; class Pinopsida; order Cupressales; family Cupressaceae; genus Chamaecyparis; species Chamaecyparis obtusa. Next base: position 168,099 of record BSBK01002236.1, read on the forward strand.
GGAAATTCCTCAAGCATTAATTATGCCCTTAGGTTTCCTTCTAGAAGCCTACCATTTACATAGTTAGTCTAGGTTTCCCTTCCATTCCTTCATTTTGGTTTCTTTTTTTTCCTTTGCACTTTTTTTGGTTTTCTTTTAGTTTAGAGGGAATTTTGGTCTTCTTGCCGTGTTTCCTTTCCCATTGTTTCTTTCTCATTGGTGGGATTTTGGCTTTCTATAGTTTTGGTTTTTTTTGTTTTGGTTGGCCTATAATTTGGTGGTTAGTTTAGGGTTTTGTTTTCCCTGAGCCTGGTTTATTCAGGTGGCTTTGGTTTTCTTTTGTTTTTTGGTTTTGGTTTTGGTTTTTCTAGGTGGGTTGGAGGTTTGGGTGTTCCCATTTACGTAGGGGTATTGTGTGATTTTGAACTTCATTTGAAGATTCCTCTAAGTCTTGTTTATCTCATTTCCTGGATAACTATTTATGAAGATCCTTAGGAACTAAGGTTATCTTTCTTATGTTCATCATTAGGTTGGAACACAGACTTGACTCGGGAGGTTAATCATGCACCGTGTCTTGACACTTGAACTCTGAGATTGCTATATTTTTTACACCTAACTATTTCTCTGAGTCCATCTTAGTTTCTTTAGGAGAGCTCATGGCTTGTGAAAATTTCAAAATCTTGCTTCAGTGCCACTATAATTCCTAGACCCATAGTGAGCTTCACTTCTCATGAGCCAAAAGAAAAGAAAGAAATGCAATATCAATTGAAAAGGATAAAAGAGAAAATAAAATAAAAGATGTAGTTGGCTTCTGGGGGTACACGAAAATCTCAATAGGTATTCAAAAGAATAATTCACCAGAAGTGGAGCAATCTCCATTAGTTTATAGTGACAACTCCATCCAGTCTATGGATGCCTGACTAGCAGCAAGGCAATCTAGGATGCTTTTGGAGTTAAAAGGAATATATAGCTCATCATGACCAATCTTTAGGTTTCTGAGTGGTCTTGTTGAGTGGGAATTAACACATTTGCACACACATAGGTAATTAAAGGATGAAGGTGTCTTGATCCAATATATTATTTTCCCCCCTTTCGAGTTATGTTTTCCCTCTTCGTGATAGCATAAGTTTTTTTGACCAAGCAATCTGGGTTCCAAGTAAATGTTTACCCTTGAAATGTCTTCAACATTTCACCAATGGAGTTGCCAGATATTTTCACCTAATCACATATTGCCCATTGTGATGGGAACCCCCTCTTTTTCCTCTTGTCCTTGTCCTTTTGGCTTTTTTTCTTGGTAGTTTTGGGCTCAATCCCATAAGGTTCTCTTATTTTGAATGAAAATTGGTAAAATTGGCCAAGTCCAGAAAAGTGTTGTCCACCTGGCTCCTAGAATGGAAACTATTAATTTGTCTGAGAATTGATCTTTCAAAAAGAATGTTAGTGAAATTTTGACTTTGGAACAACTTACTATTTTTAGCAAGTCTATTTTAAGTAAGTCTATTTTTGGTAAATTTCACTCCCTCCCAGATTGGCCTTATTTTGACTTTGGAACAATGTACTATTTTTAGAAAGTCTATTTTTATTAAATTTCACTGCCTCTTGGATTGGCCTTATTTTGACTTTAGAACAACTTACTATTTTTTGAAAGTCTATTTTTGGCAGGTCTATTTTGGCCACAAGTGAGCTATGGCAGATACACAAGTGAGACATTCAATCAAAAATCAGTTAAGTTTTGAAACACCCTTAACCAAAATTGGAAAGACATACAAAAGAAGGAAAATCCTCCAAAAGCAGAAAAATCCTCAAGTGAAGGAAAATCCTCCAAGTGAGGAAAACTCTCAAGTGAAGGAAAATCCTCCAAAAGCAGAAAAATCCTCCAAGTGAAGAAAAATCCTCAAGTGAAGGAAAATCCTCCAAAAGAAGAAAAATCCTCCAAGTGAAGAAAAATCCTTCAAAATGAGAAATGTCTGCCTAGACTTCCCTTATGTGCTTCAGTGCATTTTGAATATATTGTTTGGAAATTTCCCCTACTTGGAAGAAATATGGTTGTGCTAAAAAAATTCTCCTCTAGAAAATGGCTTAGTGTTGGAAAATTTCTCCTCCATGGAAGAAAGTGCAAAGAATAGATAAAATTTGGCTAAGTATGAAAATCCTCTCTCTAGATCTCAAATTTCACCCTCTTCAAATGTGCGCCCATGGGTTCAGAAATGTTGATGAAGATAAACCAAAAAAGAAGACTTCTTGGAAAATAAAAGAAAAAGAGTGAAAAAGTGAATTTAAAACATGAGAGGAGGAAGATGTGGAGTTTTGAAGAGAGTTTTTTTGGAGAGAGAAAATGTCCTTTTATAGAGAGATCAATTTGTGAAGAGTTTGAAGAAGTAGAGAAAGAGACATGAGAATGTTAGAGAGGATTTTTTTTTCAAGAGGGAGAAAGTTTCAGAGAGAAAATATGAAAGAATTTTATGTGATTCTTATGTTGATTATTTCATTTTGTAGGAGGAAGGCTTCTAGTCCCGTATGATCAAGGATGGCATTCAAGTTCCAGAACTCAAGTTGTAGTGTTGAAGACACCACAGTCCAAGAGATCAAGTTCAAGGCGTCCAAGGTTCAAAGGTCACAATTCAAGTGAAAATACACAAAGGGAAGAATGTCATGTCTTGAAATTCCTTCTCAAAGTCCAAGAACATGACCAAGGAATTTCCATGTGAAGAAACTCTAGATTGGAAAAATCATCAATGAAGGAGTTTGATCCATTTCCAGAAGATGAAGTCTCAAGAAAGTACATGGAAGGAAGTGATCAAAGGAAGATATCTTCAAAAGAAGTAATCAAAGTGCAACTCAATTACAAAATGATGCAATTAAAAATATTCCCCAACTCGTAGCAAGCTAACATGGCACTCAATCATCTCCATCAATTAGTCAAAGATTATTCAAGTCAAAGTCAACACATTTAAGGAAGGGTATCAAGAATAATCCATTCAAGGAAAATAGTGCATTTAATGCATAGTGGGTATGCATATTGGACATTCATTTCACCCCACTCTCCTCTTGAAAGAGCATGCATGGTGGGCATTTATTACCCACTACGATGGTGGACTTTTTTGGATTAATGTAGATTCCTTTTTTGTGCCCTAATCCTAATTAGGGCTGAGGTGGCAAAATCTGGGCCATCGGTTATTGTTTTGATCTTGGCCTTCTATTGTTTTCGAGGACCTATATAAAGGCCTCTTCTTCTCATTTGTAAGGTAGTGAATTTTGAGATTGTTTCTTATGAGCTATTGAGACAATAGAATTTTCATTGAAGTGTGGTGATCATTTGATGTGTCTTAATGCTTTCTTGGTTTCATAATTCTCTCAATTAGATTAAGTTTAGTAGATAAAGTGGTATGATCATTTTGGAGAATAATAATGTTTTGATGAGTTCTTGTGGTTCATACCTTTGATGTTTTAGTGATTCTAAATCATTGTGCAAAGTAAGCCTAAACCCCTTATCCATGTGCCTAAATTCAATCATTCATACAAACCTTTGAAGATTGCACTAGTCTACGTGTAGTTGTGGCTTGACTTTGTGAAGAGGGACTCGTTAATTGAGGAACTCGTCTATCAATGTACTTTTCTTGGCTATCATTACCCTTAGGATTAGATTAGAATATCTGAAGCTAAACCCTTTTCTTTTTCGTATATTTGGTGAAAACCCCCCAAAAAATAGTACTTAATTGAAAATCTTTTGGTAGTACCCATATTCATCATGACATAAAGGATTGAAAATGTAAGGCCCATTGTGATTATCAGAAAATCACATCAACACTGAGCTTATCCACGAGTCAAGGAACCTTGGAAGTTACCGTATGATCTTCCTGCAATCTTAGCATACATGGTACTTTGTTCAAGAGAGGATAAGATATCTGAGTATTTTGTTCTACTGTTTGGTGAGTCATAAAACACATATCAACACTTCCTTTTATAGGATTTACACTGAAATTAATGGTCAAGATTCAAGGGTGAGGAGAGGCCAAGATTCTTCCTCCCCCAATCCATGTGAGAGGCACACCATCGGTCAAGTCTATGTCTATGTACTTGGAGATGAGACAAAACATATAATTTTTCTTCTTCTTATTCCTTTATTTGGATTTTATGTGCTCACACATGTGTGAGGATGTGTGAATGGGTTGTTATGATTAAAAATATTTAGGAATTTTAATTGAAACATGTAGTTGTAGAAATTAAATTACCTTATACCTTTGATTGAATATTTCATCAAGAAATTGATTTAATTATGAAAGAAAGTCTAATTAAATAGTTACATAATTAGGTCTAGTTAATTAATATCTTTGATTTGGGAATTTTAGGTTAATTAATCAAAATTAGGGGCTCTAGGTTTACTAGAACATTTTCAGGTGATTATATTTTCCCCTCTTTTAATTAATGCACATGAAACACATTGATTCAAATAACATATGATGTTAGATTAGGTAATAGCTTGATGTGAAGTGATGAAATTATCCTTGCTTAGTAATTGATTCTGAACTTTATTGAACAAAAATTGATTGAAGATCAAAGATATTAGCTTCAGACTTGATTGAGCAAAGAATGATCGTACTGACTCTAAGCTTGATTGGATGAGGACTGATAGGTGATTCAAAGGCATTGGTTCTGAATGTTATTGATTAAAAACTAAGAGTACTGACTCTGAGCTTGATTGAACAAAGATTGATAGATGAAGCACAAGATGCTCAACTTGATGTGAAGTGATGAAACTAAACACTTGTTTGATGGTGAGGAAAACTAACCAAATTGACGTGAGTCGATGAAATTGATTAGTGTTATAAAGACTCTTAACCATGAGGTTCGAACAAATAACTAGCTTGATGAAGTGTGATGAAACTGATTACCATTAAGAGAGTGATTGAAGCAATTGAATTGATATGAGTCTTGATGAATCCAATTACCTAATTAGGGAAAAAATTATCAGATTGATGTGGTACAATGAATTCAATATGTCCCTATAGCTTCAATTGATTTAAAACTTGATTAGATGCCTACCTGAGTAATTTGATGTGGATCGATGAAATCACTCATGCAAAAAGATTGAAGAACTTCAACTTGATATGGATTTTTATGAATTTGAGATGCCCCTAGCAATGAGGTCTTTCTTGATTTGATTTTTGTAATTTGATTATCAATTTGATGATATAATGATGTTTCCCTCTCAGGAGAGAAATCAAAATATGGCCAAGGTACCATAATGATCTTAACTAATTTAATTGATAAAATGAATTGATTTCAATAAAAAATGATGTTGATTTGACTCATTTTTATTTTGATGATATTTTAGATGATTTCGAATGAGTTTCAATTTTGATTTAGGTCATTCTGAATACATTTGACCAAGGGTTGACTATATTAAATAACTAAATTTGACCATGGTTTGACCATGTTGGATTGACATTATCAGGTTGATTCGGTGCAATTTTTGCATAGATTCATGAGCGATTTGCATTGATGAGCTTGATTGCCCTTGTGGTCAACTGCATTTGACCAAAATTTTGACTAAGATTTTTAATAGGGATTTGATCTTGGATTTTGTTTTTAATTTTTAAAATGGATTCAGAACATCCAAATTAGGTAAGGGGGTCAATTTTGCATTTATCAGAGCAAGTTGAAAATTAGGTCAAATGGGTATAAAAGGGGTCCAAGGGGTCATTTTTAATTCATTTGAACATTTGACTTTTTACAATTTGGAAATTTCTAAGAGTGAAAATGCCAGTTCTAGTGCATAAGAATCAATTTGAACTCCAGAGGTGACACAATTGGCCTCAAAACTATGGTCCACCAGTGAGTGCTCGATCCTTGTTCTTGTTTTGTGATTTTTCATGCAAATTTTTGGATTTTTCTCATGTTTTAGGTAGGTAACTTTGGAATATTATACGGTAAAAGTCTCCTATTATACTAGCCTTTAGGAATCCTTGTACGATAATTTCATGAAAACAATATTATCACACCCTTTGAAAAATTTTATCACATGAGAATGCCCGTTTTGTCATACGAACCCTCAAATTTGTCCTTTCTATCATACGTGTAGTTAGTTTTTTTTGCATCAAAAATTTTATTGTACCCTTTGTTGAGTTTCATCGTATGATAATATGGATTACTATGTTGAACATAATATTAAAAATATTATTATTTTTTTGAGCCTTTTTCAAAATTTTGTGATCACGTAGCTTGTCCTTTTGGCTTCTTTTCTTGATCTTTTACCTATGTAGATGCTTTTATTATTTGGTTTTGGCATATTTTGTGAAATTTTGATTGAGTATTGATGCTTGTGTTTCTTTTGTGATGTAGGAGTGACTAAAAAATCTATAGTTTAGATGTGCCTACCCTCAGGCCTTGAGAATAGTTCATCATTTATCAGATCAAGATATTGTAGTGATTTAGGAGTGTGGGCTAGGTAAGCTTACCACCATGCATGTAGATATCCATTTTAATCATGGGTTACTAACTGCACTTGCTGAGAGGTTTCACTCTGAGCATAACACCTTCCACCTCTCGACTAGTGAGATCACTATGACTCCAGAGGATGTATACTGGATTTTGCGCATTCCTATCTCCAAAGATTTAGTTTATTATGATTAGGACCCTGCACAAGGCATTGCATCTCTATGATGAATATTTGTAGATGATACTATTCTAGAATGATATATCACTTGGGACTATATGCTACATTAGTATGGAGAGGTGTATCTATTGGCATGTGTTTTGGTAGGTTTGATTGGTTGTGCTCTAGTTCTCGATCATAGTCGGCATGGATACTTGTGTGGTTGGGGTTAGATTATACTTGATATGCTTATGAGTCCTCAAAGATTTTCTTGGGGTGCCTGTTTATTATGCCACATGTACATGGAGCTCCATGAGGTGGTGTATCATCATGGTAGGAGTATGGCAGAAAGGGTTTTGGTTTTGTAGGTTTGGGCTTGGGATAATCTTCCCATAGCTCATCTGATTATTGAGGTTTCCCGTGGCATGTGTTAGCCTTATATTTTCAAGTATACAGGATATGTCCATCAACCCAATTTGGGCAAGACCTCTTACTAGAGGTTCCAGTTGGATGATCTATCTACAATTGTCTGAAATCCTTACGTTGGTATAGAGGAATGGTTAGATTCTCATCATTAGTTATCCTTTATGTTCTATAGCCATCCCTTGATTGGTAGATCTGGACCTATTGTAGAGAAATTTTCCATTACATGTGTCTAGTGATAGTTTAGGCATCAAAAGATTATTTCTTAGGAGTTTACAACACACACTCATTATGCATATGAGGAGAAATAGGGATGGGAGCCATGACTATCTTATCCCCTCACAGTATAGGAGATCTTGGGGTTACAAACCACACTATAGGAGTACCTCCCATATATTACTAATGCAGGGGTCACTGATGTCTACAAGAATGATTTTGTGGCCCATGGATTCCTAATATTTATTCATCCAAGTGAGAGGGAACCTTGATTAGATGAAGAGGAGGAGGATCTACTAGCTATGGGAGAGCGAAGAGGGTAGGATAGAGCACAAGGGAGAGTACCTTCTAGTGGGATCAAGTGGGTTAGGTAGCATAAAATATATCGAGATGGAGGCTACAAAGGAGGAGACCAAGAGATTGACCTAGCGTAGGGTAGATATGGGTCACCTTCTTCATAGGGAAAAACATGGCCAACCTATAGGTACATCAGGATAGGAGGTCACCACTGATACACCTAAAAATTGAAGATGTACCTATCATAAATGCACCTTTAGTTGAAGGTCTACTACCAGAGGTAACAATAGTTGAGGAACACAGAGAAGATGTAGTTGCATAGGATCTGGTTAGTATTTTGAGACATAGGGTGAGGCATTTATAGATTCAGCTAGTAGCTTCCCAGTCATAGCTAGTGGTGACCCACTCATATATGACAATAGCCTAGTCACAACTCACAAAGAGAGACCAACAGATCTAGGAGCTGCATACTAGTAGAGACCAAGGGTGTCATACTACTGCATATCAAAGCACCAGAGTGACATATTACTACTATTTATATATTGGTGTTGTTATGTAGAAAACATAGCTCCTTATTCTATGTTTTCTACCCAGTCAGAGAGTTCTATCTCTCCTCTGCTTGCCAAATTTGACATGCCACCTCCTCCCTCTCCTTGTGATAGTGCTAAGGGTAGGAGTGAGTCCTAATTCCCTTAATCTAACTTCCCCCTTTCTAATGATTTTAGATTCTTACTTGATGTATCTTGGCATTGATTTTTATATACTAATACTTTCACTTTTTTGAGATCTCACTGTTTTCACTACTGATAGATTTTTGATATATGAGATTGAATTATTCAACGACTCTATGTTTTTTTTATCTCTTTATCTTTTTGATTTGTAGTATCTGCTTGTCTATTTGGATATCTATATTTTCTTTATGATATGCTTGTGGATGTAATTTTTGTATTTATTACTCATGTCTCTACTGTTATGATAATGTGATCAATAGGTCTCTTTGATGTTCTTTACTTGTTCCTATATCATGGATGCTCATATTTTTTATCATTGTATATAGCCATGGATGTCCATTAATTTTGGCACTCTTCTTTCAATATTATGGATGTATCTTTCTTTTCTAGCTCAATATGATGATAATGATGTAATTTTTAGCCTCTTCTCTCTTGTATGATATCATAAGTCTTTATTGATACATATGTTTAAATTGAATGACAATTTAGCACTTGGCTCTCTTTGTATACCCATTCAATTTGATGATATATCTTGCTAACCCTTCTGGTGTAGGAGCACCCCAAGTACATGCCAATGAAGTCTCTGCACTAGATCATTCTTGACTATTTAAAGGTCATTCAAGGTTGAGTTGATAGGCCAAGGTTCCTAGAGGGATCAATGATGTCTAAGTTTTGTAATAAGTCCTATTGTGCAACTAGGTGGCACAAGGTATTCATTATAAATCTTGGGTCAACCTAGGTTGGAAGGAGAAATAGATAGTTAAATAAGTAGAATTTCCATATTTTCATAGGTCATATGTGTAAGATAATCCCTATGAGGTGTTGGAACAAGTCCTAAGATGAAGAAACTATGAGTGGCAAGAGTAGTTCCTTCATAATCCATGCCTATTTAGCCTTTTAGACCTAGTCAAATAGTGAGGTTTTGGAACATTGGATAAGTGAATCAACTTTTTTTAATTTAGGATTGAATGTAACTCTGAAAAAGGGTATTTGGAATGTCCCTTTGTGTAAGGATTTTCTTGGAAGTTTTGGGAGTAAGGTGTGGAAAATTGGTCTATCAAGGCTACGAGACACTAGGTCCTTTTCCTGAAGTAACTTGGTTTAGAATTTATGTCCATTAAATCTAATTTTGGATCCATATTAGTAGGGATTATCTAAGACCCTAGAATCACTTAGGAAGGACTAGAGATCTTAGGATCAAACTTGAAGACATTGGGAGAATTTGATAGTTTTGGGGATTCCTTGTAGAAGGGAGTATTGAAGGAAAAAAAGTTATGGGGAATGATGATCCTATAGCAGAGTAGATTGTGATTAAGGTGTAGAGGACCTACCTTCTTTTACTTAAATTCCTAGAAGAGTAAGGAGACCTAGTAGGTTATTTCTTTGGGGGTAGGACCTTTGAATCAATTTTTATTAGAGATAAAGAAGGTATACTTTGGAAGAGGTATAGAATCAGGATGTCTAAAGGAGATGAAGAAATAGATATTCTACAAGGATCACTAATATAGAGTTGGCCAAATTTGTCAAGGAACAGATGACAAAGAGAAGAGAAGTCATGGTGGAAATGAGAGACATGAAAAGAGAATTGGAAAGACTAAAGGGAAAAGTAGAAAGGAGAGGTGGTGGAAGTTATGGTAATGTAGAAGGGAGTCATGAAGAGATCCCTAAGAAGGAAGAAGAAGAGGAGGTTCCTACATACTAGAGAACCCTCTTGAAAACTTTGAAATCCATGGAGAGAAGAACAATGGATTCAAAATTGGATCTGCCAGTATATAATGGGAAAATAGACCCAAATGCTGTGATAGAATTGGTTGACACCCTCTCAAGTTTTTTTAACAATGAAGACATCCCAGAGTGTCGAAAGGTGAAAATAGAAAAATCCAAGTTAAAGGGATCTTCCTTAACTTGGTGGAGTTTCACTCAAGATAAGGGAGTGAATAAAAAAATAAATCCTATAACCACTTAGAAGAAGATGGTGGCCTTGATAAGGGAGGCTTATGTACCTAAAGATTATGAAGTTCAACTTCATAAGAGAAGAAAGAACTTGAGATAGAAATATATTGATGTCTCAACTTATACCAAAGAATTTAGAGGAATTACAATGAAGTCTAAGACTGTAGAGACAGAGAGTGAGAAATTGGAAAGGTATATTCATAGACTAAGGATGAGTATACAAGATGAGTTAAGCCTCAGTACAACCAAGACAATACATAAATGCTACTTGGAAATGAAGGTTGAAGAAAACCTAAGGAGGAAACAAGAACAAGGTGGTAGGGATAGAGGTCAAGGAGATTTCAACATTAGGGGTAGAGGCATGACACGAGGGAGAGGACAAAGTCCCAAACCCTTTAGAGAATCAAGTAAAGAAAGAATGCAAGGGGAAAGAAGTCATAGATGATATTTTAGATGAAGAAGAGAAAACTCTAGAGGAAGGTTTTGAGGGAGGAACTCTTAGCCTTTTAATTGTTTCAGGTGTCATGAACCTGGTCACAATGCTTCAAAATTCCCTTAGAAAAAAAACTCAAATACTGAAGGGGATAAAAGGAGAACTTTGGTAAGAGAGGATTATTGTCAAAGTGTGAACAACCTTGGATAATTTACAACACTATAATAAGGAAAGGCACTCATGATGATAACTACCTTACTCAAAGCACCAAGCCCACTAGAGCCACAACAAAGGAAGACTCTGTTAAGGACTACATGAAAAGTAGGAGGCATGGTTTGTAAAGTTGTCATTGATATAAGATCAATAAATAACTTGGTGTCTGTTGAAGCTATTGAAAAGTTTAAATTGAAGAGGGCCCCACATCTAAATCCCTACAAGGGATCATGGCTCATAAAGGGAAATATACCATCATTGAGGAATAGACATGGGTGGGATTCCAAATCGGCAAGCACAAAGACAAAGTTCTCTGTAATATTGTACCAATGGATGCCTACCACTTGCTCTTGGGAAGACCATATACAATATGACATGGAGGCACACAATGATGGGAGGAATAAAACATATTCCTTCCAGTATAAAGGTGAAAAGGTAACTCTACTACCCCTTCCTTATAAAAGTGAAGGATAGGAGTCTAACTTCTTGTTTGTAGGAGGGAAGGAATTATTAGGGGCATTGAAAGAAAAATATAATACTTGCTATGACCTAGTAGGGTTATAAAACAAGAGCCAAAGAAAACTAAGGAACCTAAGAGGGTAGGTCCTAAGGAAGTAGTAGTATTGATAAACAGATGCAAAGACATTGTGATCAAAGAGTTACCAAGTACCCTACCCCCAATCAGAGAGATTAGCCATAATATAGACTTGATTCCTAAAGCTACTCTCCCAAATAAAGCTACATATAAGTTGACACCCCAACAAAACAAGGAAATGTTCAAAAAAATCCAAGAATTTGTAGATAGGGGTCTAATAACCAAGATTTTAAGCCCTTATGTTGTTCCTTCCCTATTGGATCCCAAGAGATAAGGGACTTGGAGGCTATGTACATATTCAAGGGCCATCAATAGGATAACTATTAGGTATAGATTCTCTATGCCTAGGATAGAAGACTTGTTGGATCATTTAGGGGGTGCAAGATATTACACCAAGGTGGACTTGAAAAATGGGTACCACAAAATTAGAATAAGGGCTGGGGATGAATGGAAGAAAACCATTAAAATCAATGAAGGCCTTTATGAATGGAGAGTGATGACTTTTGGCTTGTCAAATACACTTAGGCCATTCATGAGACTCATGAATGAGGTCTTAAAACTTCTTATTGGAAGATTTTTAATTGTATACCTACATGGGATTCATGTCTTTAGCAAGACTAAGGATGAGCACTTAAAACATCTAGATTTGGTCCTTAAAATATTGCATGAAGAAAAAATCATAATCAATTTGGATAAATGTGTTGTTATGCAAGAAGAATTGGTGCATTTAGGATTTTTTATTTTAGGTGGGAGCATCAAGATGGACCCTATGAAGGTAGAAAGAATCCTAAATTGGCCCTTTGCTAGGACCATGAAAGAGGTGAGAAGCTTCAAGGGCTTTCTTCCTTCTATATGAAGTTACTAAAGGGATTTAACAAAATCTGCACACCAATATTGGAGACTATTAAAGGAAGGTAGAGATGCAAGTTTGTATGGACCAAAGAGGTAGAGGAGGATTTTCAAAGTCTGAAAGAAAAGGTAGAAGAGCAACCTGTACTTTCTTTTTTATATTTTCAAAACATTTTCACTATAGAGTGTGATGCATCAAATATGGCTATAGGGGCTATTTTAAGCCAAGAAGGAATACCTATTTCATTTTACAGTGAAAAGATGAATGAGGCAAAGAGGATGTATTCCTCTTATGACTTGGAAATGTATGCATTAGTCCACACTTTGAATAAATGGAGGGATTACCTCCTTCCTAAAGAATTTATTGTATTGACATATAATCAAGCCCTTAGTTTCTTGAATAGCCAAGATAAACTAAGCCACAAACACATGAAGTGGGTTAAATCAATCCAAGCCTATAAATTTTCAATTAAACATAAGAAAGTATTTTCTAACAATGTGGAAGATGCTTTACGATGAAGAGCCCTAATAGTGTAAGAAGTGAAGTTGGAAAGTGTGGGAATTGGATCCTTGAAGGATATGTATGAGAATGATGTTTATTTTCATGAAGTCTACAAATTTTTTTATGATTTTTCAAAGGCTCACCATGTTGAATATTATGATTATTTGATTCAAGATGTCCTTTTGTTCAAAGGACATCAGTTATGCTTCCCTAGGTGCTCCATGAGGGAGAACATCATAAGAGAGAAACATTGTGGCAACATGAGTGGTAAATTTGGGCTTGAAAAGACTCTATAACAAGTGAGAAGGTTTTACTTTGGGCCCAAGATACAAGGTGACATAAGGAGGTTTGTGGAATCATGTACTATCTGTTAGAAGGAAAAAAGGTACATAAACTAATGCAGGATTGTACCAACCATTACCCATTCCTAAAAGACCTTAGGAAAGTTGTAGAATGGAATTTTTAATGAGTTTTCCAAGAACTCAAAAGGGATTTGATAGCATATATTTGGTTGTTTACAAGTTTAGCAAAATGGCACACTTCCTTCCATGTAAAAGTACCAATGATGCAACCTAGATAGATAGCCTATTTTTCAAAGAGATGGTGAGGATACATGGACTACCTCAAACCATTGTGTCAGACAAGGATGTCAAGTTTATTGTCCACTTTGAAGGACCTTTTGGCAAAGGTTGGGAACAAACTTGAATTTAAGTTCTTCTTATCACCCACAAATAGATGGGCAAACTAAAGTTGTAAATGGGTCCTTGGGAAACCTATTAAGGTGCTTAATCAAGCAATATGGTGAGAAATAGGATATCATTTTTCCACAAGAAGAAATTTCTTTCAATGATTATGTGAATAGAAGCACATGGAAGAGTCCTTTTTAGGTTGTGTATGGGAATAATCCAAGAGGCATATTGGAATTGAGAGATGTTCCACAAAATGGGCAAGTGAGTGCTCATGGTGAATAATTTTCTAACTGTATGAAAGAAATGCATGATAAATTCAAGTTGGCACCTCAAAAAAGTTTTGAAAAATAAAAATAAAATGTAGATAAGAAATAGAGAGATGTACAATTCCAAGTTGGAGACTTGGTATGGGTATATGTTAGAAAAGAGAGGTTACCTAAAGGGAAGCACACAAAGTTACTCATGAATAAAGTGGGTCCTTGTAGAGTTATGAAGAAGCATGGCATGAATACCTATGAAATTGCACTTCCCCATAACCTTGGAATTTATCCTATATTAAATGTTTATGATCTAAAACTATATAAAGATCATGTGGATGTAGGTATAAAGATCCAAACTAAATAATTACAAGAAGACCTTGCAGATATTCCATAGAATGCACCGAGGAAACCTGATGAGATCATAGACACAAAAGTTGTTAAATAAACAAGGAAGAATGTCTAAAAAAAAGTACTTACTCAAATGGATTGGGATCCTTGAAGAAGAAGCAGTCTGGATGGATGAAACAAAGATGAAGAAGCATGGAACATCCCTATAAGAAGTTATCTCAAGAGGACTTGAGATCAAACCACCCCAGGAGTATGGTGCAGGAGCACCCCGTGTACAAGAAAATGAAGTCTTTGCACCATATCATTCTTGACTATTTAAAGTTCATTCAAGGCTGAGTTGATAGGCCAAGATGCCTAGAGGGATCATTGATCTCTAAGTTATGTAATAAGTCTTATTTTGCAACTAGGTGCCACAAGGTATTCATTATAAACCTTGGGTCAACCTAGGTTGGAAGGAAAAATAGGAAGTTTAATAAGTAGAACTTTCATATTTCCATAGGTCATAAGTGTAGAATAATCCCTATGAGGTGTTGGAACAAGTCCTAAGATGAAGAAACTATGAGTGGCAAGAGTAGTTCCTTCATAATCCAGGCCTAATTAGCCCTCTAGCCCTAGCAAAATAGTGAGGTTTTAGAACATTTAATAAATGCATAAAATATTGTCAATTTAGGATTTAATGTAAATCTAAAAAGGGTATTTGGAAGGTCCCTTTGTTTAAGGAGTCACTTGGAAGTTTTGAGAGTAAGGTGTAGAAAACTGGTCTGTTAGGGCTACTAAACACTAGGTCCTTTTGCTGAAGTAACTTGGTGATAGAAGATGTGTCCACTAAATCTAATTATGGATCCATGTTAGTAGGGATTATCTAAGACCCTAGAATCAGTTGGGAAGGACTAGAGATCTCAGGATCAAAGTTGAAGACATTGGGAGAATTTGATAGTTTTAGGGATTCCTTAAAGAAGGGAGTATTGGAGGAACAAAAGTTATGGGGAATGATGTTCCTGTAATAGAGTAGATTGTGATTAAGGTGTAGAGGACCTACCTTGTTTTACTCAAATTCCTAGAAGAGTAAGGAGACCTATTAGGTTATTTCTTTGGGTTAGGACCTCTGAATCACCTTCCTTTTTAGGTGATGAGTTTTAGTTTAGTTGGTATATGTTGATTAGGCTAGAGATGATGATTTTGTAGTTGACCACCAAGGCATGGATTAACATCAAATTTTGTTCAAGATGGAATATTGCCTAGCTCAAATAATCCATGGAAAGCTAAGACTAAGAATGAAAGCCTAGGATGAGAATACAATCTACGACACAAGTCACTAGTCCATTTTTCTTTTTAGTTTATCATCAATGAGAATTTTGAGACATCAGAGTCAATATAACTCTCACTAGTGTCACTGTGACCATGAGAGTATAAATATGATTTTCAATAGATAAAATATAGGAAAATGAATGAAAGCATTGAGGCACAAGAGTCAAGATGACTTGAAAATTGTTTCCAGTTGATATTGTAAGGTTGTACATATATTGGGGCAATTAGAGCCAAGATAACTATGAGTGGACGCTTGTGTAAAAAAATAGATAAATAAAATTCAAGGAGATAATTCCAACCTCACCTTAGCACTAAAAAAAATGAGTTGAGGTATGTGCGATGTACCACATGAAGTGGAGGATCTTACTATAGAAACGTAGTTTATTTGACATTTTTCTAGATCATTGGAACCACACCAATAAGAAGAAACCAAAGAAAATATATCATGCCCCTATTGATCCTTGAGTGACATGGAAAAAATAATAAGAAAAAATCAATGATAAAAAACAACATTCAAAGAAATATTTTCAGCAAGTTTTAGTTTTGTGGAGGTTTCATCTATTGAGGGGTGTTGAAGAAATACCAGTTGTGCTTGTGAGTGTGTAATGTTGAAAAAAAATATTGTGTTTTTTTTTTGTTATTGTTAAGGTTTGTAAGGTGTTGATGTTTATCCGACGTGTGTTTAGAAATGCATATGTGTCCAAATATAGGTAGTGTTGATAAACACTGTTGATTGAGGTGTTGAGAAAGACTGATGTGGCAGTGGAAAATTGTCTAAACAGCTAAATCTAACAAGAGGGATGTGGTTGATTGACTACTATGGTGGGGTTTCCTCTAGCAAGATGTAAGTACCGAGAACCAAGATAGAGATTTATTCCACTCCATGATGGTCCTGCACAAAATAATTGAGATGTGCAAGGTTACGAGAATGAATAGGGTAGCCCATGAAGTCAGGATATCTAAGTTACACATTGATAGATGGAGAAATTCATTACAAGTGACACCTATTTACTAGGTTTTAACCACTTGGCATTTATTTCTATTTTTTCCACCAAGGCGTATGTTTACCAAGTTTTCACCAAGGCACATATATTTTTGAATTTTTATGTTTTTGCTTTTTTTTTTGCTTTTTTTTTTTCATTTTTAAGATTTTTTTTTTGTTCTATTATCAATGCGCTTATTGCTAGGTTTTCAATAGGATAATGTTTTTCTCAGGACTTTATCTGCTATTTTTGGAATTTTTTTTCTTTTTACTATATTTGGAATTTTTTTAGGAACATTTTCTCTATACAAGAGTTGCTAACTCTAAGACTATCTACGTGGAGAGTGTTGATGGAGTCAAGGAGAATATCTCCTTCTAGAGTTGACAGTTGATAAGATCTAGACCCAAATGTTGTGGTAATCATGAAGGGACCCAACCAATTGGGTTCAAACTTTCCCTTCTACTCATGATTTTATTGATTTTTTGGATTTTTTCAAAGTACTAGATCTCCAATCTGGAATTATCTATGCCTCACTTTCTTGTTGTATCCTCTAGAAATTATCTTTTGATAGACCCTTAGATTGTTAAATTCTTCTTTTCTTCTTTCATCAAGCAACTCTAACTCTTGGATTCTGGAAACCTTATAATCCTCATCAGTTATGAGCCCTTGTAGAGAAAGTCTAAGTAATGGTACTTCAACTTTAATAGGTAGTACTGAGTTTGTGCCATACACTGAAGTGAAAGGTGTCACCCTTGTTAATGTTTTGATACTGGTGCGATAAGCCCACAATCATAGATTTAATTGCAGATGCCAATCTTTACCTGATTTTCTCACTATTCTATGTAAGATTTTAAGGATTGTTTTATTTGATGCTTCAGCCTATCCATTACCTTGGGGATAGTAGATGGAAGAACAATGTTGGGTTATATGGAACATCTCACATAGTTCATTGATATCCTTGTGTAGAATCTTAAAATCATCCTATAACTCAATAATTATTATAATTATTTCAGTTATATTCATCTTACTTATTTAATTAAATTTGGCTCAGTATTATTTAAATTCAAATTTTAATACCCCTTCTTCAAGTGTATTAATTTTTTTAATACCTTCCCCTCACATAATCCCTTGTTTGAATACATTTTAATTTATTTAATTCCTTTCATATTCTATTATTTTCTTAAACCATGATTAGTTTAATTTTTAATTAAATTAGTCCTAAATCTAAACCAAGATCCTACCCTACTCACATCACTCTCAAAAAACATACCTACTTCTTAATTAACTAAGGTTAATTAAGCTATTTTTTGGATTCCTATACCCATTAGTCCTAATTATTTGCTCACACATTTGTGAGAAAATTTCCAAAAATTATCTTTTCAAAAAAATCTAAAAAGGCCTAAAAAATGTTTCTTACAACCTTGATGACACCTCTTATAGATTCTAAAAATATGAAAATAGACTTTTTCTCTTACACCTTCTTACTCGTGTATTTGAAGTACACATTGACCCATCACATTTGAAGTTTCTCACACATGTGTGAGAAAACTTGGACTCTTACATGGATTATGTGTCCTTCATGTGGCACCT
Source organism: Chamaecyparis obtusa (assembly GCA_027943335.1). Classification (NCBI taxonomy): domain Eukaryota; kingdom Viridiplantae; phylum Streptophyta; class Pinopsida; order Cupressales; family Cupressaceae; genus Chamaecyparis; species Chamaecyparis obtusa. The sequence goes on from BSBK01002236.1 coordinate 186,063, forward strand.
ATGTGGATTCCACATGTGATCCACCTCATCCCAACCCTGCAAAATCTTATAAATAGGATCCTTGCCAAGAGAAATTCATATATTATTTATGTTTAGAGTCATCATGCTAGTGTAATTCTTAGAGATTCTTGCATTTAGTGTTTTATCTAAAATGTTTGGTAGTTGTTTTCATTCATGATAGAATATTTACATTTTAGTTCATATCTACTCTTTTCATTCATGTTGAATGCTTGAGGATAGTTCTTCATAACTAGTTCTTGAGCTCATTCAATGCCATCTTCTTTTTAGTTGTATTTATTGTCTTGCGTTCATCATTATTCTCAATCATACTAGGATTCATTTATTTTGTTAGGAAAGAACACCCAAAAATATCTCTAAGAGCTAAAATCAAGAAAGTCTCGTGTGCACTTGCTTCTTGCTCATCAAAGGTTGTGGAGAAAGCTTTTATTTGGTTCTTGTAAGTTCTAGAAAATGTTAGATTAATATTTGAATATCTTGTTTATTGCTAATGTTTGAATGTTTGAGCTTGCTTCCAATAGGTAGGTTCTCATCACATAAATTTTGGCATGCCCCGTGGGTCCCACGTCCCTATTTTAAATTATTTTTCTCCCAACTTCTTCCATTCTTAGAAAATGTCACACAGTGGTTTCTGCGCCCTATAATTGTCATCTCTAGGATTGGCATCTACGCTTGGGGACTGTTGTCTCCGCTTGGGTCTAAAAAGAACTTAATTTTTTGATGTCTAAACTTTATTTTAGAACATTTTAAGTTTTTAACTCTCAGGTTTTTCTTAGAACATTGTTTTTACAAAGTTAAATACTGTCAAATTAGTTTCAAAATTTATTTTAAAGTTTTTAAGCTGAATTTTTATTTAAAATTGTCACCTACATAGTTTGATTATCGTCTGCGTAGTTTGGCATCTGCGACTGTACTTTTGCATCTGCGCTCCTTGAAAATCATGTTCTTAGCTGTCATGTATCTTTTTCTCAATTTTTGTCTATGATTTATTACTATCATCTATTACTTTGTTGTCATCTCTAATAGTTTCTTGTCATCTGTACAGATTATCATCTGCGACCTATCATGAGTGTCTGCACTTTTGTTACTAATCTTTTTAGTTTTTTTATAACATTTATAATCTGAAGACTAAAAATTTCAAATTACTAATATTGTGTGTTGTAGAAGATTGATAGAAGATCTCTTCAAACACTAAACCACTCACTCTTTTATCTTGTAGGTTTACTAGGAGATACAAATAAATGTTGTGTCTTTGTTAATCTTTTTCTAGGCATTTAACAAAAGTTCACTTGTATCATTTTATCAAGTGGTAGGTGATTATGCTCTTGTCTCTTTGACACAATCAAAAACCTAGACCCATTTGGAATTATACTTTAATAGGGACTTTGGGAAAAGAACAAGTGTGTTTGGTGTGTTTGGGAGAAAACCTCATCGGATAGGTGAGTATGCTCTTTTCCCTTTGAGCTAAAATCAGAAATACAGAGTCCTTCCATGGCCAATCCATATGTTCTTTCATTTCATCCTTTAGATGGGCCTGTCACTGAGGTAAAAAGCTCTCGAGAATGACCTACATGAGAACAAGGTGTTAGCCCACCAATCCAACTCACGTTAATGAAATTTTCTTTTTGGGGTTAAAGACTCAGAAGCTAGATGACATTTTAGCTTATACACAACTCTCACCTAACATTTAGTAGGGCCTCATGGTCTAAATCATGTTTAAATGACTACTTGTGTCAAGGGTATTTGTGGGGCTATATGTCCTAGTCGCACTTGCATGAACATAAAGGGTGTGTTTGAATGAAGATCCTTACTAAAATTTGTAGAGTAGTGGCCACCCAGTTCACCTCTGAAAGGTTGATAATCTTCTTGCAAGGAGAATAGTAATCTGTCCAAGACACTCACCATATTGAGCCCCCATCAACATTAACACTTTGATAACATGACATCATGACTAGATGCATTACATTCTTGGTGATAACCATATTTTTAGGAGTCATTGGGTGTGTTCCTAATTCAGTGAGAAAAGGTTTTCAATCTCATCCAATCTCCTTCTAGGATAAAAAGTGTGCTTGCTATTTTTCATTGACAAACAAACCCATACACTTGAATCCTGCAAGGTTCCTTGTCCCTTATAGGACTATTTTAGAACAATGTGCTTTTAATCAAAATGTTTTATGTATGTTTGAGAATCATTTCTTTCCACTAAATGAATTGATTGAAATCAAGTTAAAAAGTCCGTTTGATCAAATTCCTCAAAAAATACTCTGAATTTTGGATTGTCATCTCTGACCTGGCATTTTTTTCTCCGTAGATTATCATCTACATTTGAGAAAATTCATATTCACTCAAAAATAGTGAACAGTGTAATCTTGTCAAAACATCTAACAATTGGTTCCTTAGAAGCCCTTCAAACCATTTGATATGAAACATTGATCTAGCCTGCTAAAATCAATATTCTCTCTCAAGACATGACCAATTTAGGAAAACATAAGAAAATAAATCTCCCTATCTCATGATTCTATTAAGAGAAAAAGATCATTGATCTGAAGACTAGAACCAATCAACCAATCAATCTTATTCAAAATCTATCCAAAGGGTTCTAGAGGCCAGTGAGAAATTTGATAAAATCACCTATAATAATCGGGTTGCCATTTTTATTGCCAGGAACAAAGTGAACAAGGCCTTTATCACTCAAGAATCTTATGATTAAGTGCCTTCAACTTTCATTCCTCTTCAAGTAATTCATCTCTTTATCATCTTTAATCACCTCTTCCTTCATCACCCATTCAAAACATTAGGAGCATTAATCAGAATCTTGGGCTTTAAATCAAAATCCAATTGATCCACCTTTCATACCTTCAATCAAGTAATAGGGTGAAAGAATCATTCCAATAGTGTCTCATAGACCTTAAATAAAAGAAAACATTAATCCCTGGCTACTTTTAGAACTAAGTATTTCTCTAGTGGTCTTAATCAAGTCCTATTTTGTTTTGGGATCATTAGTCTGTCATCCAAACAAGAGAAAAATTTAAATCAATTCCAATCCTATATTTTCATAATCACAAGGTCATGTTTCACCTAGATTTGTTTGAAACCTTTAAAATAAAACCAATCCTTGTAGGTTTAATCCCTCTTTAATCCAACCTAATCGATCAATCAAATCTACAATCAAAGAAATCATCAAGACTTAGTCCCTCTTCAATCAATCTAATCAATTCTTGAGGCTTAATCCTCTTAATCTAATCCAAACTTAGTCCAAGTTTCTCCTAGTTCATCAAATACTTTCTTCTCTTCATCATCACTCATCAATCATTCACCCTTCTTCAATCCAACCCTTCTAAGGTCACTCATGCATGGATACTTACCCGATCACAAGAAAAGTTAAGACAAGAATCTCTAGCTATGGATAATGATCCGGAAACTGCCTACCAAGAAGACTTTAATGATGAAGAAGAACCACATACGGAATCTAAAATAGTCATACCTAAAAGTGTCAGTGCCAATTCATGAGCTAGAGATTTTTTTGATGATCTTAACAACTTAAGCTTAGTGGAAGATTTAATCCAAGCCAAAATTTCTAACATCTTCGTGAATCTTATTCAAAGGGGTGTTACACTTCTTGACAATTTTGATGAAACCTTGCTTGGGAATAACTTGATTCGAACCAACAAAATAAAAGCAGTGCCCATCATGCCATCAACATATGATAATACAAATCAACCTCCCCATGATAAACTTGAATGAATTTGACAGATTTTAAATAAGCCTAACTCAAACAATGTTAATGGGGTGAGTAATGATGGCTTAAATGTGGGTCGCGGACCTGAGCAACAAACAAGATCCTTAGGATGATGCTTTGCTACCATTTCGGTATGTGCATGATCATGGTATGCCAAATTAGGCCCTTAAGTCGAAATGAAAATTCAGAAAATCAGGTTTAGAAAAGTTTACATAAACAATTGAACAAGTTATAAATATTATATCAAAAATATGTTAAAAGAGAATCTGTAGAAAATTGAATTTAGTTTCTAAGATACTAGGATTTTTTTGAAAAACAACTATTCTATATGTTGAAAATTTGAAATTTCAATGTAGTAGTATGAAAATTTCAAGAAAAAATAAGAAGTAGGTGTATGTCTGACCACCTTAAACATAATCAAATGATAATTTTTTTTACAATATTCCAGCTATAAGTAGTAGACTCATTTCCGGATGTGACACATATTTTTTTTGTAATTTATTTCCAAGTAAATAATTAATTATGATTTTTCTTCTACAACTTTTTGAGAATACAAAAAATCTCGTGTCTGACCACATTAACTTAGTCTAAACTTTATCAAATTGAAAACTTTTTTTATTTTTTTATTGTAGTAGGAAAATCATAGAATGTGACATGTGTTTTGTATTTCAAAAATGTTATACAGTTTGAAAGTTATAGCTATTTTTCAATAAGTCTATTAATCAAGACTAGAAAGATAACAAGTAGGTGTATGTCAGACCACATTTATTAAAATCAAATGATAATATTTTTTTATAAGATTCTAGATAAAAGTAGTAGACTCGTGTCCAGATGTGATGTATATTTTTTGTAATTTTTTCCAACTAAATAATTAATTATGTTTTTTCTGCTATAAATTTTCCTGAATATAAAAACTCTCATGTCTGACCACCTTAATTTAGTCTAAACTTCATCAAATTGAAAGAATTGTTTATTATTATTGTATTAGGTGAAGAATTGAATGTGATTAATATTTTAGATTTTAAAAATGTTGTATTTTTTGAAGTTTATAGTTGTTTTTCAAAGAGTTTATCAATCAGGACTTTTTTCACATTGCCACTTTTTGGCATACCATGATCTTGCACATACCCATTTTCTCGAAGCCTAGTGGAGTCCTAAAAAATCAAAATTTTGCACATATGAACAACACCGACCAAAGACATAAAAAAAATCCTCCCCCTCTCAGAGGACATAATCATCATCAGGAGGAGGAACACATCAAGCTCACACAATCATTAATAATAATCCTCCTGAACTAGTCCAAAAAATCATTGAGCTCGAAGGTATACCGATGGCTATGTAGAAAGGCAGGGAGAAGAAATTCTCTTTTGTATAAATATGTACTTATCACTTTGACAAATCAATCACTGTTCAACCATTCCCCGCAAATTTCAAAATTCCAAAATTTCATAAATACAAGGGAGACTCATGTCCTGCACAACATGTGAAAGAATTTTATTTAGCGGCTCAAGAAGTTTCTCACAATGATCATTTTCTTCTAAGCCTCTTCACCATGAGTCTTGCGGACCTACCTTATAGTGGTTATTGATTCTTCCTCTGGGTTCCATATCTACCTTCCACGACCTCGCTGAGAATTTTGTTATGCAATACTCTTATAATATCAAACATCAAGCGTCACTCAGTGACTTGTGTAATATGAAACAAATAAATGGAGAAACCTTTTCTAAATTTCTTCAATGATGGCTGCATATTTCCAATTACATGCCTTGGAAAATCATTGATTCACATCTAGTTGATATAATTACTAAGAATCTAGTTACAGAAATGTCATTTTAGATGAAGATGACTGCCCTAGATTCATTCGAGGCACTCATTAAAAAGGGGAAGTAGATATCGAAGATGAACTTTTGATGAAAGGAGCAATTAAACACTATACCCCTAATTAATCTAACAACACTAATGATAAACCCAAAATCTGGTCTAAAAACAAAGGTGTTGCTAGTGATGGAGTGACAAATTTTAAACATGTCCAAAATGTTCAAGCATCCAACAATAATAACTAAGGCAATCACAACAATAATGACCAGAACAATCATAATTAGAACAATAATCAGAACAATAATCAGAACAATAAGAATAATCAAAGTAATCTAAATAATTCTAATAACCAGAATCAGAATCAAGGATTTGGTTACCATGGTTCTCTATTTTCATGTTATAATGACAACAACAACAATAATCGACAATAGAAATGATAACAATTTACATAATTGGCTGACTCTCTTAATGTCATCTTCCGATGTCTATTCGATCAAGGGAGGATGGTTTACCATAACACTAGGTCTTTTAATGAAAATCAACTGAAACCCACTTGGTATAAGGATATTGAATACTATGATTATCATCACATTAAAGGGAATGAAATCAAAAAATGCACATGAAGTTTCATCATTTTGTGCAAGATTTGATTGATGATGGCAAAATTGAGGTAGAAGGTAAAAATGTCTCTGCCTCTAATGACCAATTACAAATGTATTCCAAACCTTTTCTAGAACATAATCAAAACAATGCGTCCTCATCCAAAGGATTTTCCTATGATTACTCTATGAACAAAATCTCAGGAGATTAACACACTTGTCATAGAATAGATGAAAATGATGTATGTGAATTTGATTCATTGTGTGGCCATATCAAAAAATTTGAAACACATGTAAATACACTGACTTTAAAGAGTACAAATCGTAATGTCACCACCTACCTCCCTTGCGTGACTGTACAAGCTACTGCAAATCCACATGTTATAGATCCACTCGCCGCACCCTCTACTTCAAAATTACCTATGTCTCATTGTGACTTGCCTTCCCAATTGAAGAAGACCCCTGCACATATATCCATACTAGATCTTCTACACACATCCCCAATTCACAAAGAGGTCCTTGAGAAAGCCCTAATTGAGTCTCGCGTCCCAAAGAATATCAATGTCTCTCAGTTCCAAGTGATGATCGATAATTTGTCTATCCAACAACAGCTGGTATTCACCAACAAATATTTACAAGGTCCCGATCCTCATCATAATAAACCCCTGCACATCCAAGTCACCATCCATAACACCCAGATTAAAAGAGTCCTTATAGACAATGCATCTAGTTTGAGCCTGTGCATATTAAGCATGATCTACAATATTGGTCTTTCTAAAGACCTCATGTCATTCCCAAAATTAGGGCAAAACACACACAACAATTTTTTTTAAAAGCATTAACAACTAGGTTGAGTACTAAGGTGCACTGAAACTTGAAAATAAAAACACCAACCAACACACTTAACTCACAAGGGAACTCGTGACATGTGCTGGCTTGCTGACATCCCCTGATCATTAGGTGAATTATTCCAATGAAACACTAACTAGGGTTAAACATAAAGTGAATACGAGGGGAAATCCCTAAATCTAAGAATTCAAAATAAGACAATAAGATAGGGAAATTATGAGGCCTTCGAATCTAGGGCTCCTTCGAAGATAGGAAACCCCATAAATTCTATCTTACCCTATTGGCCCCTTACAAATGCTAGGGAACCATCTTAGGGTCTAAAAAAATTTTGTATTAATGTACAAGAGGATTTTAATGCAAACATGATAATAACCTTAATGCAAGACTAAGGTTAATAAACCCAAAATCATTTCACGACAATATTTCTTGAATAAATAATTTAATATTATAATTCCCTTAGTTTTAATTATAATAAAAGTAATGTTCAAACGTTCATAAAGTAATTCAACTTAGTGATTTAAATTTAAGTAATGTTATAATACTTAATTGAATAACTATTATTATGGATTAATATCTTACCTAGGTCCCACCTAGGGTTTATTAGATTATTAGCCTCCCTAATAAAAATAATCTTCAAGAGAAATAGTAGGGCATTAAATTATAAAGATCAATTAACCCAACATTAAATCAACAATTTTTGATCAATAATATTAAAACATAATATTACAAGATCCACTGTCACAAATCTCAATTAATTAAATAAATAAATGAAAGGACCACAAATTAATTCTCATAATTTATAATTTTGAAATAAAAATTTAAATAATATCATTGCCCAAAAATTATTTCAAATCCCCAATAATAGGGGATCTTGAGATCTAAAAGGTAGATGTAATTATTAAAAAGAAAATTCATTTTTTAAAGAAAATGGAAAGAGTCAACATAATAAATTAATCAATGACTTTCAAAGTTTGAAAGAAATTTCAAAGAAAAATAAAATAAGAAAGTGACATATGGCTCCATTGGCCAACCCTAACCCTAATTTGAAATTAGGGTTAGGGCCACCTCATTGATGTAAATAAAATAATAACAATAAAAGCATATGGTGACATAGAAAGGGTGAGTAAAGGTCTCATTGCACTCCCCTCACAAGTAGGCCCAACCGTTATTGAAACAATCTACCAAGTTCTTGATCTTTAGATGTAACCTACAAAATCCTTTTGGATAGGTCATGGATACACGCTATCTCAGGTGTCCCGTTCACATTTCATCAGTGTTTGAAATTCCAACATTGTGGAGCTGAAATAACCATCTAAAGAGATCATGAACCCTTACAGTATTGCAAAAGACTGGAAGGAAAACAATCATACTATTTCCTGTGAAATGAATATGTTCATCTTGATTCAAAATAAACTCCCATCCAGCACACTTCTTCTGAAGAATAGTCATCTAAAAAAGCTAAAGGAAAATAAAAGGTTACTTAGGAGAAGAATACTGAGAGTGCAAAGAAAGTTAGGTTCATAGATCAAGGTCTAGGGGATTACAAATTTGAAAATGCCATGTGTATTGGTCAGCTCCCCCTCTACCCAAAGTATTATAGAAAACCTTCACAACTCTTCCCTAAGGGAAGTATAGAAACCCTGAAGTGAAAATAGACTACATTTGAACATTGGGGATCTCTTTCAAATTAGCATATGGAGAATAATGTTCTTTCCTAGCTATTTGATTATGAAGAAGATAAACCTATAGATATTCCCAAGGGGAAGTATATAAAGGCCACACCCATTGTTGAAAGAATGGGATATCATGGCACCAACCTCAGAGAAAATGAAACTAGAAGAAAAAATCTCATCAAAGAAACTGGGTACCCCAATGGAAAAGGATTGGGTTCTATAGGCACTAAGAAAACATTTTCCAAAGACTATTATTTTATTGAATTTGATTCATACACCAAGGAAGAGTTCTTTGAAGTACCATTCTAGTACATTGAGGATGATCTTGATACCCATGTTCTCCATATCACCCAATCAGACCTTTCCTCACTTGAAATTCCCCTTACCAACCTTGAACTAATCGATTGGGACCAACAAGATTCACCACCTGCCTTAGACATATGTGATTCAGATGAGGTAGTTATAACACCTTTTGGACTAAGAAACCTCCAAGAAAATGAGCATCAAATTCACTACAATGAGAAATCCTACTTTGGTAGCCAAGTCAACTCCCTTAGTCACAAAAGTGAAGAAGAAGAAAATAAAATAAAATGATCAAACATCCTTGGGTGAAAACCTTTCTGAGGCACCCCTGGATGGAGAAAAAGATAAAATAAAGGACATGTCCTCTAGTAAAAACCTTTTTGTGGTGCTAGAGGAGGAGGATGTTGACTTTCCTTTCATTTCATTGCCGTTAGAATAATATTCTATCCTCATAGAAGATATAATTGTAGTTAATCTTGGTATTGAAGAAGATCCAAAGATCACCTACATTGTAACTTCTCTTAATGAGATAGAAAAAGAACCTATGATTGTATTCCTAGAGAAAGCCCACATCAAATTTGCATAGAATTATAAAGATATGATTAGGCTTGATACTGACCTATTTGTACACCATTTTTCTATAGATCAAACCTGTAAAGAAAAAATTACGCAAAATACATCCCCGAGTGGCACTCCTGGTCAAAGCTGAATTAAAGAAGATGCTCAAAGAAGAATTCCTCATACCCATAGGTTATCCTGAGTGGGTATCCAACATTGTACTAGTAGGTAAACCATTTGGGGGCATCTAGATCTGTACTAATTTTATATACCTTAATCTCACTTGCCCTAAGGATGTTTTCCCACTTCCCAATGTTGACATCATCATGGATTTAACTGTTAGGCATGAGATGCTATCCCTCAAGGTTGAATTTTTTTGGATATAATCAGATTCACATAGCAGTGGAGGACTAGAAAAAAATTACATTCATCACACTATGTGGTATGTTCTATTACAAGGTCATGCCTTTTGGTCTAAAAAATGTAGGTGCCACCTACCAGAGAGACATGACAACTATCTTTCATACCCTCCTTCATGTGATTATGGAAGATTATGTGGATGATATCTTAGGTAAATCCTAGATATGAGAATCACACATTTCTATCCTTACCACAATCTTTGATAGATTGGAGAAATATAAGGTTTGGCCAAATCCCAAGAAATGTGTCTCTGATTTGCAATCAGGAAAGTTATTAGGCTACATTGTCTCTCACAGATGAATAGAAGTAGATCCTAAGAAGGTGAAAGAGATTTTGGAGATGCCACTTCTTGAAAATTTGAAACAATTACAAAGCTTGCAAGGGAGACTTCAATCCATCTATAGATTTGTGTCATAGTTGGCAGATAAGGTGCATCCTTTCTCTCATTTGTTACAAAAAGATATCAAATTCATTTGGGACTATTTATGTCAAAAGGATTTTGAACAAATCAAGGTCTATCTATCTAATTAACCAGTGTTGGTCCCTCCTTTTCCAGGAAGACCTTTGATTCTTTACATCTCAGCAACTACCGTAGCACTGGGTGCTCTCCTAGCACAACTAGATGACAATGGAAAAGAGTGCACCATATACTATCTTAGCAGGACTTTAGTGGGTCATGAGATCAACTATATGGCTATTGAGAGAGATTTCCTGGATGTAGTCTTTTGTACATAGAAGCTACATGATTACATGCTTAATAATAAAGTATAGTTGATATAAAATATTGGCCCACTAACTTATTTTTTATCTAAAGCCGCTCTAACATGTCGCATGATAAAATGGGTCATGATACTTAGTGAATTTGATATCGTGTACACATAACACAAAGCCATCAAGGGAAAAGAAATAGAAGATCAACTTCCAGAGGCTCCTATTCATGGAAATCATCCTATTTTCATAGACTTTCCCGATGAAACTATCATGTCCATCACCCTTAGCATTTAGTGGAAGCTCTATTTTGATGGATCTTTCACTCAGAAAGGATTGGGGGCAGGAATTGTGTTTGTTACACCACAGGGAGATTTTATCCCTAAATCTTATAAGTTGACATTCATATGCACCAAAAACATAGCCAAATATGAGGACTTGGTCACAGGGCTTCACCAAGCTATCAAATGGAGGATTATGAGTTTTCTTGTTTTTGGTGACTCTCAATTGGTTATAAAACAAGTAAATGATGAATATCAGACAAAAGATGATGAGTTGTTGCCTTACCGTCACATGGTTGAAGATCTTAAACACCATTTTATAGATATATATTTTTAGTAGATCCCAAGGACAAACAATAAAGTAACTAATGCTATGGCTACCATCATTCCCTGATATCCATGTTAGAGACAAGTACATGATGCAAATTTCTTGTCAAGAATCTTATGGTCCCTACCTATGACCATCCAAATTTTGAGATGGTGTGTGAAATTGTTGGTCCTGAATTACCTTGGTATCATGAAATTTGAGTCACCTATCTACATGATTTCTTGGCCAAACAATAGTATCAAAAACCTAGAGCAATGGACTGCCTATTTCAAGATTGGACACCCCAAATGATTCCTAAATGCATTATTTGGTCTCATTTAATTATCGACCAGGGATGTAAAATTGGAATGGTATCTACAAAGTATATGCTTCAAACCTCCTCTTCTAAGCCTATCTAAGGAATTCAAATGCTTATGCTTTAGTAAAATTATACTAAAAATGGTAAGCAAATGTATTCTAATCAAAGTAGGAAATCACAGTTAGGAACTACTATAACTAACTGTGCTACAGGAATAGGCTAATGATTATGATATCAGTAGCTGCTGGAACAATAGAGTTCTAAAACATATAAATGAACAGGAAAATGAACTCTACACTAACAAAACAATCCACTCATCAAGTGGGCCCCCTCGAATGAGTGAATGAGAAGTACAATCAAGATGAAAGTTGCAAACTTGAACTGAACATTCTATTCATCCATAAAATGATTACACTTGATTGAAAAAATATGAAAAAGTTCTATTAAACTCTAGTTTGTTCAACTAACTCCAAAAGAGTCACAATAGTCGATTATTTAAAAGGAAGCTACAACTATCTCCTAAATTTGCAATCACTTCATAATTCAGGATCCGTTACAACTCATAAAGTTTCATAACAGAAACATTATTGACCATAAACAATCCCAAAATATAGCGCACACTAAATCTATGCATTGCATGCAACATAAAGTATTGACTTGCTTGCGAATATTCTACAATCTATGGTTGGCTTTGATGACTCCCACGCTAGTATGCTGGTCCTTGAATATCCAAGGTCAACTTCTGCAAAACAATCAATGCACACATATCCAACCATATACATATATATCCACATCATCAATATTAAGAAAAGGTGTAAGTCTTAATTATCACTCTTGAAAATCCTATGGCCACAGGAGGTAACTACCCAAAACATAGCTTAGGAGAGAAAACATCCATTAACATGTATAACTATTATATTCACCATTCCTGTCCATGAATTTAAGCAAATATTATGTCTTTAGAAGTATCCACATTTCCATCTTATGTTCACACACATATATATAACATATACATAGAAACCATAAGTTCATATGCTTAAAACCATAAATTCATGTCTATGTGCAATCAACTTGTTCTAGAAAGAGGATAAAAAGTAGTGAAAAAGATGGCTATTTAGGAGCCCATCATTTCCACCCAACTGAACTATTGTTGATCTCCAGCAATCATGAAGTTTTGAATCCTGGCATGGATCCTCAAATCACTAGATGTTCTCTGTCCAGACACATCATGAACATAATCAAAGTATCCATGAGTCTCTTTGAATGTTTCCCAACGCGAGACTTCAGAGGCCATGTCATAATCTGTTGCACTGTCATTCATTTCTAGCAATGGCTGTAGGAAGAGTGGAGCTTGAAACCTTAATGGAAACCAATGATTAAGGAGTGTCCTTCCCAACATAATGTACCATGGAACTCTTCTTGTGGCAAGGGTTAGATTCTATGGTGAGTGAGGTTCCATTTTCTTTAGATCTTGTGACATCCTTATCCACCTCTGCATAGAGGCATTAATTGTTGACGCAACTGTTGGAAATAGGAGAGATAAATACTGAGAGGTGAGGGGTGAATTAGTATCCACTAAAATTTTTACTTAGATCCCTTCAATATTAAATATGTAAACTATATTTACCGATCAAAATAACTTGCATGAAACAATTACATAGATAACTTATGGAAGTAAATAAACATAAACTCATCAATGTAATCACATAATGCAAGTATTTTGGTAACGTAGAAACCCTTGTAAGAAGGTAAAAACTGCGGTGGGGATGACACCCACAAATTCTTCACTACTACAGATAGAAAAGTGTTTGCCTATTAAGGCTACAATTGTGATCACTTCTGGTGATCTTACCCTGTTAGGAGTAACATGTTAGATCAGCTAGATCTACCTACTTATAGGATTTAGCAACACAATTAAGTGTGCACTCGGTTAAGAGATTTACAATAGGACTGTTAAATCCACTCAGTTAGGGGAATTTGATAACTCTATTATAGTTTTTAGAAAGCAATAGAAAAGTGTATCTACTCTAATTGAAAACTATATTTGTCTAATACAGATCATCTAAATACTGTTTATATATCACCTTGCATGTGTAGATTTTTTGCTCTGTGATGCTCGGTTGCCTAGTCAGTTCTGAATACTTTCTCTGACTACAATTCTACTCGGTTCTATCTGTTCTTCTTGATTCTTTCTGATAACCTTTAGAATTGAAGTAGGAAATAGCTTCAAGTGCATACAAAAATATTCAAGAACCTAAAATGATACGAACACACTGAATTTATAGTGTTCTAGTTTTGTCGCTTAAGCAAAAATTAGGTTAAGCAAAATTGATAACCCTAACATCTACGATGTACAAAAATAGTTAAGATCAAATCTTTACATTGAGATTCTCATCAAATTTAATGATTATTTGTACATTATATGCTTCCTTGATCTTGCTTACATGTGTGTCAATCTGTTGTAACCATCTATCTTAAAAATTATGCCTTCACTGATTCTTAGACCATTTCTGTTTCCCTCGATAAATGCTTGTCTAGATTTCTCGGTGTTGTTTGGAAGACTCGGTGTATACTGACCATCAGTATTGGTGTGTATCATGCTTGGTAGACTATTTGATGCTTCGGTGATTACTGTTAACCAATTGTTCTGTGAAGCATTACCAACTTCCCTGTCTCCTTGTATTTACCGACCAGTGTAGTATAGATAACTGACTAATTATTTTGATACTAAGTGATAATACATGCTTAATAGAGATAACAATCTCCCCCTTTGGCATTAGTATCAAAACAAAAAAATGTATATACACAAATCCTTATATCTCCTGATATATACATATACAAAATTGCTTAAGTACAGTAAGTACTCCCCCTTACAATAATCTCAGTAGTGTGTAAAGTATACAGAGCTATATATCAAAATGAATATCTATTGGCATATACATTAGCTTTCCCCCTTTTTGAGATTAATGCAAAAAATAGAATGTATACTTAGAGCTTATAAAAAATGTTCTGATGGGTTTTCTCCAGTGAATCTAAGAGGTTCTCCCATTCCTCCTTCAATTTAGTAAGAGCAAGTTGCTCATAACTAACTTGTGCATGCATATCCATAACATTATCCAACACAGAGAGTTCTGGTGTGGATACAAGTGTTTATGCCTTGTCGATATGTTGATAAAAAATCTTCAGGTGTAAAATGAGTTCTTTCTGCAACTCTGTAACCTGGTCTATTATTTTCTCTCCTTTGTGTCTGAGATCGGTAATCAACCGCCTGATTTCATGTATCCTTAAGACATGCTTTGATAAGGTTTGGGGCTTTGTTGATGCTACCTGTGTGCATGCTAAAATTTCTTTCTCTAAGTTTCTTATTTGTTCACTAATCTCAGAATTGAACGAGTCAGCATGACACAATTTCAACAAGGTCTGATAAATATAACTTGTAATTATCTGAGAGTTAGATATTACCTTTGATAACTGTACCTTGTTTATTGCCACCTCTTGGCATAGCTTCTCAGCAAGTTTATCTTGTACTTTTATCTCAATTCTTTCTTCCATCCTTTTCTCCAAATCAATATCTGGCTTCTGGATTTGTTCTGTGAGTGTAGCTAGTTGGTCCATAATAGGTTTGTTCTCATCAACATCTGCATCAAGAATGACCTATTGTAGAATATCTCAAACATCAGTGAGTATTTCATTGTTCTTTTTGGTTTGTTTCAACTTCTCTTGAGCTACCTTCCTTTGACATAACTCCCCATATTTTCTCAATTCTTTGGGGCTAAGGGTTCTTGGATCACAGTGAGGGATTTCTATGATCTCATCAATAGTAACTATCCCTTTTCCTTTTTTCTTCTTCTTGTTTCCGAGAGGTGAGCTCCTTAATACTATTGCAGTATCTTCATCCTTCGAAGTCTCCTTCCCTATAGACATAGTTTCATCCTTCTTTTTCTCTTCGGTGCTCATAGGTTGAGCATCTATAGTTGTGTCTGGAGGGTTCATCTCTATGTTATCATCGGTATGCTTGTTTTCATCTGTATCCTTAGGTTCTGTTGACTGTGCCTCTGTAGTAGGCTGATTTGTATCTGCAGTTTGCTGAGTGTCTTGTGTATCTTGTGTAACTTCAGCATCCTTATTTTCTTCTTATTTCTTCTCCTCAGACACAATCTTAGAAATAAGTTCTATAGCCTTAGCTAGAGTCAGTAGATTGCCTGACAGTGATGCTGTCTCATTATCCTTCAATGGTACTATAGTTACATCTGTGTCATCTTGATCATCAGGATCACCATCTATAATGTCTTGAATAAAAACATCATCATTCATTTTGTTCATCAGTTGTATGTCAACTTGTTCCGATGCTTCTTGTGATATATTCACCTTTGTGGTGTCCTTGGTGATATCAATTACCTTGGTAACCAATATACCAAAGTCTAGTACCTACTTTCCCTTACCAGTATCCATGTAAATGCCTTTATCTTTTGAATTTTGTCTCTTCCTAGATAGGTTTAGAAATGCTTCCTGTTCAGCTTGCTCTTCTGCTTTCAAAATAGATGTCCACAATGAATCACATTCGACATCCATGTCACCTATATTTTCATCCAATATTTGCAATGCCTGATGCTTGACTAAAAATCTTTGTTGGTACTTTGTCAAATATTCATTTGCTTCACCAAAGCTCATAGTTTTAGCAATACAAACTAATGACCTTTCTCGTTTCCTTCTCTTAATTTCTAGTGCAGTAGCCCATTGCACATTGATTCTATCATCTAGTTCTTTCGGTAATTGATAGGAAAATTCCATCAGTACCTGTTTGAATTTGATCATCATCTGAATGATAGCACATTCTATCTTCATTTTATCTTCTGTTGACATTTTGTTATATTTACATAATGTTGGATCATTAAGATTCCCATTCTCTATAATTTCTTCTATCAATTCATCAAGAGTACTATCCTTATGCTTTACAATCTTGAATTGATTCTGATCATCTTCAATCTCTTTAGTGTCGTCAGTAGCAGGGGCTCATTTTGCCTTCTTCTTCGGTGCATCAGCTACTACCCTTATCTTTCTTTTCTCATACTTCCTTGTTGGTGTAGCTGCCCTTCATTTTTCCTATCTTTTCTCTAGTGGTGATGTAGCAGCTACAAAAGACCTTGTCTTCATTCCCTTTCTTATAGATACCTCTTCTATTTGTTTATCATCGGTAGAAGGAACCGATGCATCATCAAATTCAATTTCTTCACTTTCATATGGTTTATCTACTAACTCTAGTAGACCTTCAGTTGCAGTGTCAACCAGTGTTTCATTAGCATCAGGTGCTTTACCATACTTGGCTTCTAAATATTTTCTCATTTTCTTCCCTCCCTTTGACATCTTACCGATAACTATGTCAGTGTAACTATGTCGGTATCAATTCTTGATTTAGCCTCTTCGTAGCTACCTAACCTACTGGCAGTGATGTCAACCGGTAATGCTAGCAATGCATTTATAGATTTCACTATGAAATCATGACTTATTTCATATCCCATTGGTGCTAGCCACTTTTTTCTGGGCTCTACAACCTTTATCATGCAATGATCTGTGCTCACAATGAAACAAATATCATCTTCAAATTTCTTTATCAACTATCTTGGTATTCTACTTTGTTGATGCATTTGCTGCTGAAATTCTTTGAAGTAGGCATCAAATTTTGAGTCCATCTTATCTCTGAGCTTCCCCATAAACTCATTTATTTGCTGAGTGATCGGTTTGTCTTGCTCCCATACTACTTTACCAATACCAGGGATGAATTTCTGTATGTAAAAGAATAAGAAAACAAGTAATGACCCAAACTTACAAGTGTTTGATTTCTTGGACCTTATTACCTTCATGTTATCTATAAGTTGATGAAGTAAGATATCAGCTAGATCAACTTGTTGATCTTTCTTCACAATTCTGTACGCCATGTCCACAACATTTGTCGGTACACTATTCAACCGACTAGATTGAAATATCTTGTAACCTATCACATGTGCGGAAAACTTGACTGCGGGATCCTTAATATTTCCAATTTTTAGTGCTCTACCATCCCTTTGATGAGCTATGAAATTCTTTTGCCTTGTCAGAAGTAGGATAACCAGTAACCCTACTTATCATTTTCTTCATGACCTTGGTCAGTCTATCTAGCCAAAACTACCCATCGTGGAATCTGCTCAATACTATCCTTATCCATTCATTTGTAAATGAATGTAGAAAATGTCAAACTCCCAACAGTCCAACATCTTCAAGTTTTTGATATTTTGGTTTCACTTTTCCTTCAAGATCACAAACATTCTGAAATGCGGCAATTGTCTCAAAGTTCCCAACTTCACCGATTTTGCAATGAATGTAGGCCCTAACATCCTCTGTCAATAAAACCCTATTTGGTATGCTTGAAAATGCACCCATTGAATCTGTTTTAGATGCAACCCTAGGATGCGGCTTAAATTTACCCTCGGTAAAATGTGTCCTAACAATCAATTCTACTTCCTCCTCAACTTGTTCTGATTTTTTAGTAGTAGATGTAGATGCCATCAAAATAAACTAGGGTTTTGGTGAACAATAAGTGCACAGGTGTATAGATAGTCGAAAAACCTACTTGAGTCATTGAATAATGTCATCGGTTCGATGTGAGAGTGGTTTGAATCTCTCTGAAAATCTTTAGCTCAAACTCTGGTCGCTCTAAAAATCCGTTCTCCGATGCTCGCAATGTAAAAATGAACTTGATTTCTTGAGTATTTATAGACTTCTGCAAATTCCTACTCAAACATTTGTAATAAATGCGTGACCTTACTTCGAAGTGAGAAATAGCTATCAACTTTGGTTAACATACGATATTGTCGGTTTGCATTATTTCCTCGGTTAACCTTGCATAATGATTACCGACTAGTAACCCATTCTTGGTCTTGCTTTTACCGACTTTATAACATTGTTAGCTCATGGAATATAAACCATAATGCATCTTCATTCATGCTGATTTGGTATTAATACATCATATATGAGGAATTGAAAAAAAAATATGATCTTTTAAAATATCAGTCTCGTACATACCTTTGTCACCTTAAGTGGAGTTACCGATGTCACCCAGTCCAGTGGATGAGGTTTCACCGATAGTGTTACTTGATTCAGCAGTCTCCGTTGTTGACTTCTTCCACATAGTATTTCTCATCTTCATGATATCTACAATGGTGTATCCACTCTCAAATACATGATCTTCATCTAGTGCACGTTCTTTACAATCTTTGCTTACATGACCGACTTTGTGACAGTGCATACAGGCCATTGGGGTACTTGCCCAATATCTAGAATTTCTTATCCGATGTGCCCTATAACAATTAGCAGCTATTTTTCCATACCAACCACATGTAATGCAACTAGTCCATGTATTATAATCCCATACATAAGAGTTACCTTGTCTTTTCAGTTGATATGGCTTCTTTTGAGTTTGCTTCTTGGGAGTCCAAAATTGTTTCATCTTTTCTTTGCATTCACTTGTAGTATGTCCAAGTTTGTTACAAGTGTAACATATCTTACTAGCAGTGGTCTTTTTAGTGTTGTCCTTTTGTCTAGATCTTCATTCATGTGCTTGATGCCCATACTTTCCATAGTAATAACAGTAACCATTAAATCTTGTAGTAATAGCAGGTGGTTTACCTTTAGCTTTGCTTCTGCATACATTTGAAGTGTGTCCAAGTTTTTCATAGTGATAACAAGTAAGTATTTTGGATTTCTGACCTTGATTGGTGTTGGCCTCTTGTTTTGATGATTCACCTTCACTAGTGTAACCTATACCAGCTCTACTTCCAAATCTTCTCTGATTGTCCAAGAAATCATCAATCTTCTTGGAACTTTCTTTAGCCAATCTTTTCATCTCATTGTGTTGTTGTTGATTTTTCAGGTCATTTCTCAATTTGTCATTTTCTTCTCTCAATCTTGCAACATCTTCTAGATTCCTTGATAATTCACCATTGATTTGGTTTACTTCTTGATTTGCAATCAGTACCTAATTTGACACTTGAAAGTGATGATTGGTAAGCCTTTGTATTTCACTTTCTTTAGCTTGTAGTTGTTCAGTCATTAGTCTTCTATCTTCAATGGCTAGGTTTCGGTCTTGTTTAGCTTGTCTTGCATTGTTCATTATCTCCACCATTCTTTCCATTTGTGATTCTTGTCCAATCTGAAGTGCTTTTACCTGATCAGATAGATGCTGATTCCTTTCAGATAAATCATTGATTGTACTTTTAGATCCATCAGAGATGCTTCCCAAGCTAGATCCAATATGATCAAATTCATCTTCAAAAGGTTCTTCATGATAACCAATTTCATTCTAAGCAATTGCAATATTCTTTCTTTGTACCAGTAATTTCTTCAATTCAACCTTGGCACTCTTGTACTGATCTACAAACATCTGCAGCTATAGTTTCTGATTCTCAATAGATTTGTCAAGTTTGTACCTCTCCATGATTCAGATCTTTACCCTTCAGTGGTTAAATTGTTCAACAAGAGAACTATGCTCTGATACCAATTGTTGGAAATAGGAGAGATAAATACTAAGAGGGGAGGGGTGAATCAGTATCCACTAAAACTTTTACTTAGATCCCTTCAATACTGAATATGTAAACTATATTTACCAATTAAAATAACTTTCATGAAACAATTACATAGATAACTTATGAAAGTAAATAAACATAAACTCATCAATGTAATCACATAACACAAGTATTTTGGTAATGCAGAAACCCTTGTAAGAAGGTAAAAACTGCGGTGGGGATGACACCCACAAATTCTTCACTACTGCAGATAGAAAAGTGTTTTCCTATTAAGGCTACAATTGTGATCACTTCTAGTGATCTTACCCTATTAGGAGTAACATGTTAGATTAGCTAGATCTACCTAGTTATAGGATTTAGCAACACAATTAAGTGTGCACTCGGTTAAGAGATTTACAATAGGACTGTTAAATCCACTTAGTTAGGAGAATTTGATAACTCTATTACAGTTGTTAGAAAGCAATAGAAAAGTGTATCTGCTCTGATTGACAACTATATTTTTCTGATACAAATCATCTAAATAATTTTTATATATCACCTTACATGTGTAGATTTTCTGCTCTGTGATGCTTGATTGCCTAGTCAGTTTTGAATACTTTCTCTAAATATAATTCTGCTCGGTTCTGTCTGTTCTTCTCAGTTCTATCTAATAATCTTTAGACTTGAAGTAGGAAATAGCTTCAAGTGCATACAATAATATTCAACAACCTAAAATGATATGAACACACTGAATTTATAGTGTTATGGTTTTGCCGCTTAAGCAAAAATTAGGTTAAGAAAAATTGATAACCCTAACATCTACGATGTACAAAAATAGTTAAGATCAAATCTTTACATTGAGATTTTCATCACATTTAATGAGTATCTGTACATTATATGCTTCCTTGATCTTTCTTACATGTGTGTCAATCTTTTGTAACCGTCTGTCTTGAAAATTGTGCCTTCACTGATTCTTAGACCGTTTCTATTTCCCTTGATAAATGCTTATCTAGATTGCTCAATGTTGTCTGGAAGACTCAATGTATACTAACCATCCGTATCGGTGTGTATCATGATTGGTAGACTATTTGATGCTTCGATGATTACTGTTAACTGATTGTTCTGTGAAGCATTACCAACTTCCTTGTCTCCTTGTATTTATCGACCAGTGCAGTATAGATAATCGACTAATGATTTTGATACTAAGTGACAATACATGCTCAATAGAGATAATAGAAACATCTTGTGAGGAATGATGGTCCCAGTCTACAAAATATTGTTCTCACACTGGATAGATCTTATTGGCTCCACTAGTGTTTGCTATGATAGAAAGCTAGTCAAAATATGTCTGCTTGGAGTGATCAACTTTAGGTCTCATCATCAAAGGAGCTGACATTTCTTTTTCTCTGTATGTCATAGCCTGGTGTTCTCTACTCATCTCATTCTTCATCCATGACATAACTGCTCTTAACTGTACATCCCCTACATAGAGGAGTGAATTCCACTATGTGTCATCAGGTACTTCCAGGTTATGCAAGTACAATTCATACAATAGGTTTTTCAGAGTCATTGGGGTAGACTGAAAGGCATAGTAAAATTCATGGGGAGTTGATATGGAAGGATTGAGGCCTTCTACAATCCTTGTTAATTTGAAATTAACAAGTTGCTCTTGAAGGAATATTGCATACACCGGTGAGGGTGATCTGCATTCCATCAGCTCTGGAATTAACCTTGTAATCTGATCAATCCTCGGTTTCAATATTTCAATCTCATCTGATTTCTGCTCCAACTAAGAATTATGCTTACTAATGACCCATTTCAATTTTTCTTTTTCTAAATTCCATTGTGTCTTTTCCCATAACAAATGTTGGTATAAATTGATCCCTGCAACAAGAGGTGTAGACAAATCTGGTGGGGGTGAGGGTTCTTGATTGAGTATGTCCACCCATCCAGATGGAAAGTGAGGAGTTTTAATTGTTTTCTTTGGTGCAGAGGACTTCCCTTTCCATAAAAAATTTTCCATTACCATATTGGTTTCCTCACTAACATCAGCTGCCACTTTAGCCAGCATTTCTAACTTATCCTGACTGCTTTATTGGGGTACTTCTTCAATAATTTTAGTTCCAAAGTTAGGAATTTCTTATGAATTCATACTAGTGTCCTGCTCGGTAGTATTATCTTCAAATTCCTTTGTGCCCTCAGAGTCCTTGTCACTATCAATTAGTATGTAGTTAACTCCAACTCCAGGATTAACCTCTATTTCTAGACTCTGCTCTCTTAATATAGTGTCACTGGCTAAAGGTTGATGAAATAATTCCTCAGAAGAGGAGTTTTTCAAAGAATCATTTTCTACAGATTCAAAAGACTCAACATTAATAATAGGAAAAAAAGCTTTAGCATCTTTCTTAGAAAGCCTTCTACTTCTTCTCATAGGGGGTATAGATGAGCTCAAAGGACTCTTCCATTTCTTTTTCTTAGTGACTACCTCCTCTACCACTGCTTTAGGAGGGTTTTTAGAATTCTCTTCAGGAGGGAATTCAAGATTCTCTTCCCTAGGGGAATGTAGGGTTTCTTCCATATTATCAGTATTATCACTAGGCTGAGGTTCTAATATTTCCTCTTTTGGTTCTGTTATTTTACCCTTACCCTTCCTAGATGTAGACCTGGTCCTACGGACGGTGAAGATTCAGGGATATTGGGAGCTTTTGTACTTTTTTTTTTCTTCCTCTGAGAAGTAGAGGCTCCAGCATTGAAAATTATTTTTCTAGGTGACCTAGAAACAAAAGGAGAGGCTTCAGGATCATTCTCAATTCTTTGAACAATTTTACGAACCCCAGAAGATGTTTTCTCTCTCTGACCAACACCATGACCTCTAGGGCCGACTACACTAGGTTCAACCTCATTCATTTGCAAAAATTCCTCCAATGTCCCAACCTTTTGTCTATTCAAATCCCTTTCTACAATTAATTTTATTAAGTAATGATGTGAAATAGACTGGTTGCTTCCTGACTTGACTAATAAAGCTTTTTTTTTCACAATGTTAAATAAGAAGTTGGGAAGATTTATCAGTCTATTAGCATGCTGAAGATGATGAAGAATTTTGAAATGTAAAGCATGTAGGTATTTGTAGCACCCCTCATAGGTGAAGTACTGAATAACAAATGCAGCTGGCCAGATGAACTCCAGAGGCAAAGATAATCACCAAGTTCCTTGCTTTCTATCGACATCTAACTGAGGATCATCGTGCAAAGTGAACTGTGCTCTTGTTGAACACAGGTCAAAATCTTTCACCCATTGTTCACCTTCCTAAGGTAAACTAGTAATTCAGCTACTACATCTTTTGTGAACTTAATCTTCAAGCCTTTGACTTTTGCAAACCCATCCTTCAAGGTGGACATAGATTGTAGAGCAACTTCCTTGTTAAACCCTTTAAAGCTTAAACAATAATCTAGCCATCCTCTCCTTCTAAACATTTCACAGGTGGACACATCATTTAACAAAACCCTGTGGTCCACTAGTTCATGCCTTTGAAGGTCACCTCCCATTACTACTCTCAAACAAATTTTGAATTTGCAGAACTACAATTATTATAGAGTTCAACAATGGAAAGTCACAGACCTCAATGCATTATGGAACAAAATGTTTCAGAAGAAAAGACGGTGTACAAACTGCAACTTGATTAATAAAATTAAAGATTTTTTTTTGCACAAAATCTAATGATATGAGTTTTGCATAACATCTCATAAAAAATCATGCGTGCCAAGGCTGCCACCCTGAACACATCATAGCATATCATTAGAAATCAAGATCATATTTTAATATCTTTAATTCAATTTAAATGTGATGATGCAATCACAAAAGGATAGATCATCAAGTCATATCACAGACATAATTCAAAGACATGATCTTTAATTTTACATGCTAATTTGAGATTTCAAAAATAAAATAATTCCACCCCACAACTAAGTAATGGCATGGGTCCCACCAAGCCAGGTTAAGCAAGAGTGAAAAATTAAAATGACACAAAATCCTAAAAATTAATGAATAAAAATAATATATGTACGAGTATATGTGGCACGAACCTGGAAGCGCTGCACGAAGAGTTGTTCAAAACAAACTGCACCTGCATATGAAGTGATGGGATGTGGTGGATGGGTGGTAAAAGAGAGAAGGTGAGATGAAAACTTATTATGGAGAAAGTATTCCACAAAATGTGAAATATTTATTATGGTGCTCTTGAATGGAATCAAGAATCAACAAAATCCTAGGTGGAAGACCCAGATTCTTCGGCTACAAGATTGCTTACTTCAGTTGTGCTCTGGAACTGCTTTAGGAACTCATCACAGCTAATAGGTTTGTGGTAAAGTTTCAGACGATGCCCATTGAAAAGTAATTTAAATTGAACAGGATCAATGGTTGAAAGTTGAACTGCTCCATTGTCAAATACTGATATTATTTCATAAGGCCCAAGCCATCTAGTATGAAATTTCCTGGGTGTGTGCTAATATCTGGAATCATATAATAGTGCCCAATCTCCGACAGAAAATTTCTTATCATGGATGAACTTATCATGCCATTTTTTCCTTTGCTGTTGTATCAACTCTATATTGTGGAGAGCATACTTCCTATATTCATCCAGTCCATTTAATTGTAGTAACCTATCTTGTTGTTCTTTGGTGATATCTATATCCAGATCTAAAGCAGTGCAAAGTGTTTTATGCTGGAATTCAATCGGCATAGAGGCTGATTTTCCATATACCAACTCAAAAGGAGTAAACCCTGTGGTGGTTTTCCATTTGGTGCGTTAAGCCCATATGGCTTCAGGAAGATAGGTAGCCCAATCCTTTTTATGCACAACTACTATTTTTGTGAGAATGGATTCGATCTCCTGGTTTGTGATTTTCACCTAGCCATTGGCCTGAGGATGGTAGGGTAAAGATTTTCCATGATGCACCATGTACTCCTACATCAACTCTTTGATAAGGTTAGAGGTGAGTTGTGCTCCTTGATCTGTGACTATTTCCCTTGGTACTCCAAATCTAGTGAATATGCATTCATAAAGAAACTCAGCAGCTTTGTGATCTCTAGCATGTCTCATAGCTTTGGCTTCAACCCATTTTGTTGCATAATTAGTACATACTAAGATGTAAGACTTCCCATGAGAAGAGGGCTCAATAGGTCCAACGAAGTCAATACCCCATTTGTCAAAGGGTGTGACAACTACCTATGGCTACAAGGGCATTTCATTAATCTTTTTAGGTCATCCTATATGTTGGCACCTATCACAATGCCGAGTATGTTTTGTTGCATCCTTATGCAATGTAGGCCAGTAATACCCAGTTGTCAAGATCTTGTAGGCTATCCTTTTTGTGAAAAAGTGTCCTCTACATGGCTCATCATGGCATGCCCAAAGGATGTCATAAGTTTCATCCTCTTGAATGCATCACCTTGTGACCTGGTATGGTCCTATATAAAACATGAAGCCTAAAATCCAAGAGAAGTTAAAGCTCTTTTCAACTAACATACGACATTGTTTAGGAGAAAAGTGAGGTGGCATTCTCCCTATAGCAAGTTAGTTGGCTAAGTCTGCATACCATGGATTAAAATAATCAATAGAAAACAAGTGCTCATCAGGGAAACTATCATCAATTACTGCAGGATCATCTGGCACTTGTAGTTGTGACAAGAAATTGGCCACTACATTAGCCTTTCCTGGTTTGTCTATGATCTTTACATCAAACTCCTACATGAGGAGTAACCAACATGCTAGTCTACCACTAATGGCAGGTTTATTCATTAAGTATTTGATAGCTAAATGATCAGTACAAACAAATACTTCATAGCTTGTGATGTAGTGCCTAAATTTGTTTCATGCATAAACAATTGCTAACAACTCTTTTTCAGTAACAGTATAATTCAATTTTGCTCCTTGCAAATTTTTACTAATGTAGTAAATTGCATGTTCAATAATACCTTCCTTTTTCCCTGAACTGCTCCAATAGCATAGTCAAATGCATCTCTGTGGATATGGAATGGAAGCTTCCAATCAGGTCCTCTGAGAATAGGTGTTATTGTTAGAACATCTTTCAACTTCTGGAATGATGCTTCACATTCCTCTATCCACGCAAATTCAACTTCTTTCTTCAACAAATTATATAATGGTGCTACAAGTTGGCTAAAGTCTTTTATGAACCTTCTTTAATAACTGGCATGGCCAAAGAAACTTTTGACATCCTTTTGCTTAACTGGTGTGGGAAGTGTGTTGATAACTGCAATTTTTGTAGGGTCAACCTAAATTCCAAAAGATGAAAGGTAGTGTCCTAGGACTACTCCTTCCTCCATCATCATGTAGCACTTATCACTATTAAGAGAGAGATTGTAATCTTGACATCTCTTAAGAACCTTTTCCAAGTTTTCTTGTGCTTCTTCAAATGTGGTGCCATGAGTTGTCAAATTGTCCATATAGATTTCAACACAATCAACAGCTATGTCAGAGAAAATACCTTGCACTGCTCTCTAGAAAGTAACAGGAGCATTACATAATCCAAATGTAAAGACTGAATAAGAAAAGGTTCCCCAAGGACAGGTAAACGTTGTCTTGTCCTGGTCTTCTGGTGATATTTGTATCTGATTATACCCACTGAAGCCATCTAAAAATGAAAAGTACTTTTTACCCACAAGATTATCAAGAAATTGGTCAATGAAAGGTAGTGGAAAGTGATCCTTCTTAGTGGCTTTATTAAGTTCTCTATAGTCAAAACAAACTCTCCACTTCCTTCCTTTCTTTGGAACAATTACAAGAGGAGAAACCCACTGACTGTCAGAAATAGGATAAATGAAAACTGTACTAAGAAGCTTCTGCAACTTGGTCTTAACTATATCTCTTAAAGCAGGGTTAATTCTTCTTTGAGCCTATCTCACTGGCTTGTATTTTGGGCTTATATATATTCTGTGAGTACAGAGTTTGGGATCTAGCCCTTTCATGTCAGTGTAATCCCATGCAAAGGCTTGCTGACTATCCTATAAAAGTTTGAGAAGACTAGACATCTGGAATTCAGTGAGGTTTTTATTAACATTCAACTCCTTTCCTGAAGCAATTTCAACTCTCTTAACTATTTCTAAAATTTTAATTTCTTCTATGGATGGAGACTTTATCTCATGGGGTAGCAGTGTGTGGAGATAATCAGGTGCTATAGGAAACTGAGATGTGGGTTGCTTGGGTAGTATTGTTTGAAGGCAACAATTTGGATCATCACAAGATGACTCCTCATAACCATATTTATTGGTAAGGATTTTTGCTAGTATATCATCTTCTTCTTGTGATACCATGAATGGATTTCTGTCAATGACCATGAGTTTTTGCACATATTTTAGTTCAAGGGAAACATCTTCTAAGTCTGGCCAGACAATTTGATCAAGTTCACTTTGGTGTTTTGCAGGAGAATACAGAGTTAACTTCTTGGTATTTATTCCATCTAATATGGTCATCTTCCCTAAATGGCATGCAATGCAAGCATCAGATATGGTTAACCAAGGCCATCCTAGAATTAGTGGATATCCTCCTAGGGTGGCTTTGGGTGACAAGACTATAAAATTAGAAGGATAATCTAAGGAATCCAAAGTAACAACAATATCCTCCACCATACCATCAGGCTTAACTATGGAATTATCAGCTAACTACAATATTGTTGGTGTGTCCCACAAACCAATGATACTAAGTTTTAGCCGAACTTCCCTAGTCATAACATTAATTGATGCTCCCAAGTCAATGGGAACATTCTAAATTTGGGTACCATTAATGAAGATGGTTACCACTAGACTTCCTAGATCTAAATACTTAAGCATGACAACTTTGCTTAGCATGAGATCAGAGAGCTAGCCTAAGACATGGATAGTATTAGGGTCTTTCTTTTTCCTTCTAGGTTGTTTGATACAGGCTTCTTTAATTGCTTTGGTATAAACTAGAATTTCTTTAAGTGCATCCAACAAGGGAATCCATACTATCATTTTCTTGAACTGATCAATCAAATCAGTGGCTATAGGATTTTATTTTGGAGGAATAACCTGAGACAATCTTTGCGGATAAAGAGGATTCTTAGGCACTAGTGTAGTTTGAGCAACTTGTGGAACATCAACAAGCTTGTTCATGGGTATGTCTTCAGCATTAGCAACTTTGGTGATTATTGGCCCCTTGGGTGCCGGCAGTGTAGTTCCTAATCTAAGATGGATATCATTTATGTGCAAGCAATAAGCTTGTTGCTTATTATTAGGATTTGGAGTGGGTTGAGCAGGAAGTTGAGTTGGCTTTTGAGGATTGCTATTTTCTACAGGGGGCGGTGGCATAATAAATTGCTGCTAAGGTGGAGGCATTATTGCTTGTTGCTGATTAGGCTAATTGGATCCCCACTGAGGTTGTGGTTTCCAGCTACCATGAGGTGGCCATTGGCTATTCTACTATAGCTGCTGATAGGATTTATACTATTGTTGGAATGGGTTAAATGGTGGTTGCTGCAGATAGGCTTGGTTATAATATGGTTGTTGATTAGACCAGTTATGATTCCAATTCTGACCCTGAGGAGTAGAATTTTGGGGGTTTTGGTTTGGCCAATAACTATTATTATTATAACCAAAATTATTCAGTGGGTCTGGAGGCATACATTATCTCTAAGCCCATGGACGCCTTTGAGAAACATAGAAAAATTCCCCATTTTCCTCATCTATTGCTTTGAACTTGGTGGGCATTGGGCTAACATCCACAGATGCAACTGTCTTACATTTGCAGTTTCTCTTCTTCTCTTTGCAATGAGAATAGAACTTAGCAAGAACAACATCTACCTCTTTCATCTTCCTCCTTGCTTGCATACTATCTAGCTGAGTGGCGACATCATTAATGATGTCTTTCTTGAAGTCAAATAGAAAGTTAGACAACTCCACTTTGGATACTCCTGAACCACCATTGCACTTATGTGGTAGGTCTCTAAGTCCCCTACCTTTCTTCAAAGTGGCCCTTGAATAATTTTGACATATATTCTTTATGTCAACCCAACCTTTTTGTGTGATATCACCTCCTGCCATTAGGTCTAGAGCCTCAATACTTCCATCATTCACACCTTTTAGGAAGAGGTGTTTCTAACATGCCTCATTTAGTTGGTGTTGTGTATTACATTGTAGGTTGAACATAAATATGGATACACAATCCTCTAGTGTTTTGTCCTCCTTCTAAGACATTTTAAAAATGTCATCACCTTTCAAATCTTGACGTTTATAGTACTCTTTGTACTTCATAAGAAAAATCATGCGCATGGCATTCCAATCTACTACAGCATTAGCAGCTAACCCCATGAACCATCTCAAAGCAGCTTCTTTTAGAGTTGATGGAAACAACTTCAGCTTGTGGGCATCAGTGGTATAGTCATAACTCTGAAAAAGAATATCAAATTCAAAGAGGAAGGTCTCAGGGTCCTCTATAAGGAGGCCATAAAATTTGGGAAGTGCAACAGTAGGTATATTCTTCAAATTTTGGTTACCTTGCTATTGAGGTATAGGAAAAGGAAAGGGAACTTGAGCAGCCATTCTGGGAGGAGGACCTGGTGGTGGTGGCTGATATATAATAAGAGCAAGCAGATTATCTTGGTATTCAGGTTCAGCAAATAAGTCGTTCAAATGCAGTGATTCCTTAGATCAAGAGGATATGTGTTCTTGAGCATCAGCAAATGGATTTTCAAAGGGTTCTTCTTCGTTCTCACTTTCAGGTTATTCAACTTGAGGATTAAATAAATCAAATGGCTCTCCTTGGTAGTTACGGGGAAGAAATCTCCCAAGGTGATCTCTCCTTCTATGCATAAAAATGCTTACTTAAGTACTAGATTAAAACTAAGACTGCAACTACAAGGATTAGTTTGAATTAACACCATCCTCGACAGTGGTGCCAAAATTGCTTGGCCAAACAATAGTATCAGAAACCTAGAGCAATGGACTGCCTATTTTAGGATTGGACACCCCAAATGATTCCTAAATGCATTATTTGGTCTCATTTAATTATCGACCAGGGACGTAAACTTGGAATGGTATCTGCAAAGTATATGCTTCAAACCTCCTCTTCTAAGCCTATCTAAGGAATTCAAATGATTATGCTTCAGGAAAATTATACTAAAAATGGTAAGCAAATGTATTCTAATCAAAGTAGGAAATCACAGTTAGGAACTACTCCAACTAACTGTGTTGTAGGAATAGGCTACTGATTCTGATATTAGTAGCTGCTGTAATAGTAGAGTTCTAAAACATATAAATGAATAGGAAAATGAACTCTACACTAACAAAACAATTCACTCATCAAGTGGGCCCCCTTGAATGAGTGAATGAGAAGTACAATCAAGATGAAAGTTTCAAACTTGAACTAAACATTCTATTCATCCATAAAATGATTACACTTGATTGAAATAGTATGCAAAAGTTCTATTAAAAACTAGTTTGTTCGACTAACTCCAAAAGAGTCACAACAGTCGATTATTTAAAAGGAAGCTACAACTATCTCCTAAATCTATGATCACTTCATAATTGAGGATCGGGTACAACTCATAAAGTTTCATAACAGAAACATTATTGACCATAAACAATCCTGGAATATAGCACACACTAAATCTACACATTGCATGCAATAGAAAGTATGGACTTGCTTATGAAGATTTTGCAATCTACGGTTGGCTTTGATGACTCCCGCACCAGTATGCTGGTTCTTGAATATCCACGGTCAACTCCTAAAAAATAATCAATGCGCACATATCCAACCATATACATATATATCCACATCATCAATATTAGGAAAAGGTGTAAGTCTTAATTATCACTCTTGCAAATCCTATGGCTACAGGAGGTAACTACCCAAAACATAGCTTAGGAGAGAAAACATCCATTAACATGTATAACTATTATATTCACCATTCCTATCCATGAATTTAAGCAGATATTATGTCTTTAGAAGTATCCACATTTCCATCTTATGTTCACACACACATATATAACATATACATAGAAACCATAAGTTCACATGCTTAAAACCATAAATTCATGTCTATCTGCAATCAACTTGTTCTATAAAGAGGATAAAATGCAGTGAAAAAGATGGCTATTTAGGAGCCCATCTAAAACTATTTCCCCCACCCTTATGCCTAACCAACAAAAAAAACTTTATCACACTTCCTGTTACACAATCCTTGGAGACACCCCTTTTCACAAGAACTTTGATGGAACTTCTCTTCGATGTTTGAATTCAGAGGAAGTACACACAGCCTTGGAAGAGGTGCATCAAGGAATCTGTGGAGCCCATTCCAGTGGCCTCACTTTAGCAAAGAAATTACTACGCATTGGGTATTACTGATCGGCAATAGAGAAGGATGATTATCGTTATGTAAAGAAATGTGATCCCTATCAGCAACATAGTGATTTGATACACATTCCCATTCAATCCCTCCAACTCACCATTCCACCTTAGCCTTTCTTCCTTTGGGGTTTTGACCTTGTGGGCCAGATATTCCCAAACTCTATTGGTGGACACAACTATATCTTAGCCGCCACTGAGTAGTTTACCAAATGGGTTGAAGAAGTTCCCCTCACCTACACAATTGGTAAGAAAATTTCCAAATTTATCCTGAATTATATCATTTTTCAGTATGGCATCCCAAATATCTCCATAATGATAATGGAACACCCTTCAAGAATTTGGATATCTTTGATCTCTGTAAAAGATTTGGCATTACCTAGAACTGCTCATCCAAGTACTTCCTGCAGGACAACGGTCAAGTTGAGGCTACAAATAAAACTATATTAAAGATCCTCAAAAAGATTGTTAATGAAACTAGTCATGATTGACACCTACAACTCAATCCTATTCTCTAGGCCTACTACACCTCCATTTGTACTCCCACTAGTGCCACTCCATTTACCCTTGTTTACATTTCTGAGGTTGTTCTTCCCATTGAAATTGACCTCCCTTCCCTCATAATTTTTCTCAAGAACTGGGTGTCTGAAGAAGAATACAGGGTTTCCTTCTTGAAAGAGCTGTAACTCCTTGATGAGAGATGCCTCAATGCCCTTAACCACCTTTGCATGTATCAAAATTTCCTATGCTTTTAGTTCAAAATAAAGATCAAACCTCATGAGTTTTACGTTGGTGATTTGGTCCTACAACATAACATGAAGAATCTTCAAAGCTGAGAAATTGGCTGGGTCCATTTGTTATGACTGCTAAATTTGGTTTTGGGGTATACCAAACTGTGACGCCTGAGGGAGATCCTCTCCTTGATCCTTTAAATATTGTGTACATAAAGCACTTTTATGCATAGATCAAGATTCATATCCTCTATAGTGTTCATTAAGAAAAAAATCCTAAAAATCAGAAAAAGTCTTGACAAAATCTTAAAAATTAGAAAAGTCCTAAAAAATCCTAAAAATAAGAAAAGATCTTGAAAAACCCATAAAAATCCAAAAAGCAAAAAATCCTAAACAATAGAAAACATTTTTTTAAAAATTATTCTTGTGGTGAAAATTTGGTAAACATGCACCTTGCAAAAAAACAAAAAAAAAAAAGAGAAATAAATTCGTCTAATAGTGAAAACTTGGAAAAAAAGCACTCTGGGAAAGTATCATAATGAAAACCTATTTCAGGCACTATGGTAATAGATTCGGATCCATTGTCTTCCCCCGCACACTGTAAATATCCATCCTCATCTTGGTCCAAGTTTCTAGACATTGCTTCTTGCATTGAAATAAAAGTCCAAACGTAATTCCCCACAAGCTGAGCTTAACCCTATCACACTGAGCTTTTCTTAGTCATAGTGATCACAAAATTTCTTATCAAAATAGAATCTCTGAGTTATTGTTCCTTTCACATCTATTTCTAGTGAATATCTGTCTCAGCCAATTAATCTTTTCCCTACAGGATGCGTCCTTCCTCAGTCGGCTCAAATAAAACTCATCAATCCTACCCTGTTGATGGAAAGAACTATGGACCGAATGACTACTTGGTCACGAGGTCTTGTTTTTTGATTTTATCATTTTGTGTCAACATGATCTTACTCATGATTTTATAGATCTCTCATATCCAAGTGGTATATTGTGAATGGTAAAATTTGATGCATCTATCGATTGCGGTATGAGCTATTTGTTGATACTTTATGCATGTTCTTGTTGGTTTCTCAGCTATGATTATGCATATCTTACTTGGGGCAACAAGTTAACATACTTATGTCCCTTAAATAGAGAAAAGTGTGCTGAGACCTCTCCAATAAGTATATGTCACAGGTTTCATCATGATTAGAAAACCTACATCTACATTCCTAAAGCTATCTAGTCCATTTGAGAGTCTAGTCCATGCAATGAAACAATGTCATCTATGATTTTATAACACATGATGCATAGGTCCTATTGCAATATCAAACTAGGGTGTACTCTCTGACAAAAAATAGAATATAGTCCCACGAAAGTCATGTAGTGAGGATGCATATTTTTTTTCACATTTGCATGTTACTCTTGGAAATATTTCTATTTATTCCCCCTTCCTACAACTCATTGACTACTCCTATCAGTTATTCTTGACACACTCATCTTAGTTAGATTGCATTTTGATTAGTCATTTTGTTGCATTTAATCATCTAGATGTTTTTTTTGCATTAATCATTATCATTATCCATCATTAATCATTATATATTTTTATACATTAATATTTCACCATTATTTCATTATACATCAATCATTATTTTATCACATTGCATTAATCATTAATCATTATTACATTCATCCATTAATCATTGTTTTATTTCATTACTCATTATTACATTACTCATTAGTTATCCATTGTTCATTAATCATTATTTCATCCATCACATCACACTTTCATAAATTTATGTCTACATATACATCCATATAATTATATAAACCTTCACATATATATTCCTGCATCACAAATATGTTAGCATATATCTCACATCCTACATCACACATGCCATTCTATGATATCATAAAATCCACATATACATATAAGAATCAAATCACATAAATCATGTAGGACCATCATAATCATGTATATATAAAATAACCAAGTGTCTAAGTCTATCAAATACATCAATGCATATACATGTATATATCACAATTTGTCGATGTACATATATCATACTCAAAGTCTATCCAAGTGTCAAAAATAGCTGAGATGGCTCATGAAGTAGGCTATATGGATGTCCCCACCCATCCTGTCCCATCACCCCCTTTGTCTTGTGGGGGTCTCATCCCTAGTGAGGCCTATGATCCTCCTCCCCTTGTCTTTTGAGATCCTATCCTCTCACTATATACTACAGACCTCTATATCTTAGGAATGACCTCATAATATAATTGACGATAGTACTCCATCTCTCTAATCACCCTAGTATCTCATTTGTGAGAAGAAAAGGTCTCATGTACTACCTACATTATCCTAGGACCTATTGTTGCATGTAATGTGATCTATTACTGACCCTTGTACTCATCAACTCTACATTAGTACAAGTCCCTCTCCTGGGTGACACTCTACATCTCTTCTCTCAGTTGATTTACCTCCTACTGCTATCCCTTAGCCTCCTCTATCTGAATCACCATCATAGTAAACTCACCACTATCCACCCAACCCCACAACCTATCTAGAGAACTCTAAGAAATGTCTTCTCATGTTCTCTCCCCTGTACCCTCGCTACCTTGGCCTATAGACTAAGATCTGATGCTTGGGTCATAGCTAATGACTCATGTACTGTGGCTACCTTAGCCTGTAGACTTAGCTCTGATGCCTTTATCCTAACTAGTAGTCTTTTTACCCTACCTACCTTTTTCTATAGGTTGTTTCTCTTAGCAACCACCATATCATATACCTACTGGTAAATGTATCCTAGTAGTGGTCCTTGTAGCTGTGCTAGAGCTAGAGGTGGTCCTTGTACCTATCCCTATATTACCACCAAAGGGGCTCTATCTATCGGTCCCTGTACTAATCCTCAGTAATGTGGCATTGTCACCCTCAACTGAACCCTCCATCCTCCTCCTCCTTCTCCAGCCCCATCCCCATCTTCTCCTCTATTTCCCCCATCATCTCTATCCACCCCAGATCTCTCCTCTCCTTCAATTGGTTGCTCATCTACAAGCACTACACTTGACAGTATCAATTGGATCAGCCGATGTATACCCCACCATTTTGGATAGGTGGGTGTCACTCCTGTATCCCAGACCTGATCCTATCTCTTCTACCAGGGTACTGCTTCCATCCCTAGCCAAGAATCCTAAGTACCTCATAGATCTACTCCAACCCCCCATAGAATCCCCACCTCTTGTATTACTAATGGATGTCAAAACAAATCTGGTACGACATCCTGTAGCCAAATGAATTATCATGATACCCTCGATGACATGTATCGGGAAATCATGTAATGTGTTCAACTTATCAGCCAATAATTTGTTTGGGTGAATCCTAGATATAAAAAGTCCTCCCACCCATTCTCCACATAATCTTGTTGGTGTGCCACCTAGTGACCCCAAGCCTCACACCCTGCATACAGTGTCTAATCAAAACTTTTCATCTCAGCTAAAAACCACCACCAATGAAAAATCAAATCTACTAACTCATATTAAATCAGTGGCTAATATATTCAAGCATAAGGATCATATGTCACCCGAGTCTCCTATAATCTAATGAGCTGAGCCATCACAATATGCTCCCAGGCCCACACAAATAGAATTGTCACTCCTACTCCTAATGTCCAACCTCTTTGATAGGCACACATGTGTATACCCACAATACCTCTCCCCCTCATCCTCCAACATTGTACTCAGTACCTGCAACCATCCCAATGGGAACCCATGACCTGCTAAGTATGGTACCAATATCCCCCCAACTTACCCTTCCAAATATAATGCTACCCGCCTCAACCGTGGTCAGGCTTCCATCTCTAGTCTCCATGACAACCACTATCTCGTAGTCAACAACTGATCATATGCTCATCCAAATGGAGCCTCTGCACATGGATCTATGCCCTCCTATATGTACCCTAGGATCAACCCCTTGATAGGAATACAATAGATCCGTCATCCATCTAGGAGTGTGACTATCACCTCTCCCATCGATATATGAAAAATTGAGGTCAGAGTATGCTACCTCTCCACCAGTTTACTTAGAAGTATCATGTGTGCTCTCAATTGGGGCCATAAGTGTACATGCTCCAGGATGCATAATGTGACCTTTCCCCACTTTGTTAGTGTCAACTCCCCAACTAAGCTTATTGTGTCTAGCTAGATCTCCCTTGATCGAAATGCCACCTCCACTACTTGAATTCATCAAATTATTGTTCATCAATCCTTTCTATGCATTCTAGGGCATCCTCTACACTCTCCCCATCCTTTGATTTTCCCTTCCCACTTTCCCCCTCTACATTTTTAGGTCCCTAGGTGGAGAAGCCTATTTAACCTCGTAGATGCCATTCTATGCAGATGCTAATCCCATATGGGTCAACACTATGGTCAACCCCTCAGCACAGATGACAATTTTTTTTACATCTTCACCTCCTCTTTTTCCATCCCTATATAGGAGGATCGAGTGATTGTCCTCTCTATAGATGACAATCGAGATCGATCATCGTCTGCATCTTGATGACCTTTTTTCCCTATTAATTTTCCTCCCATATGATATAAATGCATTTAGAACATTAATGACCAGCTTGTTCCAAGTACTCACTAATGGCCATGTGTATGCGGCCCGCTGGTATGTCTGAATGTGCTCTCTAAGATGCATACAATCTCATGGATCAACCATTTTTCTCTCTCTTTGCTCTATCTTTTTTCTCACGAAGGGTGAAAATGAGTTATTTTAGGGTCTTCATAGACTATTTATAGGCCCTTTGGGCCCCCATTTTCTTCTTGAACCCCATTTTTTTCCCATTCTTTCCTGCGTACTTCATAAGCCATGAAATTGTTCCCTTTCTCTTCTCTTCTCTCTCTTTTTGAGAAAATTACCCAAAAAATTTCCTTTTGTCTTATTTTCTCGAGGGGGCATTCCTTTACTATCTCGACCTTAGGAACTTCTATTCTCTTAGGGGCATCTTATATTTTTCTTTTCTTTGATGCAACGTCATTCTTGACATCACGTTAAAGAAGGGAAAAATGGATATGCTCAAAATCATCCCATTACATTATAATTATTTAATTATATCAATTATATTATTCTTACTTATTTAATTAAATTTGGCTCCTTATTCTATAGTATTTAAATTCAAATTTAAATTTAAATACCCCTCCTTCAAGTGTATTAAATTTTATTTAATACCTTCCCCTCACATAATCCCTTGTTTAAAAATTTTTTAATTTCCTTCACATTCTATTATTCTCCTAAACCATGATTAGTTTAATTTTTTATTAAATTAATCCTAAATATGAACCTAGATCCTACCCTACTCATATCACTCTCAATAAATAGACCTACTTCTTAATTAACTAAGGTTAATTGAGCTATTTTTTGGATTCCTATGCCCATTAGCCCTAATTATTTACTCACACATGTGTGAGTAAAATTCCAAAAAATTGCCCTTTTCAAAAAAATCTAAAAAATCCTAAACAAGATTTCTTACAACCTTGATGACACCTCTTACACATTCCAAAAACATGAAAATAAACTTTTTCTCTTACACCTTACACATGTGTACTTGAAGTATAGATTGACCCATAACATTTTAAGTTGCTCACACATGTGTGAGAAAACTTGGACTCTTGCATGGCTTATGTGTCCTTCATGTGGCACCTACATGGATTCAACATGTGATCCACCTCATCCTAGCCCTCCAAAATACTATAAATAGGAGCCTTGCTAAGAGTATTTCATTCATTATTTGCATTTAGAGTTATCATGCTAGTGTAATTCTTAGAGATTCTTGCATTTAGTGTTTTATCTAACATCTTTGGTAGTTGTTTGCATTAATGATAGAATAGTTAAATTTTATTTCATATCTACTCTTCTCATTCACATTTAATTCTTAAGGATAGTTCTTCATAACTAGTTCTTGAGCTCATTCAATGCCATCTTCATTTTAGTTGTATTTATTATCTTGCATTTATCATTATTCTTAATCTTAGTGGGATTAATTTATTGTGTTGGGAGAGCACACCCGCAAATATCTATAAGACCTAAAATAAAGCAAGTCTTGGGTGCATTTTCTTCTTTCTCATCAGAGGTTGTGGAGAAATATTTTATTTGGTTCTTGCAAGTTCTAGAAAATTTTAGTTTAATATTTGAATATCTTGTTTATTGCTAACGTTTGAATGTCTGATCTTGCTCCCAATAGGTAGGTTTTCATCACATACACCTTGTTTTTGAATTTCCCTCTATTATCTATCATAATCAAGGAGGGTATCCCCTACCTACAGATGATGTATTTAAGAATGAACATGGACACTTGTTTTTCAGTTGCCTTGATGAGTGGAACTTCTTCGACCCACTTTGTGAAATACTCTATGGCCATGATAATATACTTATGTCCATTGGATGAATTAGGATAGATTTGGCCCACAAGGTCAAATTCCCATTGTTGAAAGGGCTAGTAAGTGATAAAGGGCAATAATTCTCTAGTAGGAGCATGAATTAGGTTACCGTGAATCTAGCAGTACTTGCAAGATTTAGATAATTGGATACATCTTTTTCCATATTTGGCCAATAATATCCGACGCTGAGGAGTTTCTTGGCCGACGAGAGACCATTCGAATCTGATCCAAAAATACCTTTATGGACTTCCTTTAGTGCACACTTAGAATCTTCACATTCTAGAAACCTATGAAGAGTACCTTTTAGCCCTCACCTATATAGGTCATTAGTGATGATCAAGTAACATGATGTGTTTCTTATAAGGTTTCTTTTTCCATTTTTAGATAAGCCATTAGGAATGATTTTGTCTTTCAAATATGAGTAAATTTGGCTATAACTAAAGGATTCATGTCTTATAATGGCACAAACAACTTGGGATTTGAGGGAATCATAGGCCTGAAAAAGGACTTCTTCCACTAGAAATTCATAGTAAAAATGATGTTATTCTAGTTATAACATTGAGGCCAATGTGTCCATATCATCATTTTTCTTGTTTTCTATCCTTGGAACATGTTGAAAGGTGACAAAGGAAAATTATTTCCTTAGGTCGTCGACCATCCTTTTGTAGGGCATCAACTTTTTGTCCTTTGTCTGATATTGATCATTAACTTGATTTACTATCTGTAGATACCTAAATTAGACTACATAGTTAAGTAATCTTATTTAGTTCTCTCCTAGGGCATTGATTGATTAATATTTAAGATTTATTTAATTTATGTCATCCCCGTAGTTAATTAATTTAATTAATTAACTATAGTCCAATTAATTATCTAAATGACAACCCATATCCTAATAATTAATTAAACCCCTATTCCTATATTAATTTGAATAAATACGTAACCTTTTTTTAATTAATTTCTTAGATATCACCCTTTGATTAAATAACCCTCATTTAATCAATTAGAGCACATGACTCCTTACTTTAACCCCTAACCTAACCTATCCCAACTACCTAGCTCCTAGTTCCAACCCAAACCAACCCATTCACACATACTAATCCTTCTAAATGAGCTAATGATCCATAATTAGCTAATATAACCCTCCACTCATTCTCTCTCCTCCCATCACATCCTTTTAATTCTCCCACTTTCCCCCTAATCCAAGCTTGATCACCCACTAAACATTTATACAATCATAGTCTATGGATTAAGAAATCCTAACCCAACACAAGTCAACCCTCATGTCACATCCCCCACTTCCCAACCAAAATGCATTAAATGTCAACCTTAAATGATATTACAGTCCTCTTACACACTCAATCCTTCTCTTACATTCTTGTCCCCTCTCGTATCTTCCAAAATGGTCACATTCCCCCATTCTTCAAAACATCTCTTCTTGTGACACTT
This sequence comes from Chamaecyparis obtusa, assembly GCA_027943335.1. Taxonomy (NCBI): domain Eukaryota; kingdom Viridiplantae; phylum Streptophyta; class Pinopsida; order Cupressales; family Cupressaceae; genus Chamaecyparis; species Chamaecyparis obtusa. The sequence goes on from BSBK01002236.1 coordinate 226,175, forward strand.
GTGAAACTGAGAGACATTTGAGAAAGCAAAATCCATGTGCTCTCTCTCAAATACATCTCCACCATTCCTCATGTTTTCATCTTGACCATCTATTTCATCTTCCATTTTCCTATAAATTGAATCCTCTTCTCCTCAATAATCATCAACCATCATAAGAAAATTTATAAGCCTAGTTTGAGCACCGAAAACCCTCAACATACCATCATATTTCCAAAATCATTCTACAATATCTCCTCATCCATTTTCATTAAAAATTGAGCAAGCATTGAGCATACATTCCTCATCTTGGATAAAATCTACATAAAAAAAGGAGCTTATTTGGGTTGCAAGGTTTGCATTTTATTTTCTTTCGAGTTCCTCTTTTGTGGTCTAATCTTAAGTGTTGCACTATTTTAGTTTGTTGAATTCTCTAACTTGTCATTGTTTTCTTAGACTTACTATTTTATTGCATACATTATCGATTGAGAAACACCATATATGTGTATCTCCACAATTTTCCACTAGATAGTTAGCTTTAACCCATTCACCAAGGCTTCATATTCTGCAATATTATTGGTGGATGGAAACATCATTTTATAAGCCCTGGGAATTTTGTACCCTTGTGGAGTGATGAATAGTACACTAGAGCTTGACCCATGTTGAGTAAAAGATCCATAAATTATTTTTTCCATGCGTGTTTTGTAAACTACGATATAGCTTCATGTGGGAATTCAATTGTTAATGGCCTTGTATCTTGAAGTGGTGCATCTCCGAACTGATCTTCTATTATCCAACCCTTGATTTCTTTATTGTCAACATGATCAATGTCGAATTTATTGAGAATTATAATCCATTTTTCCAGTCTGCCTATGAGAGTTTCCTTTTTTAACAGGTATTTTAATGGATCAATCTTTGTAATTAATTTTAATGAATGTACGAGCATGTAATGTATGAATGTTTGAGACATAAAAAAAAAAAAGAGGAAATCTTTCTTGATGAATGTGTAGTTGAGTTCATATGAGACCAAAGTTTTTAAGATGTAATATATTGCTCTTTCCTTCATAGCTTTGTCATGTTCTACTAATATAGCTTTGAGGGATGTAGTTGTAGATGAGATGTATAATAGTAGTGGTTTTCCTTGAATAGGTGCCATAAGAATGGATAGATTTTCTAGATATTTAGGTGATTTTTTGAAAATGTTTATCCCATTTAAGTGCCACCCATTTATGTGCTTTATTGAATGGTTGAGATTTTTCTACTACTTGTGAGATGAATCTCCAAATGGATTGGAGCTTTACCTCTAAGGTTCTAATTTGATTGACATTCTTTGGTAGTGGCATCTCTATTATGGCTTTTGCATTTGTTGGGTTGAACTTAATGCTCTTTGCTGATACAATATATCCTAAAATCTCACTAGATTTTACTCCAAAGCCACACTTCTTTGGACTTAGTCTTATCTTGAATTGCTCCATTCTATTGAAATTTTTTTCTAGATCAACTAGGTGTGTTGTTCTCGTAGAAGATTTGACTAATATATCATCCACATATTATTCCATTTTTTTATGCATGATATCATGAAAAATGGTGGTAATGACCCTTTGATATGTAGCACCAACATTTTTGAGTGTGAAGGGCATAAAATTCCAATAGAAGGTACCCCAAGTGCATGTGAAAGTTTTTTTCTTTTGATCTTTTGGTTCAATTTTGATTTGGTTATACCCTGAGAATCCCTCCATTAGGGAGTACATCTCGTATATAGTTGTTGTTGGAAATTTGGCTGAGTTGGTTACATAGATGTTGTCATTATGGAAACATATGATCTAAATGAAGATCACACATGTTAGAGAGCTAGTATGTTTGAGCGCAATGCAAAATTATCTAAGTATGAGACAATGTGTTTTTGCCAGTAAACCCAAAGACAATTTTGATTGCCGATGTTGATTGGAGTAAGTTTAGTGCTTGAAAAATTGAACATAGACACTATGGTGACTATTGAAGACTCACCTTAGAGTGCAAGTTAGTATGACATGTACAGAAGAAGTTATCACAGTTTTACTAAAGACAGTGTTAAGCCGACAGGACAGAATATGAAGACATAATTGATAAAGAGTTAAGGGATTATTTTGTTTATCAAAATAATGATTTAACACTATAAAGGGATGACATCCTAGATGTTAACCCTTGGATAAATATATTTTTTAATATGATAGCCAACTACAAAGTTATTAATCTTAATAACTTGTATAAAGATATGTAAAGATGTAATTGTAAAAAAGGATGTAACGAATGTATGTAATAGCGATAGTGAAAGAGCAGTGAAGAGATATTGATGCAAGCAGTATAAGTTTATGTACCTTGACCTATCTTTGTAATCAATGAATATTGTATATTACTTGTTTGGGCAGTGGGCTCATCTGGTAATCACATTTTGTACTACCAACTCCTAACAAGGTTGAGGCTTCTAACAAAGCCTATAGTCCCTTAATCAAGAATGAGACACTATATGCATGTAATAGACTCCTAACAGAGTCAACATCCTTAACAAGATACTTTTGATTAGTGGATCTTTGTGGGTACCATCCCCACCGGGGTTTTACCTTGGCCAGGGTTTCCTCAAGAACAAATAATGTGTTATGAGTTCTTCTTTTTTTTATTGATATGCATGTTGTTTAGCTTTCTATGTTATGCATGCGTTAAGATAATTTGTTATATCCATAATTGGGAAAAACTAAAAGTTTTTAGAATATTGATTCACCCCCCCTCTCAGTATTCTCTATTTCTAACAATTGGTATCAGAGCTTAGTTACTCAGAAAAGAATCATTCAAGGAAAGCCTAGCAGCTTGAGTAAGATCTCTATGGATATGGATCAGCTACAGAAGAATCTTGAAGAAGCTCTTGAATAGATTGATATGCTTACTAAAGAAAGAGATACTCTAAAAGGAAAATATGATGATGTAAAGAACCTCATTGAGAAACTAAAAAATAAGTTAGAAGATCTAAAATCTGAAAAGGAATCCGAAATTCACATTGAAGATTGTGATGACAACTTAGAAAAAGAAAATGAGATCCTTAAACATGAACTAAAGATAGAAAATCTAAAGCTAAGTTTGAAAGATGGAAATGGAAAGAATGAAGAAAATTTGAAATCTGAGAATGAAATTCTTAAACTTGAAAATAAAGGGCTAAAATCTAAACTTGGTAAAGTAACATCTAAACTTGAGAAAGTCAATTTGCAGTATGCTAAACTTGAGAAATACAATACAATTGTGAAAGGAGAACTGACTCAATCTAAGTAGCAACTTGAAAGACTATATTCAACTAGTGAGAAGATTGATGAACAAATATCTCATCAAAAACCATTCTATGATAAAATTGGTCTTGGATTCAACACTTTTAAAGAAAATGAAGAAAGCAAGGAACCAAATCTGAAAAGATCTTAAAGCATAGATGAGAAGAAGTCTGCTGAGATTAACAAATCTGAAGATACACCTAAGGAAGAAGAACCATCTAAGAAAGAGGAATCACCTAAAGGTATGCAAAGAGAATTCAAAGGTAGATGTTTTTCTTGTAATACTGTTGGTCATATGAAGAGAGATTGCACAGGTAAGCAATTTAAACCTCTTAATGGTTACTGTTATTATTGTCATGGTTTTGGATATAGAGCTATTGAATGTAGAAAACCTAAAATTGTTGAGAATAACAATAGTAGTAGAATGTTTAGAAATACTAACCATGCAGATAAGAAACCTACTGAAGATATGAATAGAAGAAATGGAGTAGTATGTTATAGATGCAATAAGGTTGGACACATTGCTAGAAATTATAGATCACAGATCAATCATCCTGGACCAAGATATGGAAATAATGGAATATTTTGTTAGATATGTAACAAGATTGGATAAACATTAAGGTTTTGCAGAATGAACAATAGAGTTTTTCATACCAATCCTAACCCTAGAAGTCATGCAAGAAGGAATGAAGATGCAAGCAATAGTCATAAAGGATGTTGTAGTAATTTAGATGAAGTGAAGTTTGTTAAAAGCACATATCAAGGAGACATATTTAGCACTGAAGGCATTAAAAAAGGTGAAGTATTAAATGGTAAGAATGAATCTTTACCTGACCCATCTCAAAGTACTTAATTCATGAAAATTACAGTAAAATAGGAACTTAGATTAGTGTAGAAATTGATATATGATGAATTGAGTCTTGTGTAGTTAATGCAAGGTATTATATGATGTTCTAATTCTATGGTTAAAATCACAAAGAAAAATATTATGTTTTGCGAGATTGCAAGAAGTTTTAAGTTTTGCAGGTTAACAGAATCAACTTTTTGGAAAGAAGCAGCAAAATAATTGAATGCAATGTCAGATCTAAGTGAGATTAAAATGATAAAAGTTCATGAATGGTATTATTTGATCATCAAAGTGAATACAAGTGTTAAGGAGATTGAAGAGCAGTGATTGGAAGCATTTTGCAAGGATTTGGTGAAGAATTTTTGTGCCGAATCTACACAAGCCCTAAATCACAAAATCAAGGTATTTTACTTGGCATACCTTTAAATCAGTTAAGGAACTAGAGGAAATCATGGATATTTCTTTGATTCAAAATGTCAGAGATAAGAATAGACCTAAGGTGAAAAGGGAACGAGTAGAACCCTTGGAAGATGATCATAGGTTAGCTTTATCATCTGTACTAGATGAAGTTTTACATCTAGAGAATGTTAGAAGTTATTTGGGATGTAAACTAGAGACTATGAGTGATAGTGATTTCACAAAGGAATATCAGAAGATCTATAATCAGGACATGTCATTGAAAGTAGGGTTTGAGAATTTGAAAGACATTGAGATCATTAAGTATGTTTTACAATATGAATTTGACAATGAAGAATGTACCAAGATAATCCTAAGCAGAATTCACAATGGAAAGTTTTGGTTAGATGAAAAAGTGATAGATATCACATCTGACTTAATTCATGAGGTAATTGGACTATCTAAAACTAGAGCCATTCCTTTGAATAAGAAAAACATGAGGAAACTAGTGTTAGACAACATAAATTCATCCTATAATGGCAGAGGAATAGTAATTAGCAAGATACAATAAGATGATGTCAAATACTTGTGTAAGATCCTAACAACTAAGTTTTGTGCTAACTCGAGAGAGGATAACATGGAAACTAGAATGATACATGGGGCTTATTTGGTGTGTGTTGATAAAGTACAAGTTGACATGTGTGAGATTTTGAGAATTTAGTTGTTTGAGAATTTGGAAAAGATAAAGAAGACTAAGTATTCACAGTTTAGATTCTCATCTTTAATCACTTATATGTTTTTTTCATTTATTGATAAGATTTCCTTACACCATTGGAAATGAATGGAATGATGGCCAAACTACAATGGAAAGGATTAACCAAGTGTATAGGAGGCATGTTATTGATAAAGTAAATGAAAGTGCAGTGTTGGTAATTAAAACATTTTAGAATTTGATGTCAAGCAGATCAAGGATCCCACAGTATCTTGTGGAGAAGTATAAAAATAAGGTATGTTTCATGGTTGATACTGAATTTACTTACATTGAAGCAGGAGAACCTAGAATAGATTTCATAGACCCTCTTGGCTATGAAATATATGAGATTGAGACAGAAGAATATGCGAGTAGACTACTTAAGTGCAAGATGGATATTAACAGTAACAGGTTTGGAACCTTTGAGGATAATTTCAACTCCACAAAGACCATCCTTGAAGAGAAATTGTCAAAGAAAAGAGTTCAGAGTACAATCAAGAAAATTCTAGAAGATACAGGGATGACTGAACATGAGTTCTTAGTAGCCAAGAAAACAACAACAGTTAGAGAAATTAGACAAAAAGAAGTTTTGTCTGTGCCACCTCTATCATAAATTATAGTACAACAAGGAGAAACACAAGTTAAGGTGAGGGACCCACAATAGTGGGTTACACTTTTTTGCTTGAACGGACACTAAACTCTACATTTTAAAAAAACTTTCAGATTCGAATGCATATTCTCGTTAAACCGCTTGGAATCAGAAGATGAAGTAAATTAGAGTCTTTTAGGATTTTCTATCCATATTTTAAATATATTTTTAATTTTTATTTTTGAATTGATTTGATTGGTTTTTTCTTTCTCCCATGAAAACTGGTATGTTGCTGAAAATGTCATTTTTAGAGAGTTACATTGTTTTCATAGAGCATAACTTTTTTTCTAAAATAGATATCAATGTTATTTTTTCAAATATAGTTTTTTTAACATCTATATGGAGGGCATGAAATTAGTTTGATGAAATTATCATGACTATTTCATATTTTATTAAAGTTTGAAGTTGACTAAACCATAATTTTGACATACATTGACTACATAGCTTATAACTTGTGTATTTTTCCAATTTCATTTTTCTTTATTTGGATAGAAAGAGAACTCCAATACCTAGGGCATAGATATTTTTTAGAATTTTTTTCTCTCATTTACTATTTTTTCATGTGTCAAACATAGAGGTAGACATACGGTGAAATATCTATGTTTAGTAAAACTAAAAATACAAAGTCATAATAAACTTAATATATATTAACATTATAATCATTGGAAAGAGTTTTATCAGTAGTACCTTACTACATAGATAAGTTTTTCAAATGGATTCATTTGATCTGTCAAAAGATAAAGTCAAAGTGATTTTTTGTCAGCATTTTAATAGGTACGAATGAGACTCCATTTTAGGTATGAATGAGGAATATAGATGTTATATCAATGTTTTTTTTTTATCTAAGATGCTTTGAGCTAACCATTTGTAATTAATTCCTTCAAATGGAACCTCTCAAGGCTTAAATAATCATATTTTATTAAAAATCTATTATTTCAACAAAAATCAGCATGTCTAAAAAAGTGTAACCCACTATTGTGGGGTCACCCGTGAAAGTGGAAGAAATAGAGAAGGATCAAGAAATAAGAAAATCCACTAGATCAACCTCCTCCACACCTAGTAAAAGAATAAAAGAGATTGCTACTGGACTGGGTAAGAGGCAGAAGACATTGGTGCCACCAGTTCAAAGGGAAATTGCAGAAATCAAAGATGATGAAAACACTCCTATTAAGAAGAAAACTTGGAAACCTAAAATTGAAAAGGTTAATGAACAGATTATTCAAAATTGATAATTTACAAAGATGAACAAATATTATGATCTCTATGATTATGCAGAAATATTGAATCTAGAAAATGTAGTGGTGAAGTATATGATTTTATTTGATAAGAAATTTGATACAATTCAGGGTAAGATACCTGATGACTTGTACAAGAAACTTGTAAATAGAAAGAAGAGAGCATTAGAGGAAGATATAACTATTAGAGAAAATCTTGTAAGAAAACTTTGTGTTGTGAGAGATGAAGAACACTTCAAACAGATCATGAAGGATCTAAACACCCATTTGAGAACCAAGAAGAGAACTATTTAGATTATGAGAGGTAGATATGAAGAAATTAACATAGAAACATAGCAAGCAATCACTAAGGTTATGACAGAGAATGCTGGAGAACCATCAGTTGCAGCAGAATCTAAAGATCAAGTAGAAGAAGTAGAACAAGAGGACATTCCTTCTCCTCCAGCCATAAATATTGAGGATGAAGCCATGAATGTTGAAGGAACACAGATCACCTTGGATAGTGATGATAACTTATTCAAGAATCTTGAAAACATTGTTGACAATTTCGCTTTTGAAGAGCATGATAGTACCAAAGGAGAAGAGAACACAAAAACCAAAATTGTAGAACCTAAAGTGATAGAGAAACAAGCACCTGTTCCCACTCAAGAAGAAATCAATCTTACACCTGAGACTGGCAAGAAAACTTAGATTGGTTCTATGATTGAGAATTTGGGAAAGGAAGTAGATGATGATGATCAGATGGAATTGGTCACATCTTTGAACAAGATCATTGGAAAGAACAAGAAAGTAAAGAGTCTCGAGGATACCTGAATGAGCTTATTGAGAAGTTACAAGGCATTATAACTACACAAATTGCAGAGATCACCCTCTGGAAAGAGCAAAGAAAGTGATGAATACTTTTGATGATGAGTTTACAAATTTATCTAATATAGCAAAGATGAAATCTCAAGCAACTTATGAGGCCAAAACACTTTTGGACGTTAGTCAGAATATCAAGAATGATATCAGTAACCTTGATATCTACATAAAGGACTTAAGAAAGAATTTAGAAAGGGGAAAATCTTTGTACATTCAATGTACAAAATCAGAGAACTTGGTAGTAGAGGAAGTTCAAAAGATGAAGATGAAGGAAGCAGAAATTCAAAATGAGACAAACCTTCTTTCAAACCCTAATGTGAAGGTATTTGGTATTGAGAAGAGAATCTGCAAGATTTATGATGAAATAAGAGTTTTGCAACATGACAAGGATAGGAAACTGAAGAGATTCACTCTTTTAAGAGAGCACATTTCTATAAACTTGAGCATTATTGAAGGGAAACTGGAAGAATGTCTTTCAGCCAAGACATCTTTTTAGAAGTTTAGTTATGATAATCTCCAAGCATGTGAGATTGCATCTTATGGATTGTGCGCACTACTCAGTGTGGTAGATTCAACTAAGAAATCATGGGAGAAAGAGCTAGAGGCCATGAAAATTAACTTTGCAGATTGTGTTGCAAGTCTACCGGCTTTGCAATATTGAATCAAGGTATAACTTTTTGTGCACACATTTTTGTAACCTTCCTTACCTTTTTTGTCATTGTTGTCAAAGGGGGAGAGATATATAGCAGAAAATTGATAAGGATACATACTCTTAGGGGAATTACAGTATATAGAGAGGATTCATGAAGTCATAAGGATAGTATATACACATTTTGTACTATGACCACAACTTTGAAATTTTGGAGTCTAAGACTTAGCCAATTTTCTCATATGTTGCCACCAATGACAAAGGGGGAGATTTTTGGCAATTTGGCTGAGTTGGTTATGTACACACTCAAATAGTGCACTTCTCTAAGTCATTATATCCAAGGGAATCCATGAAGAGGAAACCTTAGAAAGCGACCTAGAGCTCTCTATGCATGGATTTGCAAGATTATTTGAAATTTTCTCTCAGCTAGAGCTATTAAGCTAATGACCTTGCTAGTCAACCACACAATGAGAGATTCAAATGAAGACAAGGGAAATAATGCCAATATCCCCAAGAATCACTATGAAATGAAAATGCAAGCTAGATTAAGATGAATATGCAAGCTAGAAATGAAAGATGCAAGCTAAGCTATGAAAATGGAAGTACAAGCTATGCTATGAAAAGGAAAGTACAAGTATTACCAAGCCTTCCTAGTTAAACTAGATGAGTTACTCTAAAGCTTGAAAGGAAATTTACACTATGAAAGCATAAACATGAAGCTACTATGCATGAATGAAACTAAGAATGCAATGTAGATGCAAAAGCCAAGAATGCTCCAAATCTTCAAAAGCTCCAAAGTGACCTAGAAAACCTGCAACATAACATTAGCATAAAAGATTGATATCAAAATGAAGAAGAGAGCTCTCCTTTTAAAATAATTGAAAAGGAATGGACCATGGAGATTAAGAGGCAAAATATTTAATCAATGGTGGAGCATAAAAGAGGAGCAATCCATGTGCACAAATATCCTCCAATGAGAAAATAAGAGTTGAATTTTGTGCCCATATGAGACAAATAGTATTTTTTCCCTTTTTGTAAAATAGGAATAATGCTTTATTTGTGCAACTTAGGATAAGAGGAAAAGTGGGGGTTTTTTATTTATTAAAAGGGGAGGAGATATTTCTTTTGAATAAATAAAGACTTAGGACAAAATGGTTAGCCCAAGGAAAATAATCGAAAATGATAAAATAGGACTTGACCAAGGAAATTGATATAATTGATAAAATATTGATTTTTGAAAATATTGATTCAGGGATTTGATAAATTGTTGGATGGGGGCCCAAAGTCTAGGCAACCATTTTAGGGTGCATACAGGTTACATAGATGTTGTCATTATGGAAACATATGATCTACATGAAGATCACACAGGTTAGAGAGCTAGTATGTCAAAGTGCAATGCAAAATTGTCTAAGTATGAGACAGTGTGTTTTTGCTAGTAAACCCGAAGATAGTTTTGATTAGTGATGTTGATTGGAGTAAGTTCAGTGCTTGCACACTTGAAGATAGACACTATGGTGACTATTGAAGACTCACCTCGAAGCGTAAGTCAATACAGCATGTACAGAAGAAGTTATGACAGTTTTACTAAAGACAGTGTTAAGCCGATAGGACAAAATATGAAGATAGAATTGATAAAGAGTAAAGGGATTATTTTGTTTATCAAAATACAGACTTAAAAATATAAAGGGATGACATCCTAGATGTTAACCCTTGGATAAAGATATTTTGTAATATGATAGCCGACTAGAAAGTTATTAATCTTAATAACTTGTATAAAGATATGTAAAGATGTAATTGTAAAAAAGGATGTAACGAATGTATGTAATAGTGATAGTGAAAGAGCAGTGAAGAGATATTGATGCAAGCAGTATAAGATTATGTACCTTGACCTATCTTTGTAATCATTGAATATTGTATATTACTTGTTTGGGCAGTGGGCTCATCTGGTAATCACATTTTGTACTACCAACTCCTAATAGGGTTGAGGCTTCTAACAAGGCCTATAGTCCCTTAATCCGGACTGAGACACTATATGCATGTAATAGACTCCTAACGGGGTCAACATCCTCAATAGGATACTTTTGATTAGTGGATCTTTGTGGGTACCATCCCCACCGGGATTTTCCCTTGGCCAGGGTTTCCTTGAGAACAAATAATGTGTTATGAGTTCTTTTGTTTTATTGCTATGCATGTTGTTTAGCTTTCTATTTTATGCATGCATTAAGATAATTTATTATATCCATAATTGGGCAAAAGTAAAAGTTTGTAGAATACTGATTCACCCCCCCTCTCAGTATTCCCTATTTCTAACAGTTGTAAGATAAAATCATATCTATGTTTAGAAGCGAAAAGTCATCTTTTGGATAGGCTTGATTTAGATCTATAAAGTCTATACATTCCTGGATTGACTTATCTTGTTTGGAAACGTGTACAATGTTTGAAACCCATTCAACGTAATCAATGGCCCTTATGAAACTGGATTTTAGCAGCTTTTCCACTCATCCTTGACCAATAAGGCAACATGTGGGTTAATTTTTCCTAATTTTTGCTTCATTGGTTTCATTCCTTGATTTATGGACATGTGATGCATAATGAGATCTATGTCCAGTCTTGGCATGTTTGAATAGGACCAGGCAAAGTTGATCTTTCTATCCATGAAGAATTGGATGAACTGCTATTGTTTCTCTTTTGATAGCATAGACACCTAAGAATGGTTAGGCTAATTCAAGTGAGTAATTGAGGCAAAATATGAAATTAATTAAAATCAAAGCCAAAGAGGATTATTTAAATCAAAATTATCATTTAATTATGTAATTAATTAAATTAATTATATAGTTGAATTAAATCAAATCTAACCCATTCAAGGGGTACATATGGCTAAAGAAATTAAATAAATCAATTAATTAATTCCTAAAAAATTTCACCTACCACATCAGAATGAATTGAATCAACCAATAGGAATTAAGAATTGAGCTCACATGGATCAAATCCAAATTGTATCTCAATCACTCACCTTGATAATACATCTTGGCCACTCATTTTATCCCATTGTCCCAAGCTTTTCTCGGACAAAATATTTGAACCATCTCAACATTTAAAACCATCAACTTGACTCAAACTTAACCATGATTAAACTTACTCCACCCCCAAAGTTTGGAGAAATCTTTAAATAGAAGGCAAAAATCAAGAGAAAAGGATCCCATTATCATTTTAGCAATTGCATCCTTATTATAGTCAATTTGATTTGCAAACATAGTTTTAGCATAACTGATCAAATTAGGCTTTATTTCATCATCCTAGCATAATATTCTCATTTTAGAGTTGTCTCTAATTGATGTTTGCTGATAGCATTTCATTAGCATCTTTAAATTGGGATCCATGAGATGTTCATTATTTTAAGCTTTCAATTCTATATTATTTAAATATTAAATTAGCTTAATTTGAATTGATTTAGAGAAAAATAATGTCATGAAGGTATGAACTATATACACAAAATGATGTCCATCGAGGGGCATCTTGCCTCTACATGATAAATTTCAAGTTTATTTGACTAAATTGCATGAATCTTTGTTTCATTTCTTTGTTTGACTGGTCAAATAATGCGTACTAGTCAAGAAATAGCACATGTGAAGAAAATTTCAACATATTTAAACAAAAAGTTAGTGGATATACACCAAAGTTTGATGCCTTTACAGAGTGTGTCAATGCGTGGAAATTTCTTCTATCTTCTATCTTACTTTCTCTTAGCGCTTATAGCCTGACCCTGTAGCACATACAAGCACTATTTCAATGCTTACAATAATTTTCCTATTTAAATGTTGCTTTATAAGAATTATTTGTCAACATTTAAATGATTTAGTAGCACGTATAAGCATTTAAATAACGCTTAGAATATTTTTTGCAATGCATACACTAGTCAGAATGACACGTACAATGCTTTCTGTAGTGCGTAGCACTAGTTTTGTAAATAGAAAAATTATGTCAGAAAAATGATTAATTCTCTATTTTTTTGCAGATGACAGAGCCTAAAAAGGTTGAAAACCAGAGACCAGAGCTAACAGAGAGGAAAAGCAAACAAGAAAGGTCCTAACTTCCTATTTTCCATTGGTGGGAATTAATGAGTTTTGAAATTCAAAAATTCCCTTCCCCCTAATTGCACTTTCATTCTCTATAATCACGTTTCATGATTTCTTATATCTTCCCTATCCTTTTCTCACTAATTTGGCTTCCAAATTGCCTATTAATTTGCCTCCATTCTTCTCTTCCAAATTCCCTTGATTTGTGCATTTGATTATGAATCCATTTGTGCATTCAATCATGCCATCATTATGACAATCTTCCAAATTTGCACATTCAACTTGCGAAATATGCATTTTGGTCTCTCATTCTATAAATTGAGATCATTTCTCTCTTTTTTGTTAACCACTATCTTTCAAATCTTCTCATCTTTATTGTCAATTTCTTGCTTTCATGCTATAGGTGCATCTTGTCATAATAAGAACAACATATCAACATTTTGAGAAGAAAGAAAGGACATGGGAGTCAAATTGATGGAGTGTTTGAGTTCATTTGATTTCTTTTATGTACTTTGTCTCAATTTCTCTTATGTTAGGATATGATTTTTTTTGTATACTTTTAGGTTGTGGTTGCCTTAAATGTATTATTTAACCCAATTTTCCTCTCCTACATGAATAAAAATTAAATTATCAATTATAAGATGATATATAAATATTTAAGAAAAGTGGTAGAAAAAGTCACATCCGTTTATTTTATATGTATGAGACTAAAATGGAGAACATAAATTTTTTAAATGAGAACAAAAACTGGTTAGAAACATATAAATTTAAAACTATAATTGATAATCTAGCTTCAAATATTATTTATTTTTATTATAAATATAAATAATTTCAATATATCCTTCACCTCAATGAAAAACATCATTTTATTTACCAATTTATTTTAATTTATATAATTTAAAGATTATTTACATTTTAATTTATTTCGATAACTTAAATTTTAAAACGTCATTTAAGAAATCAAATTGTTTTTAGGAAAGATTAAGGTGAAGGAAAATTTATTTTTGGCAATGAATAAATATTTAGATTATCAAATATTAAAATAATTTTAGTAGTTTTAAAAAAAGATTAGTGGAAACCGTTAGACTTCTAGAATTTATATGAAACTAAAATGAGAAACGCAAAAATTCCAAATGAAAACACAAATGTTTACAAACATATTTATGGATACATTAATTTTAAACTATCATTGATAAATCAACTTTAAATATGAATATTTTTCATTATAAAATATAAAAAAATATAAAATAGTTTACATTCCCATAAGAAAACAATCATTTTATTTACCATTTATTTTTTATTTATGTAAATTAATAACTTGAATTCTAAAAATATTATTTAAAAGTTTAAATTATTTTAAAAAATAAAATTAAATAGAAGAAATATATTTTGTTGAATAAATAAATATTTAAAATAATAATTAAAAATAATTTATTTTATAAATTCTTAAAGAATAATATAGGGGGAGAGTATAGTAACCGATATGGGTCTGATAGCGGTTATCATGGCCCGCACTTGCTAATATAAAAAGAGCCTAAAAAAGATCACTCCCTACCAATAGCCAGCGGATCAAACATGTACTAACATTTTCGAGTGAATACCACAACGTAAAAATCAGACATATAATTAAGATTCTACAGATGGGCGATGGACAAAGTGGGAATTGATGCTCTTCCCCTAAAAAAAATATAAAAATTAAAGCTCCTTACAACTTGAGGGAGCTTAGGAAAGATAAATAAGCATCATGCTTGTTAAAGTCGTCCCTTTCTTCTAATTGTCAGTGAGTCTCATTCCAGCATTGCACAAAATTCCCTTGTTTTGCAAACCCGAAGTATTGTTGTCTTCGCAGAATTCAAATGTTACATTGTAAGATTCCATTGCATTGGGATGAAGCGCAAAAGATTACCCTTACTTTTGTATTTGCCATTCCAATGTCGCTAACTTTCACAGGTTATTTTTCATCTGTTTATAATGAGGAATGTCTTCTAAACAGGAACACAGCCAGGCGATTGAATCTTATACAAGGAAGCTTTCCAATACAGAAGTTCTGAATCTTAGACTGTAGTTTTTTCTGATACAGTCTAGCTCAGAGATAGCTCAGGCAGAGGTATGGTCCTTTCTGAAACTTGTCATTCTTTGAATTGTTTTGATCAAAATGATTGATTAATGGAATACTAATGATAATTTTTGAATGCTACACTTGTGCATGGCCATAAAGTGAAGTGGAAAGAAAATTTAGGTTTCCGTAAGAATTCATAACTAATAGTTTGAACAAACTTTCCATTGATTAGAGTTTATATCTTGATAGGTTTTTTACATGTTATACACAATTGGGTATTTAGTAAACTGCCTGGTCTGACACCAGATTAGGTTAAAATTGTTATATGTAGACAATGTTTTAAACGGCAATGACATAGCCATTGTATTGTAAAGCGCTATTAATATTATTTACAGCTTTCATTAAACATTTTGGCTTTCATCTTATAAGCAGGATTTCGATACAAAAATCTACAGAAGATCAGTTGATAACATGGATGATATCTTCGACAATATTGATGACCTGCTTAACATTAGCGATGAGGAAATTGCAGGAGTCATTGAAGGAAATCACGCCGGCGACATGTCTATTCCTGTTAGTGCATAATGAGATTCTATGAAATCGGTTTTTCTCTTTGTCTATTAGATTAGAGGTAGAGAAAGTTTTAGAAATGTGAAGTAATCTCTGACATGGGTTTTTATCTTTATTTATGTAACAGTTAGATGTGGGATCTCTTTTCTCTGTAGAGGATTACTATAACATTGATTGGATGAAAGACTTCATTGAAGGAGATAAAAAAGAGAAAACTTCTGCTGATTTCAAAGATAAAACGGAGGAAGAACATGGTCCAGAAAATAACTCTGAAAGTGGCATAAGTTCTGATCTCAGTTCAGACTCAGACAATAGGTCCTGGAATGGGAAAAACCCTATTCTCTGTTCAAGAGAGACAATACCAGGAAAGCCAAGAAGTAAGAGACCAAAAACTACATTTTCTAATTGGACTTCTAATCCCATTTCCACTAATGACGGTGAGAATAGTAGTGAGTCTTCTACACTCATTTCTCCTGACGGTGCAGCCTGGAGCCAACCAGATTACTTGGCTTCTGAGCAAATAGAATGGCAGCCCCGCCTGAAATTCTGTGCAGGAAAACATGGGAAGAAAAAAGAGGTAAATGAGGTGAGAATGTGCTCACATTGTGGTGTGACTAAAACTCCACAGTGGAGAATTGGGCCACTGGGTCCTAAAACACTGTGCAATGCCTGTGGTGTGAGATACAAGTCAGGTGGACTTTTACCAGAATACAGGCCCGTTGCAAGCCCTACATTTACACCTCATAAACACTCAAATGTCGGGAAGGTGGTGTTGGAAATGAGGCGAAGAAAAAATATGATGGGAGAGGAACTATAAGTTGTAAGGGAAGGGAATATATTTTGTAAGGCAGGAAGGATTCATGGGCTATATTAAGTAATTAAATAGTTTTATTTTTAATGTTGGGCTGTGAGAGGAAAACATTTTTAATTTTGGAAATCTTTTTGACCTGTTTGGTTGTTTGCTAAAATGTGTAAGGGGATAAATTTTTGTGAAGGAAATAAGTTTTGTAGAAGAGGAACTATAAGTTGTAAGGGAAGGGAATGCGTTTTGTAAGGCAGGAAGGATTCATGGGCTATATTTATCGGCAAAGTAATTAATTAGTTTTATTTTTAATGTCTAGGATTTTGGGCTGTGAGAGGAAAACATTTTTAATTTTGGAAATCTTTTTGACCTGTTTCATTGTTTGCTAAAATGTGTAAGGGGATAATTTTTTGTGAAGGAAATAAGTTTTGTAGAAGAGGAAGGATATATACTCTATATTTGTGGGAAAAACTGATAAATAGTTTTATTTTTACTGTCTGAGTTGTGAAAGAAAAACATGTTTAATTTTGGAAACTTTTTTTTATTTGTTTCATTCTTCTGCTAAAATTTGTCAAATTTTGTTTGTATAAATAAAGGACAGCGAAGAATTTTTTTTCTAATTTTAGAAATGTTTTTTTATTTGATTCATGGCACTGCTGAATTTTAGCTTTTTATTAATGAAAAGAGTTTAGTAAAATTTTATGGTGTATTTACTGTTTGGTAAGCAGACAACGAAAGTGATGAAAAGATTTTCTAACATTGAGTTGTATATATAATTAGAAGATTGAAGTAAAAAGTTTTTTCTTTTCTTAATATCAAAATAAATATTTTATAATTTATAGTTTTGCATATTTCTGATGTAATGTTTTGAATTGTAATATTTTTTGAATGTTTGTAAGAATAATTGTGAACATAATTATAGAGAGAGAAAGAAAGAAAAATAGATGCATATTAATTGAGAATGCTTTTTGTGTATTTATTAGATCTGTTTTCATAAAATGAAGTAAGTTCATCAATTAAAATAATATTTTTTTTAAATAGCAATATTTTGAAGACTGCATTTTTAGACATAAATTTTATTTTTGTAGTCCATCAATACATTTATAATCATACTATTCTATTATCAAGTTGTCTATATCCTATACAACTACATTTATATACAGCTACAAAATATATTGAAATAACAACTACTATGTAACAATCTATATTTACATCATATATATTTAATTTGAACTTTAGTTAAATCTATTTAAAACTAAAAGAAATGGAAAGAGTAAATGAGAGTAAGATGTAAAGGAGAATTATAAAGGTAGAAAGGAATTATAATGGTACAACTTAGGAAATATAAATGATAATTAAAAAATATTTAAAAGTACAATTAAAAATAAAATAAAAAGAGGGGTTACTTTTACATAAATAAAATAAAATATGATATTTTATAAAAATATTTATTATAGTTAAAATTCTCATTTCTATAATTCATATGATACCAAAAAGGGAAACATAAAAATTTAAGCACCTTACAATTAGACACAGCTTAGGGAAGATAAATAAGAATATGACTAAAACTCATATGAGGAATTGGACTTTTCTTTTCATTGTTGGTGAGTTGATTATTATTCGAACATTGCACAAAATCAGGCCCATAGAATTCACATGAGACTAAAATGGTGAACATAAAAATTCAAACACCATACAACTAGACAAATCTTAGGGAAGATAAACAAGCATAAGACTTAAAAGCCACATCCCTAGAATTCATAAGTTAGACTAAAAATGGGAACATATAAATTCAAGGACCTTACAACTAGACAAAGCTTAGGAAAGATAAATAAGCATAAGACTTAAATTCATCCCCAAATTAGATGGAGGTGGGTAGAAAAAGTCACATCCCTAGAATTCATGAGAACTAATGTGGAAACATAAAAATTAAATCAACTTATGAGGCAAAGTTTAGGGAAGATAAATAAGAATAAGGCTTAAAATCATCCTAGGTGGGTAGTAAAAGTAACAATTCTAGACATAAAAAATTAAGATAAAAATTGGTAGAAAGAGGCGCATCCCAAAATTCATGACACTAAAATTAGAAACATAAAAATTCAAGAACCTTAAAACTAGACAAATATTATGGAAGATAAATAAGTATAAAACTTGATTATTTCTATCCACCTTAAAAGGTGGGTAATAATTCAAGCATCTTCATCCGAGAATTGGATAAAGGTGGGTAGAAAAAAAATTATCCCTAGAATTCATGAGACTAAAATAGGGAACATAAAAATTCAAGCACCTAGTTTGTAGACAAGGAAGGATTTACGATCCACATTTATAGGAAGAGGTGATAAATATTTTACTTTGTTGAATTTTCTTTGTATTAATAAAGGTCCGTAAAGAATTTTTTTATCTAATTTCAGAAATATTTTTTTTAATCTTTTTCCAATGTTTGCTAAAATGTTATGTTGTTTGTTTGGTAACACTCATTTTTTTATACACTTAGAGAGATTGAAGAAAAAAAAAATTCTACATTTTTCTTAGTATCAAATGAAATATTATATAATTTATAGTTTTACATCATTTTATGCAGCATTTTAAATTGTAATGTTTTCTAAAAGTTTGTGAGAATGATGGTGAACAAAAGTAAGATATGTATCATAGAGAGTTGGAGTTGGCTTTTTTAATGGAGAAAATAAATCTACATCTCTTTTTAAGGGTTAAAAGCATGATTGTTCTCAAAGTTTCACTTAACAGAGATGTTTTTTTGTAAATAATATAATTATCCACCTACTTAATTATCTATCTATCTTGAAGATTTCTTCTCCTTTATTATGATTGAGGCATGTTTTTCATTAAGATGATTTTTTTATAATGTTTTAAATTTGATCAGGATATATTTCTAGATTAAGAAACAAAGAGAAAATTAATATGGCTATTATGTAGGAACACCAACGTCTAAAGATTTTGTTTAAACATGTCATAAAGTTCTATAGGAATTTTTATTCTAATAATTTAATAATTATCAAGTTATATGTTTTATTTTAATACCTATATGTACTAGTAGTATTAGTAGTTGTAACTCAATAGAAATAAGAAAAATTATATAGTAATTTACAAGTTTATTAATTTATTCCTTATAAATTATTAAATAAACTTTTTAAAAGGGTTCACCACATGGTAGGTTGGTTAAGTGGTCATTGTGTTGTTGTTAATTTTTAAAATTTTGTCACTAACTTTTTAAGTTAGTTCAAATATATTTAATAATGTTATTTATTTTAAGTAATTAATTAGATTTAGAGTTTGATTCACTTTGGTTTAGGCCGAGGATTGAGGTTTGATTTTCATTATTCACCATATAATTAGACATCAATTTAGGTTCACATCTAATTATATTTATGGTTAGGGTTCTATTAGAGCTCTAAATTTTGGGCAAAATTTGGAGTCCTATATAGTGATAAAACTCTAAAAAAATGGCCTCTTAATTTCCATGCCAAATAATTAATGATGGAGTACATGAAATGGGATAAAATATTACATTAATTTTCAATTAAAAAGTTGAGAGATTATGGAAGAAATCTCTGTGACAAGAAAAATTAAAATTCTATGATCAAAGCCTTCAAAAAATGCTGGAATTTCAACCTGCTGCAAAGATGATGTCAACAAAGGTAGAAGATAGTCGAATTTTAAAAATCTAAAAAAGACCCAGTTCGGGAAATCAAATTTCCTATCTCCATTAAAAATATTAGCTTTCAACAAGGTGTTTTGGTTTTTCAACCAAGCCCAAATCCGAAAGTTAGGTAGTTATTTTTTAGTTAGTTTATCATTTTTTCAAAACAATTTGTAATAAGGGTGTGTCTTTTCACCCTAAAGAGGTGTGAAAGCCACTCAAACATGTATATATACATAATGTAAAATGTAAAGAGAGACAACACAATTACAAGAATTTCAATTTTTAGAGGAGAGGATTGTTCAACAATTGCAACATAGATTCTGGTGTACCAATTTTTTAATATCAATAAAAGATAAGTTATTTTTGATTTCTATCTATGCATTGGTTTTCAATTCCCTCAACTAGTCCCTTGGATAAATCAATCTTGATTTCTTTATTGTGATCGTTTAAAATGCTGTGTGATTTTATTGCATTTTGATTTATTTATTGGTCTGCTCATTTTGCATGGTTAATAATCCTTTTGATTTGTGGCCAAAGTCAATTGGGCTGTCATTTGAGGAGTTAAATTTAGTTAATTGTCTACAATAGTTCACACACATTTGAATGCAAATCAAATTGATGATTTTTTTATGACTTGTCTTCAGAATTTGATGCGTGTTTCAATATTTTGAAAATTGTCTTCTGAATCAAATCTTTCCAATTTGCTTTGAAATGCAAAACTATCCCTAAGGTTGTACATAGGGTTGAGGATTGGATTGACTCCATTGCCCAGGGGGAAATAGGCACTGGTCTTGTTGATAAATGGAATTTGGTCATTTAATCATTTGTTGCTAGTTTTGGCATCCTATTCCTTTAATTTCATTTTACATTTCCTATCTACTATCTTATTTACAAAACATTAAATTAGGTTTAGCATTAACTCATAGCATTAGTCTAAATATCTAGGTATTTGACAATTAGGATATTAGGTTTCTTTTTCTTCCAAGGATCAGTAATCCCTTTGGAAGGATTTTTGTTGTTTATGCACGTAGTTTGTGAAGTTAGATAGTATATCCGATTTAGGCCTACCAGCCTTGGTTCAATCGAACTAGAATTGCAGAGGCATCTATTGTGCCTGTTAGTTGGCCTCAAAATGATCAGCGTTTTCGAGTACCAACAAATTGGCGAATCCACTGGGGAAGCTTTAAGTGAAAGACATTTTGTAGAATCTTTGGTTACAGTTGTGAGACTCTACTAGAAATGGGACTTAGAATTAGTTATATGATTTTATCCTTCTTATGAAGAAGGTGGCAACTCTATTGAATACAACATTTGAGTTAGTGACTCTACTGAGGGAGAAAACTCAGAAGGAGATAGGAAGATAGCCTAGAAGGGATGTTAAATTTTCCTTTCAAGAAAATTTTCAAAAGGTTTTTGATTCTTGTTGATATCAGGCCATTGGATCTTATAAAGTTTCAATGTAGTTCTAATGAATTGTTTTCACAACTTTCACAGAGGGTTCCTGAATTTTATGGAGATTATGATGAATCAACTCTTGATCATTTGGACACATTTCATATATTCCTTGATAATTATGAGATCCATACAGAAGATGATGCCATGAAGTTCTTTGCATGGTCACTAAAGAATAATGCAAGGGAAAAATATGAATCATTACCTGTACAATGCATTTCATCATGGATGTAGTTTGAACAATGGTTCCTTGATGTATTCCATGACAGGGATGAATCATGTATGTCTCCCTTGGATGCATTTATTACTTTAGAACGATATGATAATGAAAATGTGGTGAGTTTGTTTATGAGGATGATGGATATTTTCCATAAAATACCTTCTGATATCAGGCCATGTTTTTCAAACAAAATATATAGTTTAGGAGTAACTAGTGAGCAACTAGAGCTTATTCTTAAAATTGCACAGGAAGATGTAATGGAAGAAAATAATAAAGTTACAAAAGGGGCACAGGAACCTAATGATATTCTAGATTCAGATGAACAAGAAAGTTTGGATCAATTGGAAGAAGGTCCCATCCAAGAAAAGACTTGTATAAAAATGAATTCAAATGAGTTCAATAATGAAGAGGAACATACTCTCAATTCACAAGAAATTTCAAATTTGTTGGATATCTAGTATTAGAAACATGTTCAGGGAAATTGTCCAAATTTTTTCTCAATCCACCATGGTAAGGAGGTAGACGGATCAGCCCATATTCAAGAGAAATCAAATTGTGGAGATGAAATAGAACTACATGAACATGAGGAAGTTTCAAGAGATAATGTCAATGAAGATGTTAGCCTTGTTGATGAAAAACTTGATGATCCAAATGAAAATTCTCATGAATGTATGCCTGAATTATCTATGTTCCTGAATTCATTGTTTGAAGAGGAAGTAGATGAAGATATGTCTGATTTCTCTATGTTATCAAATCCATTGTTTGAAGAGGATCCTTTATGCAATGGAATCCATCAGCATCATAATGAAGATAACAGTCCTAATTTTAAAGTTGATGAAACTCATGAAGTGCATTCAGAGGGTGAGATATCTTGGAGTTCATCCTTTGAGCCAGTGGTACACCAAACATATGAAGATGAGATGGAATCAGCTAGACATGATGAAGAGAATGTGTTGAAGCATAGTTTTGAAAATTTTAGAAATGTCCCAGCTGATCAAACTTTTGGTGGGAGAGAGTTTGTACTACTTGAAGATAAGATATTCTCAAAGCCTTTTGGTGAGGAGAAAAAAATATCGAAAATATAAGATGGGATAGATTGTCAATAAGAAGGTATCCCAAAAAAGAAGACTAACCTAAAGGTTTGTATGATTAACCAAAATCTTCTATTCAGCAAGGATTACAATGGACCTGATGATTTCTCAAGGGCTGAATATAGATTGGATGCCAAAGATCGTATTGATGAAGTGATGAGAATTGTCTATAAGGATGACATGTGTAATGCAGCAAGGTTAAAAGTGTTACGTGATCAAAATCAAGTGTTTGATAGAGGAAAGGAATAATGTTCAATTTTAGGGGGGCTGGGGCCACCCAATTTTACTTCGCATCAAATTAATATGGATACTTGGTCTACTTCTCTAGAGATAGCTGGAATGTCGCTATGCTCACATGGAGCATACGTCCCTAGAAAGAGCCTGTTGGAGCTCTAAATTTTGGGCAAAATTTGGAGTCCTATATAGTGATAAAACCCTAAAAAATGGCCTCTTAATTTCCATGCCAAATAATTAATGATGGAGTACATGAAATGGGATAAAATATTACATCAATTTTCAATTAAAAAGTTGAGAGATTATGGAAGAAAGCTCTATGACAAGAAAAATTAAAATTTTGTGATCAAAGCCTTCAGAAAATGCTGGAATTTCGACCTGCTGCAAAGATGATGTCGACAAAGGCAGGAAAATGGTCAAACTTTAAAAATATAAAAAAGACCCAGTTCGGGAAATAAAATTTCCTATCTCCAATAAAAATATTAGCTTTCCAAAAGGTGTTTTGGTTTTTCAACCAAGCCCAAATCTGAAAGTTAGGTAGTTATTTTTTAGTTAGTTTATCATTTTTTCAAAACAATTTGTAATAAGGGTGTGTCTTTTCACCCTAAAGAGGTGTGAAAGCCACTCAAACATGTATATATACATAATGTAAAATGTAAAGAGAGGCAACACAATTACAACAATTTCAATTTTTAGAGGAGAGGATTGTTCAACAATTGCAACATAGATTCTGGTGTACCAATTTTTCAATATCAATAAAAGATAAGTTGTTTTCATTTTCTATCTATGCATTGGTTTTCAATTCCCTCAACTAGTCCCTTGGATAAAGCAATCTTGATTCTTTATTGTGATCATTTAAAATGCTGTGTGATTTTATTGCATTTTGATTTATTTATTGGTCTGCTCATTTTGCATGGTTAATAATCCTTTTGATTTGTGGCCAAAGTCAATTGGGCTGTCATTTGAGGAGTTAAATTCAGTTAATTGTCTACAATAGTTCACACACATTTGAATGCAAATCAAAGTGATGATTTTTTTTATGACTTGTCTTCAGAATTTGATGCATGTTTCAATATTTTGAAAATTGTCTTCTGAATCAAATCTTTCCAATTTTCTTTGAAATGCAAAACTGTCTCTAAGGTTGTACATAGGGTTGAGGATTGGATTGACTCCATTGCCCAGGGGGAAACAAGCATTGGTCTTGTTGATAAATGGAATTTGGTCATTTAATCATTTGTTGCTAGTTTTGGCATCATATTCATTTAATTTCATTTTACATATCCTATCTACTATCTTATTTACAAAACATTAAATTAGGTCTAGCATTAACTCATAGCATTAGTCTAAATATCTAGCTATTTGACAATTAGGATATTACGTTTCTTTTTCTTCCAAGGATCAATAATCCCTTTGGAAGGATTTTTGTTGTTTATGCACGTAGTTTGTGTAGTTAGACAGTATATCTGATTTAGGCCTACCAGCCTTGGTTCAATTGAACCAGAATTGTAGAGGCATCTATTGTGCCTATTAGTTGGCCTCAAAATGACCAGCATTTTCGAGCACCAACAGGTTCAATTTAGTTTAGTTGTAGGGGGGTATGTGTAGGATCATGGTATGCCAAAAAGTGGTGATGTGAAAAAGAAGTCCCGATTGATAGACTCTTTTCAAAAAATAACTATAACTTTCAAACAATATAACATTTTTTAAATATGAAATATACATCAAATTCTATGCTTCATGTAATACAATAATAATAAACAATTATTTCAATTTGATGAGTTTTAGACTAATTTAAGGTGGTTAGACATGCGAGTTTTTATATTCAGGAAAATTTGTAGCATAAAAATCATAATTAATTATTTACCTAGAAAAAAATATATATATATACATCACATCCAGACATGAGTCTAACCGAATTATTGAAAAATGGCTATAACTTTCAAATTGTATATAACATGTTTGAAATCCAAAATATGTGTCACATTCTATGATTTTCCTACTACAAGAAAATGAAAAAAGTTTTCAATTTGAAAAAGTTTATCTAAGTTAACGTGGTCAGACACGAGAATTTTTGTATTCTAGAAAAGTTGTAGAAGAAAAATCATAATTTATTATTTACTTAGAAATAAATTACAAAAAAATATGTATCACATCCGGACATGAGTCTACTAGTTATATCTAGAATCTTGTAAAAAAATTATCATTTGATTGTGTTTAAGGTGGTTAGACATACACCTACTTCTTATTTTTTTCCTGAAATTTTCATACTACTACTTTGAAATTTGAAATTTTTAACATATAGAATAATTTATTTTCAAAAAAGGACCAGTATCTTAGAAACTAAATTCAATTTTATACAGATTCTCTTCTTACATATTTTTGATATAATATTTATAGCTTATTTATTTTTTTATGTGAACTTTCCTAAACCTGATTTTCTGAATTTTCATTGCCACTTAAGGGCCTAGTTTGGCATACCATGATCCTGCACATATCCAAGGTTCAACTTGGTTAATTTGTCACTTAGGTTTAGGGTTGGTGTTTACTTTATATTTGTATCAAGGTTTAATTTAATTTCATGTTAAGGTTTGAGTGTTAGTGTTAGAGATTAATTTGGTTTAGGATTTGGACTAATTTTCTATAGGGTTGGGGTTAAACTTGGCATCTATTATTCAATTAAAAATAGGATTAGGGTTTAATATAGTTTACTATTTATATCATCGTAAATTGTAAGCACCCAAGTGATCTAAAACTTCATGATTGTTTAGCACCTACCTTAGTGTTTTTTCATTCTAGATTGTATATTAGGACCTCATAATCACACTTAATATATGCCCAATTTGAATATGGGTCCTCTAATCTCTCTAAGCTTATTCAAAATTGAGGTAGGACCTTATTTCTAAGTTCACTCCTCTATTTTCCCTCCAATCAAAAAATTCATTTAATCTCTTAGGCCCTATTTGACCTTTTATGGCCTTAGAATGTTGTCCCAATATTGTATTTAGAGATATATCAAAATCTACATTTATTGACTAATTGAGACCCATAGAAAAATTTTTGGCCTATTTAGGGAGTAACATATTGTTGATATTTGTAGCATCGGTCAGATAAATAATATTGTCTATATGATTATTATGAGAAATGTGATATATATATATATATATACATATATATATATATATATATATATATATATATATATATATATATATATATATATATATATATATATATATATATATGTAGATATATATATATTATATATATGTATATATATATATGTAGATATATATATATATGTATATATATATATGTATATATATATATAGTATATATATATATATATATGGTAGATATATATGTAGATATATATATATATATGTATATATATATATATATATATATATATATATATGTATATATATATATATATATATGTAGATATATATATATATATATATGTAGATATATATATATATATATGTAGATATATAAATATATATATATATATGTAGATATATATATATATATATATATGTAGATATATATATATATATGTAGATATATATATATATATATGTATGTAGATATATATATATTTATGTAGATATATATATATATATGTAGATATATATATATATATATGTATATATATATATATATATATATATATATATATATATATGTAGATATATATATATATATATATATGTAGATATATATATATATATATATATTAGATATATA
>BSBK01002237.1:0-250000 GCA_027943335.1 Chamaecyparis obtusa
TTATCAAACTTATTGTTAATGTATTATAAACTGCCGAATGGCAGAACGAATACTGTTTGTAAAGAAGCCAATGGTTAAAGTATTACCATTACCATGTTAATACGATAACACTAGTGGTTATTGCTATTACCATGGGAATGAATCGACACCATGTTAATAACGATAACCACTAGTGTTATCTTATTAACATGGTTCGTAGGTTTATGTTATTATCAACCGGCGTGGTTATGTAGGGTCATGACCCTATGTGGCATAAGCCACGTATGGTCATGCCCCTATGTAAGCACACAACCTCACCATTATACTTATATATATGAGATAATCGATGCTTGCTGTTAATCAATCAATCACAGTGGTAATTGCACTACCACAACAAGCATTCGATAATAATAAATTTACATTATTCATATGTATTTAATCTCAACAATATCATAGTAAATATTGAAATTGAGATAAATTCTGGAAATGATAAAATTAAAGACTACTGAATTTTCTCTATCATAGATCCATATTCCTTAACATGGTATCAGAGCCTAACTAATAGAGAATAATAAAGATACTAAAATTTTGAATCAGAATATCAGACATACATTCAAATTGAAGGAAGGACAATCATGGTGAACGGTGTTAGAGTGGAGGATAGACTCGAAGGTTCCTCTAACTTCGTCTCATGGAAAATACGAACAATTGCAATCCTTCAAGAACTTGAATTGGATTCATATATAGAAGAAGACAAAAGTATGCATGAAGATGAACTAGAGAAAACAACATGGAAAAGATGCAATAACAAGGCTAAGAAGATAATTATTGATGCTGTTAAAGATCACATTCTTCCAATCATAGCTAGATTATCAATGACATATGAATTTTCAAAACCATTCAAACTACATATGAGATCAACAATGCAAGCATATTGCTTACCTTAAAACAACTCATGAACATCTAAATGAATAAAGGAGAAACAATTGCATCATATTTTTTGAGAATTTCCGAAGTGAAAGATCAACTTTCTACTACTGGAAATAATGTTGATGATCTAGAACTATCCCTAATTGCCCTGAGAGGATTACCAATCTCTTGGGAATATTTTATCCTTGATGCATTAGCGGTCGACCGTCACTACCTAAATTCAATCAACTCAGAAACAATTGCACTCAAGAAGAATCTCGACTAATCTCAAGAGGGATAGGTCCAAATAAAGAGGGAGAAATTCAAGCACTACATGCTAATACAAACAACAAAAGGAAAAAGAACTTTAAACGAAAGAGAGGAAATAATAATCAACATCATAAAAACATAGATCTCTTTAAGGTCCAATGCTACAAGTGTGATAAGTTTGGACACACTCACAGGTTCTGTTTGGAAAGGAAGAAAACTCAAGCAACCATATAGATGAAGTCAAAGAAGTGGAAAATCCTCTATTTTTCTTAGCCTTATCAAGTGAACTAAACTCAAATAAAAGCACTTGGATAATCTATAGAGGAACATCAAGACACATAACCGGGTTTAGAGATCAATTCAAAACTTTTGAAGGAAACTCAACTGAAGAGGTCACAATTGGTGACAACTCCACCTATCTTGCGAAAGGAATCATGACTTGTTCAATTAAATTAAGAACCAGAGTTACATTTCAATTAAAAAAATGTTCTATTTGTACTAGGGATCAAAAGAAATTTGGTCTCTATTTCAGGTCTAGTTGATCAAGGATATCACATTACCTTTCATGAAGATAAAGTTCTACTTTGGCCTAAAAATTCCAACATTAAGAATGCTATTTCTATAGGATCAAGAGATGGTAGCTTATACAAACTTTGTAACGATAAAAACATGCACTAAGTCATGAAGTATCAAATTGTAATGGCATTTGGCATAGAAGATTAGGTCATCTTTGGTATAGTGCCCTACTACCATAGGGAAGATCACTACAGGTCTACCTTATCTAAAATTTGAACATACTGAAATTTGTTAAGGTTGTGCTCTAGGAAAGAACTCAAAAGGATCTTTTCCTTCAAGTGAACATAAATCAAAATTTGTACTAGAACTTGTCCACACTGATTTGTGTGGTCCAATGTCAACACCCTCATTAGGGGGATTCTTGTATTACATAATCTTTGTTGATAACTACTCTAGAAAAACTTGGATATATTTCCTAAAACCTAAAGAATCAAATGAAGTATTATTGAAATTCAAAGAATTTAAATCCCTAGTAGAAAATCAAACTGTGAAGAAAATAAAGACTCTAAGATCAAATAATGGGGGTGAATATATCTCTGAAAACTTTAAAGAATTCTGCATTTTTGTTGGGATTAAGTGGGACTGTACAATACCTTATAATCCTCAACAAAATGAAGTTGCAAAAAAAAAAATAGAACCATCATTGAAGTCGCCAAAGCCATGATGCATGATCAAAATATACATATTTCTTTATGGGCTGAAGCCTCAAACACAACCGTATACATCCAAAATAGATGCACTCATTCAATCTTAGAGAATATAACACCTGAAGAAGCTTTTACATGGAATAGACCAGACTTAAGTCATCTAAGAATATTTGGTTGTCCCATATACATTCATGTTCTAAAGAAAAGAGGACCAAACTAGAACCCTTCGGGAAGAAAGGCATATTTGTTGGCTATAGTGAAACCACTAAAGGATACATAGTCTACATTCCTGGACAAAGATCTATTGAAACCGGTAGAGATGTAAAATTTGAAGAAAACACTACTTATAAAGATGCAAAAGATGATCCAATCACATAATTAGATGAAGATTACACAATTGAGAATCAAAGGGAGAATATCATAGAAGATCATGAACCTCCATCATCTAATTTTGAGAATATTGAAGTTCCTAACAACAAGAAAAGGCCACTATAGGCAAGAAAGATGATTGAAGAAAATAATGTGGAACCTAATGAAATCTTCAGAGAGAATAAGAAAACAAGAAATCAAACATGCTATGTTGCACTCCTGATTGAGCTTACAAAATTTGAACCATCAAATGTTGAAGAGGCTTTATCATGTCAAGCTTGGAAATAAGCAATGATTGAGGAATACCAATCTATCTTAAAGAATGATGTTTGGGATATTGTACCTAGACCAAAAGACAAATCAGTTGTTTCTTCAAAATGGTTATTCAAAATCAAATATGCACCATATGGTAGTATTGAAAAACACAAAGTCCAATTTGTTGCCAGAAGCTTTTCTCAAAAGGTTGGAATTGATTACTAAGAGAAATTTGCTCCAGTTACCCGATATATTTTGTAAGAACCATTATTGCCATTGCAACATCTAAAGGATGGAAGATACATCAAATGGATGTAAAGACAACTTTTTTGAATGGTGTAATTGAGGAAGAAGTATATATAGAACAACTTGAAGGCTTTGCTACACATGACATAAATCTCCATGTGTGCAAACTGAAGAAATATCTCTACGGTCTTAAGGAAGCCCCTAGGGCATGGTATGAAAGAATAGACAACTATCTCTCCAAGCTAGGATACTCCTAACATGTAGCAAATTCTAACATATACTTCAAAATATCAGATGGTGATATGTTAATACTGGTTCTTTATGTTGATGACTTATTAATAACAGGCAAAGATGATTGTATTGGAAAATGCAAACAAGATCTTGTGGCTGAATTTGATATGAAGGATCTAGGTCTTCTACACTATTTTCTAGGCTTAGAAGTATGGAAAAAGGAGAACTGTATTTTCCTAAATCAAGGAAAGTACACCACTAACATCTTGACCAAATTTGGAATGATGGAGTATAAACCAATAGTTACTCTGATGGAGACAAATCTTCATAAGCTTAACAATGAAGCAAAAGATTTAGAACCAACAGATCTTACATAATATAGATAGATTATTGGATCTCTTATGTACTTGGTAAACACTCGCCTTGATATTTGTTATGCTACTAATGTGTTAAGTCATTTGATGTGCAAAGCCAAGAAGATTCACTTAATGGATACTAACCATATTCTGAGATACTTGCGAGGTACTATTGGACTTGGTCTAAAGTATGAGAATATTGAGACTCAACTCCAAGGGTATTCTGATTCCGATTGGGCAGGAAGTTCCATTGATCGTAAAAGTACTACAGGATGTTGTTTCAGTCTTGGATCGGCTATGATATCTTGGTTCAATAGGAAAAAGTTTGCAGTCGCTCAAAGTTCCACTGAAGCTAAATATATGGCTGCTTCCATGGGAGCTCGTGAAGCAGTATGGCTGAGAAAATAACTTGTTGGACTATTTGGGAAACCCTTGAATCCCACTGTGATTCATTGTGATAATCAAAGCTGCATCAAACTTTCAGTAAATCCAATTTTCATAATCGATCCAAGCATATAGAAATTTCTTACCATTACATAAGAGATATGGTAGACAAATATGTTATCAAATTGGTTTACATCAGCACTGAAGAACAAAATGTTGACATTTTCACCAAGCCCCTTGCCAAGTTGAAAATAGAATACTTCAGAGGTAAACTTGGTATGACTAAATTGTAGTTGAGATTTTTGAGATTGAATCTTAGTCATATGTATCTTATTCATGAATATTATAATGTAAAATATTGCAATGTTACGTTTGTGTGTTATATTGATGGAAGGTGATGATCTTTCATGTGATATATGGATAACGTTGTTATTGTAAGGTGACGACCTCAACAATAGTCTAACTTATTATCAAGATTGACTACATTAAGTTGTTGTCCTAGACTGTGCCGAATATCTTGATACTAAAATTATGATGTTATCACTTAATGTTGTGATAACGATTATATCATGATTGACTCCATTAAATTGTTGTCTCAGACTGTGCTAGATATCATGATATTGAGATTTTTGACTTATTATCATGATAGACTACATTAGATTGTTGTCCCGAAATGTGTCGGAATTCATTTAGTTGTTGTCCCGAAGTGTCGGAGATCAGATAACTTATATTTCTCTGAAATATAATTCATGTGTAAGAAACTCTAAAGGGAGTTGTTCAAATCCTCTTTTGCTAAGAGGGAGTGTTGAGAAATAACTTCATTCAGATTGAATCAAATAATTAAGTTTATATATATATATATATATATATATATATATATATATATATATATATATATATATATATATATATATATATATATATATATATATATATATATATATATATATATATATATAATTCCAAATATGATTACACTTATATATGTATTATTGAACTTATTGTTAATGTATTATAAACTACCAAATGGCAAAACAAATACTGTTTGTAAAGAAGCCGATGGTTAAAGTATTACCATTACCATGTTAATACGATAACACTAGTGGTTATCGTTATTAACTTAGAAATGAATCGACACCATGTTAATAACGATAACCACTCTAGTGTTATCGTATTAACATCGTTCGTAGGTTTATGTTATTATTGATCACTGTGGTTACGTAGGGTCATGACCCTATGTGGCATAAGCCACATATGGTCATGCCCCTATGTAACCACACCACCTCACTATTATACTTATATATATGAGATAATCAGTGCTTGTTGGTAATCAATCAATCACAGTGGTAATTGCATTACTACAACAAGCATTCGATACTAATAAATCTAAGTTATTCATATGTATTTAATCTCAACAATATCATAGTAAATATTGAAATTGAGATAAATTATGGAAACAATAAAATTAAAGTCTACTAAATTTTCTCTATCCTAGATCCACATTCCTTTATTTTCATTGAATTGCAAGGTGCAATAATTACCTCGAAAAGGATAGCTCTCGACGTATTTTATATATAATAAGTATATATAAGCTAGTTATAAAACAACTTTAATCTATAATAAATATGACACATTTAATATATTAAATTGTGTTTTAGATGATCTTACCTAATATACAAATCAAAGATAACAAATTGTGACCAATACTAAGTACACCTCCACAAATACATTTAGTTTTTTCTTTTTAATCTTTTTGAATAACTATAGTGTTAATATATTTCAATTCATAGTTAGTTATTACTGTCATTTCATTATTTGTGTTCTAAAATACCTAAATATAATTTATGTTCTATATACTTTCTCTAACATAAATAGTATTAAATTTTTGATACAATCTTTAATTTTTTTAGACAATAAATTCAATATATCTAAACTCCTAACAAAGATTTAATTGAATAAATCAATTTTTAAATATATTGAAATAACAAAATCTTATGATACACATCATTATTGACAATGGACCACAACTCATAAAGCCACACAACCGTCAATTTAAAATAAATCCACAATAAAAACGGAAACAAAATAGATAAAAAACACCTATCTTAAACGCCTACCCTCCCCACAAAATTGGAATGTATTATTTGGTTAAGTCTTCCCTAAAACGATATATTTCTCATCAAAATAGCAACAATTGAGAAATTGAAAAACCAATCCAAACATAAACTAGTCTATGAACTAAATATTCTTATTGTTTAATTAATATTTTTATTTATTTTTTATTAATTTCATTTATCTATAATCATTTTTCCATTCTACCTTTAAAGTATAGTTTTTAATAAATAATTAATTATTTAAGTTCTATTCTATTTCTTCAAAACATTAATAAATAGTTTTATACATTTATTTGATCATTTTCTATATATTTAGATTTTATCAATCCAACTCCTCATAAAAATCCACTTTTATAATATTCACATGACAAATTGTACTTTAAAATATGGTTTGACATGTTAATGTTTTCAATAAATCTTGATTTTTAATTCTTTATATCCCATAGAGTATGCAACAAAATAGATCTTGTAGTTTATCCAAATTTTTTCTAAAATATAATTTTAAATACCCACCAAATCTTATCCATCCACCATTTCCTATATTTCAATATCCACTTTTGATTTTATATGCACCCTTTCGGTTAATCACCTCTTAGACACTTTCCAATCATTTTGCTTGTGAATTCTCATCAATTTTAAACTCTTGATTAACATTTGAATCTTCATTTTATTTTGTAAATATGTATACTTCAATTAATATTTAATAGAATTAAGTCACATATTCATAATTTTTCTTTCTATAAATTAGACATCATTCAAACCATTTTAAACTAGTTTTTAAATAAATAATTATTTAATATTTATTTATCTAAACTCTTTATCTTAATTCTCTCTCATAAATAAAATAAATATTTTCTTTAATTGATCACTTTATTATTTTTTCATAATTCACCATTAGTCCTTCATTGTTTTTATATTATTTTCTATCATACACATGAGATAATCATTAAATAATTTTAGATTTCACAAATCCAATTCCTCACAAAAGTCCACTTTCATAACATATATTTGAACATGACAAGTGGTACTTTAAAATATGATCGACTAGAGAACACTCTTTCTTCTCCATAAATTTTAATCTTTAATTCTCCATATTTCTTGGAATATAAAGAGCGTACAGGGAGCCAAATATTAGTTTTGATTAAATCCTGTCCAAGCCACAAAACAAATATTGACTTTAAAAAAAAATTCTTTACAGAAACCTTTTTAAATACGGTCCCTCAAATTTTATTCCTTAATTATTTCTTATGCTCAATCTCTATTGATTTTGGAGCAATCCTTCCAAATCATGCATTAATTTTGGAGCAATCCTTTCCAATCAATATTCTCTCAACATTTTTAATTCTAAGCACTTAATCCAAGAACACTCCATTTGAGCTTCAGAAATTCTATAAATTGAAGCTCATCCAAGCCATTTTCAGCAAAGCAAGTCATTGAATTGCAGAGAAATTGAGAGCAGTGTGAAGGAACATCATGATGGCCAAGAGTGGAGTAGATGTGGACGCACTGATGGAGAAAGCCAGGCCTTTTTTAGCTGACTCTTTTGAAGAAATCGATCCTGTGCTGCCAGCCTGCATTTCTGCCATTAAAAAGGCCAAAGCTGTGGAGTACAACCACCGTATCACCACTTACTTTGACCATCATTTCTCTGTATATCGCATTCTAAAGTCATGGAATGCCCCCAATTCTGTTTCCCTCTGCGGTTTATTCCATGGCGCATATGCCGATCTTTCCATTCCTCTTTTCAATCACGATCTTCATCTTGACAGAAAAATGGTGTCTGATCTGATCGGAGCAGAGACAGAGGAGTTTCTGAGCCTCTTCTCCAACACTCCTCGACGCATGATCGTCCGTGACCTTGTCATGAAAGCCCATCCCAATGATGAAGAGTTAATCATTGCTTTGTCAAATTCCCAGAAGAGCAATTTGCCAGAAGAGGGATTTGTAGTGCAAAACTGGAGAACAGGGGAAGATGTGAGAGTATCTCAGAGATTTGTAGCCATTGTGGTTTTAATCACCATGGCTGATTTCTCAGAGCAGCTTTATGGTTATCA
This sequence comes from Chamaecyparis obtusa, assembly GCA_027943335.1. Lineage (NCBI taxonomy): Eukaryota > Viridiplantae > Streptophyta > Pinopsida > Cupressales > Cupressaceae > Chamaecyparis > Chamaecyparis obtusa. The sequence continues at coordinate 8,391 of BSBK01002237.1, forward strand.
TGACGGTCTGTATGATAATTATAATGGTAGGATGGATTTTGAATCTGGGGAAAGTGCATGGAAAACTCTGTTTCCTGGCGATGGCAAACCAGGGCTGTGGATGAATTTTGTTTCTCGGATGGGAGCCATTTATAGTTTGATGGTGGCAGAGGAAAATGCATTGGGGAATAATAAGGAAAGTGTGGGAGATTCAAAAATGGAATTGAAAGATGCAGATTTGGTTATTCCTCCTATTTTCAATAACTGTAGTGTTGTATTGAGTGAATCAGATGAGGTTAAAGCAAGAGATTTGTATTGGGAGGCTGTGTGCAGGAAGGAGTGTGATGAATCTGCTGAAGTTCTTCTATTGAAGGCCTGTGCTTATAATCCGTTTATTGGGGAGCCTCATTTGGTGTTGGGTCAGATTTATTTGTCAATGGAGAAATTTGGGGAAGCTGAAACTGAGGTTGAGGTTGGATTGAGATTGTTGTTGGAGTGGGGAACGAGCTGGGATAAACGATTGCCATGGCAGGCTTGGGTATCGTGGGGGAGAGTAATGCTGGAGAAGGCAAGGGAAAAATCATGGCCCAACACCTCCATTGGAATCATACAACTGGGCCTGCTCAATTAGGACCTGCCTGCTCATTTCTATGCTCTTCCTCATTATACTATCTCTGAAATAATGTTGTTCTTCAGTAATGTCTGCAAGGACATGGTTTGTGTTTGCCTGAAGCTCAACTCTCCTGGACTTCCCATGTGTATCTTGTTGTTGTTCAAAAAATGATTGTGATTGTAATAGTTGGTTATTATGCATCTAGCCAAAGGGCATTTCTATATTTTAATGATATTCGTAATGATTATTAATTAGATTGGATGATTGAATTGCAGCATTTTGCTTTCCAAGAATGCAGAACTTCATTCGAAGTAATGGCATGACATTTTTTTTAAAAAGAGGGTCAGAGTTGTAGTAAAAATAAGGAGTTGTACGAAAACTTACAATAAACAATTTTCGAAGGCTATACAAAGATTGAGTAGCTATTATTGTATGCCTGCCGGCTGTCATAAGAGAATTTAGAGAATTTGGCTCTGAAGCATAGTTATATTGAAATAATAGTTTCTTACAACATCTGCCACCCTGGTAACTATGTGGTGAGTTATGTGATTTTATAGGTAAAGCGTTGAAATAGTTAATTTGGTCCTTGTCAATGGTATTCACAATGGAGAGCAGTTTTGAATAAAAAGTTGGGACACAGCTATTTTTTGGGGAAAATGGCTCCTCGCCTGGATTGATTTCATAATTTATTCCTCTATCAAGGGTGCTTAAATCTTAGAAACAACTGAAGCAGTGAAATTGTTATTGGGCATTCAAAATGTAATCTAATTCTTCAGTTATCATCAAATTAATTTGAAATATATTATATAATATGTATGATTATTACGTTTGGATACTTTTCGAGGAACCACTAAAAGGGTGATATGCCTGGAAAACTTGAAATTTTAAGAATTTCTACTCCAATCATTTAGAGCACAATCTTGGTCCAACGTGTTGGAGCATCAAGGTCTTGCGCCTATTCCCTCTCAAGATGAAAGCAAACGTTCTTAAAATTGAAGCAAACTCTTATCCCATGTCCCCATGCCATTTTTTAATCATCAGAAAAAGATAATTTGGAATCTATCCCCACTTTTGTGGAGTAGCCACTGCTTAACATTTAAAAATAAGCTTTGAAAAAAAGGGAGGGGCTGGAATAAGCAGCCGCTGCTTATTGAGAAAAATGACATATGGCTCCACAAGATATCTTCCCTCTCCTTTAATGTCTCCTAAATTTTCTCAAAATATCTATCTACAAATTTTTTATCAGAATTTCATTTAAACATTCTATTTTGGATATCTGCTAAGAAATAAGCAGTGAAAGTCACTAATCATGGGGCCACTAGCTCCATGAATTGCTGCTAGAAATGTTGAGCAGCAACTGCTAGCCAAAATAAGCTAAGCAGCCGCATGGGGACCTGCTCTTAGCGTACACAACATAATTAATCACTAGAGTTTAATGGAACCCATTATATTGCTTGATATTACATATTTTTTGTGCATGTATCTTGTTGTTGCCATTATTTGATACTTATTAGCTTAGTTTTAAAATGTTTTATCATCATGCACGTTGGTTTTACATATCAGATTCGTGAGGTTTTGGATGCTTGGGAAAGCACAAAACTTGCCAAAGACATTGTAGTAGTAACACCTTGTCAAACTAAACATAATTGGTCATTGCAATTAAATAAAATTGAGTGTCGAAGTAAATCATTTTTGTTGTCAACAATTAATGCGAGCAAGAATAATAGAGCTACACTAATAGGGAAAGGAAGAGGAATCTATCACCATTTCTTCAAACAAATTTAAGACAAAATACAAAGCTGGTTTGGAAGCGCAAGGAGATAAAAGTAGGAGCAGTTGGGGGAGAAGGACAAAACCCGCAAAATAAAAGTGTAACATTTGTTGGGGCAAAGGGAAATACGAGTGAGCCAACCATCACATTTTTAGAAGACTTCCTCAAAGAAAGGATGTGAAAGCTTCAAACATAGGCCATCCTTTGTAAGTTTGGAATATTACCTGAATTCTCCATGAATTCTACAAATGGGTATTTGATCACTAGATTGATATAGAAGAAATAGAACCATTAGATCCTTTGAATGGTTTTTTTGTGATAATATTCAAGTCAAAGGAAAATAAAGAAAATTTTTCAAGAACAAATGTTGGTTTTATAAACACTCTGGATTACACATGCAAAATTGGTGTCCAAATTTCAACAACCAAGAACAACATATTAAATTTATCCCTATGTGGATACAACTTAAAAACTTGTCTTTAGAATAGATGCATAAACATTGGAAACAATGATTATATGCAGATAATAGATGGTGGAAACTCTAAAGGTAATGGTGACCTAATAATGTTAGATGAGGGACAAATACCTTCTCCAATCTACAATGATCATAGTAGTGGTAAGAGGAAAAAGGCTCACAAAGAATCATCCAACATAAGCATTTAAAAAATGACAAACTTCATTCAACATTGCCTAGAAGAAGTTCAAAATAATTTGATTGAAGAAATAGTTGACGAGGTGATGACAGAAAAGACAGACTCTGTAGATATTAGGAACTTAAAGAAAACAATATTAATAGAAGAAGATTGAAAGGAAACTTATTCAGAAATTTAAGAAGAAGTTGGAAAGAAAGTTTCTTCAGAAGAGGATGAGGAGGCTTTCAAGATAGAAACTAGTCAGATAAAAGGACTTCAAAAGACTATTGAGGTAGAAAATGTAAAGGAGGTTGATGAAATTCTTGAAGAGAGACTAATAGACATAATGCATATAGCAAAGTTCCAACATAAATCAGGGATGCAGTCTCATAAGGGTTATGAGCTATACATAGAGAAAGGGGAAGGGCTTCAAGAAAGATCTACTAACTCATTCAATCATAAGGATTGTTCTGAGAATGATAGATCTAAGAAGAAAAATTGAGATATTTCTCCTAAGAAAAATACTAGAAATAATGACATTAGATCCATCTCAAAATTGAAAAAGACTTGGGATTCAACATGTAAACTGGTAGAACCACACAACCTTAATATCTAGACAGAAGAAAATATATAAGATTAATGGAGTTTTTTAGGGTCAAATGTAGTTCCTCTCAAAGGAAAGAAAAAAGGGGGAAATGATTGTAAAATTAGGATGGACGTCAAAAAGAACTAGAGGTAAGCTTTTGGAACTAGATCAAAGTCCCCTTTAGGATAAACTAAGCCCAAAAAATAAAGGAACGATTAACAGATTGGAGATCAACACTAGGGAGGATGAAGACATTTGATGCAGGGGAAAACATTGATGTTTTTTTTTTTCTTTCAAAAAAAGGAATGTAGACCCAATTGGATTGGAGTTATAGTCCTTAGTTTAACCTCTAATTTGAAGTTCTTCTTAATTAATGTTTACGACCCAATATCAACAAAGAAGAAACTGGAGGTATGGGAGGAAATCAACAACATGTTCAGAAAGTGGCCACAATTTTTTTTAATTATTGGAGGGGATTTTAATGCCATTCTCCATCTCTCAAACAAAAGTGGAGGAATCTAGAAAGTATTTCAACCATAGGTAGATTTTAAAAAATTGGGTGACAAACGGGATTTGTTAGAGATTGAAATGGAGAAAGAAACATATGCATGGAACAATCAGAGGTTGGGATTCAATTACATGGCTAAAAAAATAGACAAATTTCTATTCAAAGGGGACTTGACCAACTTCCCTTTTGATTTTAAAGCTTCCATATCTCCTATATAAGGTTCAAATCACTTCCCTATTTAGTTGAAAATTCTGGGAGAAACTAAGTTGTTGCTCTGCCCCTTCAAATTTGAGAACATGTGGATGAAAGATGAGGATTTTTTGGTGTTGATTGAAAAATGGTGGAATGAATCTCAGTTTGAGGGATCCAAACTATTTTGTTTTGTCTCCAAACTTAAAAAAATCAAATGTAATTTACTTTTCTAGAACAAGGAACTTTTCAAAAATATTTTTGAATCAAAGAACATGATTGAACAAAGTATGAAGGAACTTAATGAACAAGTTATTTAGAAAGGAATGGATGGGGAAATGTTCTACAAGGACAAGAAGTTATTAAAATATTATGAGGATATTTTAGCTAAAGAAGAGATTTATTGGAGACAGAAATCTAGAGAAATCTGGCTTGAAGAAGGGGATAAAAACACAAAGTTCTTCCATACCAGTACTAAACAGAGAAGAGGGTTAACATAATCCATAAAATCATCATTAAAGATGGGAAATCTCTAGAAGGCCAATTAGAGATTCAAAAGGAGATTGTTGGGTTTTACTCAAATCTTCTCAATAACTATGAAGGATCAAATTTTTAGCCCAAAATGAGATATTAAAAGATATTCCTTGGCTGATATTAGATGAGGATAATAAAATGCTGATGGATAGACCTTTAGAGAAAGAGATTTATAAGGCTTTAAACCAACTTCACCGTAACAAATCTCTATGTCCAGATGGATTCCCATAATTTTTTTTTTTCAGAAATATTGGCCAAATTTAGGTAGGGAATTAAATGAAGCATTATAATCAACAAGATTATCTGGAAGATTCTTGAGAGAAATCAATAATACCTTTATTTACCTAAATCCAAATAAAGATAACTCTACATGTTTGGACAATTTCAAACTAATATCTTTATGCAACACCATCTAAAAGGTACTGACAAAGGTCCTTGTAAACAAATTAATTTTTTTTTTGGAAAAAGTTATAGGGGAAGAACAAACATGTTTTGTTTCGAGAAGATCTATTTTTGATGGTGTAATCATAGCCTGTGAATCCATTCATTCTATATAAAAGAATTAAAACCCTAGCATGATCATCAAACTAGATATTAAAAAAGTTTACAACAAAGTAGATTGGAGGTTTCTATCCAAATGTAAGGAAAAGTTTAGATTTTGTGAATCATGGATAAATATGATATTCTACTATATCTCCACCCCAAAATTCTCTATTCTCATTAATCAAAATCCACCTCGTTTCTTTGAAAGTTCAATAGGAATTTGACAAGGAGATCCTTTATCTCTTTTCCTCTTCATTATTATGGCAAAAACACTAGGCAAAAAGTTAGGTTATCTCCAAAATAATGACACCATCAAAGGAGTAGAAGTGACACCCTCAGTCTGTCCAATCACTCATCATCAATTCACAAATGACACATTGTTATTTGGGAAAGGAAGAAAAGGTGAAGCTTTACCGTTGAAAAAGGCACTTAAACAATATTTAAAATCATCAAGACAAATAGTAAATCAGAACAAATCATTTTTTTTTCTTTCATGTCAAAGAAAGAATCCAATTCCAAATTATAATCTTATTGGGTTTTAAAGAAGGTAAACTTCCATGTACATATCTAGGAATACTGTTAGATGAATACCTAAGATCTTCTTCAGCTTGGAAATCAATAGGAGAAAAATTAGACAAGAAAATGGAATCATGGAAATCTAAATGGTTATTAAGGGTAGGTAGAATTATCATGTTAAAAGCAACCTTGTCGGAAATCCCCATATACCTAATGTCTTGTATTGCTTTTCAAACTGGAACATACTTGGATTTGGTAAAGAAATTGAGAAAATTCTTTTGGCAAGGCATGGATACTAAAAGGAAATTTTTCTTGATTGCATGGGAAAAGATATGCAATCTGATCAAGAGAGGAGGTATGGGTATAAAGAGTCAACTTTGGCAAAATAGAGCATTAGGGGCCAAACTATTTTGGAAGATCCACAAGGAACCACACCTCAAATGGGCTAGAATTATTCAAGGAAAATATCTTTTGAACTTAAGTAGTGAAGATATTAGGGTATGTGCAGGATCATGGTATGCCAAACTAGGCCCTTAAGTGGCAATGAACATTGAGAAAATCAGGGTTAGGAAAGTTGACATAAAAATTTGAGCAAGTTTTCAATCTAATATAAACAATATGTAAGAAGAGAATCTATAGAAAATTGAATTTAGTTTCTAAGCTACTAACCCTTTTAAAAAAAATAAAATTCTATATGGTGAAATTTTCAAATTTCAATGCAGTAGTATGAAAATTTCAGGAAAAAGATAAGAAGTAGGTGTATGTTTGACCACCTTAAACACAATCAAGTGATAAATTTTTTTTACAAGATTCTAGATATAAGTAGTAGACTCATGTCCAGATGTGAGACATACTTTTTTGTAGTTTTTTTCCAAGAAAATAATTAATTATGATTTTTCTACTACAACATTTCCAGAGTATAAAAATTATCGTGTCTGACCACCCTTAGTCTTAACTTCGTCAAATTGAAAACTTTTTGTATTTTTCCTTATAGTAGGTGAAGCATAGAATGTGACACATGTTTCTAATTTCAAAAATATTGTACCATTTGAAAGTTATAGCTATTTTTCAATCATTTTATCAATAGTACACAAATTTTAGGGAAAAGATAAGAAGTAGGTGTCTAACCACCTTAAACAAAATCAAATGATAATTTATTTTTAAAAGATTCTAGATATAAGTAGTAAAATCATGACTGGATGTGATGCATATTTTTTGTAATATTTTTCTTTGTAAATTTAATTAATTATGATTTTAATACAAATTTTCCAGAATATAAAAAATCCCATGTCTGACCACCTTTACTCAGTCTAAACTTCATCAAATTCAATTTTTTTTTTCTAGTAGGTGAATCATAGAATGCAACACATATTTCAGATTTAAAAAATATTACACCATTTGAAAATTATAGCTATTTTTCAATTAGTCTATTAATCATGACTTCTTCAGATTGCCACTTTTTGGCATACCATGGTCCTGCACATATCCATTATGAGAATTTCAAGATATCCTAGAGGATCTCATATCTAGAACTTCATCTCTAAGTGTAGTGATATCATATAGAGCCATATAGCTTGGAACATAAGAGATGGAATAAAATTTATTTTCTGGAATGATTCATGGGGAGGGTACCTAATTATTAGAAATCTAATGGAAAAAACTAGAATCATGTAAGAGATTACATTAAATTTGTAGATCCAAAATGGAATCATAATTGGGAATGGAGACACTTTGAAGATTTGAATTTTCCATTAGAAGATATTGGGAGACTCAGTGAATCTCAAAAATTAGATTTATTTCTTTTAAGTAGGATAGTGATAAAATTATTTGGAATGGATCAAAGTCAGGAGAATATAACGTGAAAGATGGTTACAAGGTAGCTTCCCAATTGAAAGAAGGGAATAAGATACATCTTCCAATTCATTTATGTTGGAACAAATTATGCATTCCGAAGGTAGGTATTTTTACTTGGGCAACATTGTAGGGAAAAATTCTAACAACAAAGTGGTTCAAGAGGTGTGGCTTTCAAGGGCCTTCAGTTTGGATGCTATGCTATAAGAGTGAAGAAGAGATAAACCATATGCTTTTAACATTCCCCTTCTCTCAAGAATGTTAGAGATGGTTATGTGCTAAACTAGGTTGGATATTAGCACTTCCACTAGATATTTTATCTCTCTTTTAGTCATGGTCAAATCCATTCAAAGATGGTTTATTCAGGAAAATATGGATAATAGAACCCTCAATTGTGGTTTGAGAGATTTTGAAGGAGAGGAATAAGAGTCTCTTTCAAGGAAAGGCTTTAGAAAAGGAAATGCTTATGATTAAAATGGAAGTAGTTATAGTGGAAACTATAAATTCAAAAATATATGTATAGGTACATAAATCAAGTTATTTCACAAGTTGGGATGATAAAATGTAGAGGAATTGGTTTGGTCTAAATATGCTATTGCAACTATAATTTTCTAATTATCTGGCTGGCTCAATCCTCTTTTGTAGTTGTAATTTTTTTAGTATCATGTATAAAATGCCAGAGAAGTAAAATATGTTGCATTGATAAATTGGTTTTTAGCCATATCATATTGGTTAGAGTAGTCATTATACAAGAGTTGGCAAGTATAATTATTAAAGTATTTCAGCTGGGAGTATTCCAAATCTCTTAGTAAAAGATAATTTTTTTGAATTCATCTCAAGCAGGCTTAGATAATCTTAGGCACAAGTTATCTGACCCCACAACTCTAAATAGATGTTCCATCAAAAAGAAAAAAAAAGCTATTTGTTGGAGGTAACAGATATCAATAACATATTGACATCATCCTAGCTAATAGATTAGAAAGGTTTGGATTTTTGAATTTTGAGAAGACAATATTGTGTTTGTTGAAAGAAGGTAATTTGAATTAGGAAATGAAATTTTTTAGTCCGTTTACTTTAGTAAGTCAACAAAACAAGGTGGAATTGATTCGTGAGAATTACCTAAATTAGATGTGGTAGAATTTTTAGAAAGTTGGAGGCACATAACTTATAAATTGGGGGATTACCAAATCTAAAGGTGGTAGAAACTTTGCAACTTGGTGTACCAACCTTTTTCATTAATGAGATGAGATGGAAGTGGGATGAGCTAGCCATGGTAACTTAGGAAGATGTCACAAGTACCACATGAGGTTTTAAACTTTCTTTTTCTCTTGGTTTTCTTATTTTGCAGAGCTAAGCACTCCTTGAATTTTGGTGGCGTATGAAGGAAGTTTCACCTCTATCAAAGGATATGGTTTTCTAGTTCTCTTTCTTGTCATTTATTCTTTCTTATAGGTTAAGATTTTAGTGGAAGAACATAGAAGTTAGCTATGGACTCTCCGATCAAGCTTAACTCACTGAGATGGAATGGGAAGGGAGGAATACTTTGAATAAGGAGACTAGAAACAATATGACCATGCTGAGGTAAATCCTATTTAGTTTGAGAAAGGAACTTTGGTAGATTTGGAGGTAGAAAGGAAAACTTGACAGGGACCACAGATAGATTCTGCAGAATAGAAGATAAGAATTTTTTATGTTTTCCGAGACAATGCTATTATATTCGTTCTTAATTAGACTTTATTTAGTCTCATTTAGCAACATAATATCTTTAACAACTTATGGTTGTATCCTTTTGGCATATTTTGACTAGTTGAAATCCCTAGGGATGCCCTATTTCACACACCAATTCTATGATTTGGGCATAATTTTTTTGTTGTAAATCTTAAACTATTATATTGATTATTAATATAAAATCTTTTAGCTTTGGCCCCTTATTTATCAAAAAAAAAAGATATAGTTTTGTGAAAGATAAATGAATTATCAAAGAATTCATATACACTTTTATTAATGTAGTACTTTTCAAGCCTCTCTTTATTTAATTAAACCTTTAAACACATCTCCCTCCAATGAAGGGTATTGGTTAGAGATATGATATCTTCATAGTCTATTAATTTTGCATTAAAATGTTTTTGACATAAAATTGTGTACATTTTTTTATTTGTATGAGTAGATAAATAAATTCTACATAATTTTATACAAGGAACAATTTGGAAGGACTTTGATTAAACCTACTTGTGTGACACCTATGTGATAACATTTTTTCACAAGGTTATATGTTTCAATTAAGATGATTAAAGTTGTTAATACAAATCTTATTTTTGTTTGTCAAATAAAGTTATAAAGAAATGAAATTTTATATACAAATAGCCCCTCTTTATTATCTTTTAATTTTTAAAATTGAGTATATTTATTTAAATATTCCACTAATTTTTATTTCCCAATCAACATGTATTATTTAGAAAAGTACATATATCTATTATATCATATTTCTACAATCCATATAAAATTTTAAGTAGTTATTTCTGGATTCATTGTGTTTTTGTTTTTTCATCAACATTTTAGATCCATCATCAAAATGTGAGAACTAAGGAATATAAATGATGGACCACAAAGTGTGATGTGAAATAATGATGAAAAAAATGAAAATACAATCGAATCTAGAAACAACTACTTAAAAATACGGACATCTATTCAACACATCATGAAAAATAATGAGTTATGTCAAAAAGTATCAATATAGATTTGTACACTATATCGATGTATTTATTTTAATGTAAAAAATATTTCAATGTTAATATATACAAAGAATTGAGTAGGACACTTTTTTGTCTAAATTACAATGATCGTCAATAAAAAAATTATACAATGAAAATTATTTAATAAAAATTTTGAAAATATATCTAATACTAAATACCAATGTTAAGGATGACTATTTATCCAGGTCAATAGTTGATATTCAATATAGAAGTGTTGAATGGAAATCACCATCTAGAATAAAAATAATTTCTTGGTGTGCTTGAAGGAAACACAAATGTATAATGGTGCATGATATGTTATTCACAATACAATTGGAGATGTGTTGGTGGCTCGATCAAAATATCTTGGTAAGAAAATTGACATTAAAATTTGGTAGTTTTTTTTCGCAAGGTTCTAAAGAGACCTTACCAAAAAAATTGTGTTAGAGGGAATGGAACATAGTGGGAATGGGGTATCCCCTATAATTATGTCACTCCTATTGATGTTTTGGTATAGTCTACTTGGCCCCATATATAAGTCATAGAATAAGAAATATAGCTCCTAAAACCTTTACACTACTCTTAAATAATGACTTTTTATTTTCAAGAATGTGCTCAATCTTTCCATGGTCAAATAATGTGGATTTGATGAAAATTGAGAGATTATATTTTGAAGGTTCAACCTCACATCCACCTTTAGGTCTAGTCAAACTCTTAGAACTACTCCATCATGTAGTTTGTTAATTTTTTCCTCCTAGGGCTCTTAATGGACCTTCCTAGAACCTTGAAGCCTCGAGGGATCCAAACCTTAAGGAATTAAAAAGGGAATACTCTAGAACTCATCCACCCAACCTTAGATGTTGGCACCATAATGTGTGTAACAAAAAATATTGCTCTTGTCTAAACTTACTATGCTAGCACATCTCTTAATATGGAGATCAAATACATTAAGAAATATTATTTTGGAGAGATTACACATTCACCTATAGGTTTAGATAGAACATTCATATGAATCATGAACTTTAAGAACTATGCAATGATGTTTTTTTTTTCTCTTAGGGATATTAAAAGGGGTGTGTGCACAAAAATGATGAGCAAAAAATTAGTCACTCACCTAAAAAAAACCCAAAAATGCAGCTAATGCATTTGTATATCATTTGAAAATTCAAATAACTTGAACACATTATGTATGGGGTTTTATAAATAAAACCTTGATCACGTTAATTAAAAAAAAAACAAAACATGATTGGATTTTTAAAATAAAAATAAATTGATCACATTTTTATGATCATCTTATTTTCTTCAAAAATGGTGAACTGGGTTGACCCGTGGCCAACATAAAAAAACATCAAATATTATTAGAAAAAAGAATCTCATTCGTCTTTTTGTTGCTATCAACCAAATCTTGAGATAACATGACATTGAAGAGGAAACACAACGATTCTTGCAAACTAACTGCACGAAGATGTAGGTCTTACAAATCTTCTTCTCTTCTAGGTCAATAAGTAACATTCATGAAAATAGGGTAGTCCTAATGAACCTAGGACATCCCAACTAGGTTGCATAATTTGATAATGAAATTAGTTGCAATGGAATTGATAACCTTGATGGTATGGATATATATATAGTGGCACAAACAATGAACTTGACAATCACCGAGTTGTGTAGCTTTGAATATTGTGAGAATATTATGTGAACCAAGTAGAAAGATAATATGCACATTATGAAAGAGTGCTCAGAACTATTAAGAGTTCTTAGAAAAGAATTAACAAACCATTCCACTTGGAACCCTCTATTTTTGCCAAATATTTCATGATTAGGGTTTTCATTCTTTCATTTCTCCATATAAATTTGCCATCTTAGAGAGGTTTATTTTGAGGATTGCACTAAATATAAGGGTATGTGTCCACTACAATAAATCCCTGTGATTAGCTCTCTTTTTTTTCTCCATTTTATTTTCTTCTACATACTATTTTAATGTATTTCTCTTCTATTTTTTTGAAATGTGGGCGCTATTCATTGGGTTGGCGCTATTCATGGCATCTTTTGTGCCTACCAAAAGATTCTGACGCCAACTCAAGCACTATGTAGTGCCTTCATTTGCACCAATATTAGCACCTATGTTGATTCCTGTTGAACAATTAGGCGTAGAATTAGGGGCTATGTTAAAGTGTCCATTTGTTAGCCTATCATATTTGATTTTTTGTGTGTGTTCGTTATTAAGATATTCTCTTGATTTAATTCAAAATATTATGGTAATTATTTCATTCTCTTATCTTATGGCCATATATCTCTTATGTCCTAGTCTAACTTGTTAACTGACATAAGTCTTGTTATGATGGCTTAGGGTTAGGGTTTTCTCTATATGAGAATTTCATAGCTTCTTGCAGTGGTATTGAGTTGCAAGGGGTTGAAAATTGTAATAGGCATAAATTACTGGATAATAAGATTGGAATCTCTATTTGGTGGATGTAGCCCAGGATTGGGTGAACCACGTTAAATCTTTGTGTCTTCTTGTTCTACTTATGTGTGTTTTATTCCTTTACATTATTGATTATATTTGCATGTAACTATTAAATTTTTGTCTGTTAATCCTAACACACATGGAATAATAATTAATTAACCTTGGATTTTTCCAAACCAACTCTCGATTAAAATTCACTTAAATTATAACATTCATATGACAAGTGGTACTTTGAATATTCTTTAATATGATAATTTTTTTCTTATGATATTTCTATTAGGATTAAATTGTGTAGTTTTTGAGTCAAACTCATTGACCCATGTTCCATGAGTACTGGCTCACAAGAACCTATTTCTCATGAGAATGAATGGAACACTTAGCAATCATTGCATCTGTGTGCATCTCCTAGAGGCAATGAGTGCTAAATGTTCCATTCATTCTCATGAGAGATGGGCTCTTGTGAACCACTACTTATGAAACATGGGTCAATGCGTTTAACTCAAAAGCTACATGGTTTGATCCTGATCTAGAAATATCATAATTTGACTTTCCATGGAAAATATCTCCTACTTATTAATATTTTTTATTTCCAATCTCTATATCTCATGGAGTATGCAAGAAGATAAATACAAAATGCTCCTAAGATATAATTTTAAATACCCCACCAAGTCTTATCAATCCACTATTTCCTATATTCAATATCCACTATTGATTTATACATTAACTCTTTTTAATATTTTTCTTGGGAACTCTCATCAATTATAAGATCTTTTATTACATTTTATAGCATCTTCTATTTTGTGAATATGTGTACTTTAATCAATATTAAATAAAATCTAATGCACATATCCATAAAAAATAAATCTATACATAGAACTTCATTCAATTTAATTTAAACAAGTATTTGAATAAATAACTAAAATTTATTATTTATCTATCTAAACTCTTTATCTTATTTCTTTCCTAAAAAGTGAATAAATAAATATTTAATTGATCATTTTATTAATTTTGCAATCTACCATTATTCCTTTATTATTTGGTATTTTTTTCTTATCATCTGCACTTATGATAATCATTAATTAAACTTACATTTTACAAATCCTCTCAATAAAAATTCATTTGTCATAATATATATTTGCACATGAGAAGTTGTACTTTAAAATATGATCAAGCATGGAAGGTTCTTTATTATTTTCAACAAAATTTAATGTTTAATTCTCTATATTCCTTGGAGTATGCAATGAGACCAATATTGAGTTTAATTAAATCCTTTCAAGATATCTTTTTACATACCCACTAAATTTTGTCCATCCACCATCTCTTAGGTTCAATATTCACCGTTGATTTTGTAGCGTTTGTCTAAATATTTTAGGCTTATTTTTATATTTTGAACCAACATCAATTTAAAGCTCTTAATCACCCATATATCTTGGAATATGCAAAAAAATAAATACTAACTTTTTTACAATATTTTTTCAAGATATCAAATTTTAAATACCTACCAAATCTTATACTTTCACCATTTTTGATGTATAATCTCTATATTTAATTGTGAGCATTTAATCAATTTTCTCCATTTAATGTTCCAAAATTTATCGAAGCTATTTTCAATGAGTCTTTGAATAAAATTTTATGTTAATAAATTGAGAGAAGTGTGAAATCATGACAAAGAGTGCAGTAGATGTGGATGCATTGATCTAGAAAGCCATACCTTTTAAAGTTGAGTCTTTTAGAGAAATTAATATAGACACACTAATCTAGAAAGCTAACCTACATTGCTTCCATACAAATGTCAAAGCTATAGAGTACAACCACCATATCACCACTTCTTTACCCATATTTTCTCTATGTATCACATGCTAAAGTTATGGAATGCCCTAGATTCTATTTCCCTCTGCGCTTTATTCTATGGTGCATATGTTGATTTATCCTTTCCTCTTTTCAAAGATGTAGAATGGGAAGGAAAATGATTTGTAAAGATTTGCAAGTTTTTGTTATGGGGTGCAACTATTTCTTTTATCAATCACACCTTCAATGGTTATGATATTGGAATATACTAGGTCTTGGATAATATGCTTCAAAAGATAACACTTCTCCATATCATGGCCAAGTTGATGATGGTATTGAAAAAAAGGTTTTGGGATCATGTGAAGTTGGAAATGGTCTACAAGTGTCAATAGGTTTGACATGAGGAATTTTCAAAATATTAGTATTAAGAAACTTCAACATAACATTATGCAAATATGCAAAAAGAGATATAAAATTATGAGATGGTTTGAAAACAGACGATGAAAAAGGCACGCCTAATGTTGTAGCTACCACTTATGCATCAACATTTTTTGATTTATTATTGATCTTGATGAAATTTTTGTTGGGATTTTGAAACTTTTGGGAAGATTTACATGAGAGGCATCTTTGTTATCAACTAGAGCCATTAGAGTGGATGAATCAACTGGCTCACCCAATAATTATGAAATAGCACACACAATTGGGTAAATGAGGTAAAATCAATGAACAACTTCTCTCTAATGTCTTTTTGAAAATTATAAATGAAAATAATCTGAAAATCCATATCAAGTACATGTTAAGAAATTTAAGCATGCAAATGTTTGAACACAAAAATTTGTCACTTTTCCCTTAACACAATGGTTATAATGAATCAAATCAGTAAAAGAAATTTGAGGACTAATATTAATTTGAAATTATTGATTGAAAGCATGAGAAAGGTTTTGAAATTAATCAATAGAATAAGGGGGTAAAGAAAAAAACCATTGTAAGGTCTAATCTCTAAATGTCCTTGTAAAAAAATTAGCCATAAGTTTATGATCATTAGAGAAGTCACTACACAAGGTTTGAAATATATTAACATGAGTCAAGGGATCAAATTTTCCATTGTACATGTCTCCAATTGAGGTATTTACATGTATTGAGGGAAAATAGCACAAATGATGTCATGGAATAATGGTCTTGTGATGCCACAATAGGGATGTATTTGGATTGGGTTATGGAAGCAAGTTGTTGTTGCAAAGATGAAACACTTTGGGTAAGGTTATTAATGATTGATCTGATGGATATGTTGGTATTATATATGTAAAGGATAATGAAGGATGTGTAATGTTATGAGAAATGGATGCAGGATTGGAATATGAAAGAGGGACATTATGATAAGTAGGTAGAGATGATGATTGGGAAATACATGGAACACTCATGAGAGGAGGTATGTTCTAGGAATTCCTCCAAGATTAACATGTGCAAGATTGATGTTTTGAATAGATGTATCCATAATAGGTTGAGTGTAGGTAGGAACATTATGAAAGGATGTTAAAATAGGAATATAATTCCCACATAGTGATTAGGACTACAAAGATTATGGGTTTGAGAACACTATTTCATAGATATGAGACTATCATTGATAATATGATATATGTCTTGCAACAAGTCAAAACATATTTCATCATTTTAAGTTCAATTATTCTTAAACCTCCAATCAAAGGGATGACCTCACTATTAGAATGTTCTTAACCAATCCAATGTTTGAGATTTTCCAAATTATCAATAAGATTTTCCACCTGACTAGGAGACACTCTTGTTATGGAGTCATCCTCATCATTTGAATTATGAGAAGAGTGATTCTGAACAATGTTAGGTATATCATTGGTAGGCACAAAGGTATCACCTACATTCCCATGGAATTCATTAGAGGAATCATGATCTACACCTTTGAGGCAACCTATTATTCTAAAACTTCTTATCACAGGTATGTTATATGCAGGACTCAAGATTATGAAATTCATACACAAAGAAAGTCAAGAAAGGTATGTCTAAATACTGCAAATAACTAATAACTTGGTCATCAAAATATTTCATGAAAGAATGTAATAATATAAATAATATTTAATGTAAAATAATGAATTAATTTGATTAAAAAACACATAGTATGAATAAAAAAATTGATCTATAATTGCACATGCAACCTAATAAATTGTATTTAAATTAAATATAATCATCATAAGAATGATAAGTAAATAAAAAATAGATTTGAGTATCTTTAAATTAGAATGGAAATGTAAGACCAAAATGTAATAAAATAAATAAGGTGAATAGGTGTGAAGGGAAATCATTAGGATGAATAGACAACCTAGGAACATCACACCTATCTTATTTTATCACACTGGAAGGAAGGCTGATCCAATATGCTTGAGGAGGCTCAAGCACTAAGAGGATGCAATGGTTCCTCCTCTATGGAGTTGAAAGATGACTATGAAAATGGAAATGCAAGATTTAGGGAAATAATGAAAGGAAAGAGGAAAGGATAAGAATGTAGACAAATATTGACTATAAATCCAATTCTCAAAATAGATTTGAAAAATCAAATAGTGATTGAACTATGATTCAAGTTGTAGTCCAAAATGGAAGGTATAATGTGCCTCTAAGGGCTAGGGGTGAGTAGGAGGTTAGAGGGAAGTCAACTCACATTATATCAGGCAAACTTTGATGATAATCAAGTCAACTTTAGCTCTCTATGAAATCTTATAGATTTTTCCACAATTGTGCCACCTATTACCTACACACAAAAAAGAGAATAATGTTTGAGGAAAGGGATTTTCTTAGTCAAACCCTTATTGAGGAATTAACCTTGAAATTGAATTTAAATTCTTGAAAAATGAAAGCTTAGTATTAGGTAGAAGAGGCTTGATAAGATGTTACACCTTCACACACCTTTGTTGTGTCAAATTTCTTACGAAGATGTTTGAAATTTTCTTTGATTTTTTCTTGACTTTGGATCTAGGATTGGAAGAGCATGAATTCCATCACATATGCTTTGATCTAAATATTACTCCTTGTCTTCCATGCTTGAATTATTGATGCTTGAAAGAGATTTGAATTTGACTACTAGGATTACCTTAATTTCTCCTTGAATTGATAGCTTGACAGTGGATTGGAATCTTAGAGATAATTATCAAAATGAGTGAGGTAGCATTGCTTTCATACATCACCTAGCCATTTTGGAGCTCAAAACTTAAAGGAGGCCAAGAAGGATTTAGGGATCCTTCCAAAATAAAAAAATATTTTCACCATTTAAATTTGGCCTAATCATTGGGGCAGGGGTGGTAGGCTCACCATGTACATACCCACTCACCCTACATCGACAAGTGGAAACTACCTTGTCAATTATTGACCATTTTTTGTTGTCAACACCCTTAAAAGACCTTGTTAGAAACCTGTGTTCCAAAGGGATCAAGAATATTAGAGAAAAGATGAGATCTCCCCTAACAGTCACCCACTCACATTGATGCATTTTTATCTCCTTTCAACTCTTTATTCATCTCTCATAACTACCTATGTAAATTTCTAGTCTCTACTTCCATGGATATTTGATGATCAATTGGCTCTTAAATGACATAATAATAGTTCAATATGAATTTCAGCCATGGATTTATTGAAACCATTAAAAAAATTCTCTCTATTCTTCAATGGCCTTTCATCCATATAGTCTTTAGTAGGATTACGTTTGGGATATAGTATGTCTCATATAAGAATGACCCTTCGTAATAAAATGATAATTTAGTGATGACATGCATAATGAAATAGTTGGATAAGACATACATGTAAATGTATGTGTAATAATATAGGTAAAGGGTAAAAGAATGATCCCACCTCTACATAATATTGTGAATTTTTTTTTTGGGTCGGTAAAAGGTATTTTATTTATAAATATAACAAAATTTACAACATAATTACATTCTAGTTCGTCCAAAAAGACATAAAATTCCTACACTTCATCCTTCGGGAATTTTACATATCCAACTACCACTAATATCATCATCCTACTAACATCTACCCAGTTTCTCTCCATCTTAATACTTATTACAAAAAATTACAATTTCAACCATATAGATCATAACATAAAAACCTACAAAAAACATGATAATCCTTTCCTGCCTATGCCACTTCCATTCTAAACTATCATCTATAAACCTTACTATGATATTTCTATGGTGTGAATACGAAGCCTCCTCAAAAACCACATTGTCCATACTGCATCAAATTGCACCAAAGGCTGTCAATCTGTGTGAACATTTCAAAAAACCCACCTTTACTACTGCTCAAGCCATATCCTTTATGACAGTGCCTCTACCCCACAGGTTACACTATCTATGAGGCACATTCAAAACTAGTATCCCAACTATCTCATTAACCATTTTTACTACTTATCCAATTCCATTTTCACCTTCTACCATCTCTCATTTTCATTTCTATACATGAACGGTTTATCAACCTTCGCTCTCCATCATAGAAGCAAGATGAGCCCAAATCTACGCCCTTCTTCATCATTCTCAAAACATTCAGTTATATCTATTCCCACCCCTAGAATAGCCCATTCCAAGATGGAATCCATCTCTCCAAGCACATCTTCTTCAAACAGGGCCTGTGTTATCCTACCCACTTCCTATGTGCTCTCCCTGATTTCCA
This sequence comes from Chamaecyparis obtusa, assembly GCA_027943335.1. NCBI lineage: Eukaryota > Viridiplantae > Streptophyta > Pinopsida > Cupressales > Cupressaceae > Chamaecyparis > Chamaecyparis obtusa. The sequence goes on from BSBK01002237.1 coordinate 27,783, forward strand.
GTCCCCAGGCTACAAAGAAAGAGATGATATCCAAGTTAGTTCTTCACTTGATCTACCTCTCTTGGAATTACTCCCCAACAAACATGATCACTACTTCAATCATTGCCTCTATCTTTATCCTCAACAAACCTTTAATACGCTCCCTACTCGCAGGCCCCTTGAAAGATTTCATTTGTTTGTCTAAATCCACACTAAAGGTAGCCTCCATTTCTTTAGTTTTGAGAACCATCCTTAATCTGATTTTCACCTCTCAACTCTCAAACCTTCTTCTTCTCTTCCAACTTCTTTGCCCAGCTCTTACATTTTTCAATAAGTAATGTGAATGTGAAACTTCCTTTGCAAGTCCCAAAGTCACTCATGCAAGAATTCTTTTCACACCACCATTTTCATCGATCTGAATAAAAGCCTACTCAACTAATTAATGATCTGTACCATCTTAGTTTATTTGACAATCATCACACGCAACAACAATCACTCTCTTCCTCCATCAGCCGACCTGTCTGCCTCCATAAAAATATAATAAACATTCTCCCAATATTTTGCACTTACATAATCATTACTCCTTTTTATACTATATTTATTTCCTAAATTAAATCCCTTCATTCTTTCTGAAATCTTCAAAGAAAATCTCATCGATCTTCTCAAAATATATTGCCCAATTTGCAATTCTATAAGCCTCTTTATTCCCTTCTCTCAGTGTGTGGGTAATTTTAAAGTTGATAAACTTATTTAAGACACCACTCACCTCCCTTAAGATACTATGAATATACCAAGTTTGTGAATGACCCATCTTAATTTCTTCAACAATCACCTTAGAGTCCCCTTAAATATGCACTTTATGCATCCCCATCAGACTTCCTAACCTCACTGCTAACAATGCTTCCTATGCCTCTTCCATGTTGTTAGTCCTGTCTTGGATCCTTTTAGCTACCAATACCAAGACATCACCTTTAGAATCTCTAGCAATAGCACCAGCACCTGATATCCCTAGATTCCCTTTAGAGGAGCCATCAAAATTAATTTTAATCCACCCTAGATCTAGTGGAATCCAAACTACGTCATTTTGACAAGTTTTATCTTTGTAGACTTGGATACCATCATTCATATATATGATTTTAATCTTGGGCCATTGCTTATGAACTTGTCTATCCCAAGAAGAAAAAATAGTGTTTGAATTCAAAGTGTTTACAACTCAGCACATAACCTCCTCAATAGAAGAATTGATCATGTTCATAATCTGCTCCACAGATTCTAAAATATTCTAAAATAATCTCCTATTTCTCTCTTTCCATAATTCCCAAATAGCTAGATAAGGACACACAATCCATAATTTTGATAAGGTAGATTTATGATAATGGATTGGCCATCCTTTAAAGAGATCCAATAAGTAATTCGATAATGGTCCCATAAGGTTCAATTTCAATCTAACCATATCCCTGCATCTCTGATCCATTTCATTATATTGAACTAGAAGGTGATCCACATCCTCAATTGCTTGTCTACATAAAGGACACATTGTTGGTCCCACAAAACCATACTTCTTTCCATGTTCCCTTGTTAAGATCTTTCTCTGAATAGCCATCCATGCAAAGGATCTGACTTTCTGTAAGCAATCCTTATCCCAACATAGCCTATACGACCATTCCTCATTGGCCTCTTCCCTAGCCAGTAATTGATACCCCAATTTAGCTGAATAATTTCCACTTTTAGCCGCACACCATATAATATTATCTTTATCATCAAATAAAGTTAGTGATCTCTCAACAAAAATACTTGTCAACAACTCATAGAGATCCTCACTGAGACCAGTAGAAGAAACCTCCTTCCAACACCAATGCTCCCCCAAGGGACCTGTGTGAAGCTCCATGTAATACCTAACCTTTTCACCCCACAAATTTTTCATGCTTATAATTAGATTTTGTAGATTGTCTCTTTCTAAGAGCATCGACCACCCATTCTAGGATTCATCCCAAAAAGACGCTTCATGCCCATCCCCAATCTGCCAAGATAGGTGATCGCACACTGCAAGCCTACACTAAAGAATAAAATTCCATAATGCCGATCCTAATAGAGGATCACAGACTGTGAGAATATGTTTATCTTCCATCGAATCTAGGTATTTCACCTTTAGGATTCACACCCATAGCTGAGATAGTTTTGAATAGATATCCCACACTAATTTATCCCCTAAAGCCTTATTAATCAAATTCCATTTATGTAAACCAGCTCCCCCATTCCTTTTAGACTTACATATAGTGTTCCATGCCACTAAAGGTATTTTATCCTCCTCATGTTCTCCATTCCAAAAGAACTTCCTCATCCATTGTTCAATTTATCTCAAGACTTTAATTGGAATCTTTAAACAACTCATAGAGAAATTAGGGATTGCAAAAATGACTGATTACAACATAAGAATATGCCCTGCATAAGTAAGCCATTTCCCTTTCCACCTTTGCATCCTTTTCACAAAAATTTCAATCAGATCCTTCCAAAGGTTACCCTTAGTTGCACCCTCAAAAACTAGAATCCCCAGATATTTGTTAGGAAGGGAGCCAATCTTCATTCCAAGAATTCTGCATATATGTTGTTGCATAGAAGGAGATGTATTAAAGAAGAATATTTCAGACTTTACCTAGTTTATAAACTACCCAGATGCAGTGCTATAAGCATCCAAGGATGCTTTAATAGTTATGGCTTCTTGTGTCAAGGCCTCCCCCATTAGATAAGTATCATCTACAAATTGTAGATGAGTCACATGTTCTAAGCCTCTTTCCACCTTGATACCCTTCCAAGAACCCGAACAACCTTTTCATTTAATTGATCTCCCAAGAGCTTCAACAAGAATAATGAAAAGAAAAGGAAAAAGAGGGTCACCTTGACAAATACAAGAGGTAGTTTCAAAGAATCCTTGAGGGCTGCCACTGGTAAGGATGAAAATGAAAGGGGAAGAAATGCAGCTAGCTAAACACCCGATCACACCAAAGATTGTCAAAACCAAATCGCTTCAAGATTGACACTAAGAAGTTCCTATTGACTTTATCATATGCTTTCTTGATATCCAGTTTGATCATCATCCCAACCTCCTTACCCCACTTTGTGGAATGTATGGCCTCATGCAAAACTATGATTCCTTCATAGATAGATTTGCCTGGTGCGAAATCACTTGGTTTATCTGAAATAATCAATGGTAGCACAAGTTTTAATCTATTCAAAATCACTTTAGCTATCACTTTATAAACAATGTTGCAAAGGGAAATAGGCCTAAAATCATCAAAGGATTCTTTCTTTCCATTCTTTGGTATCAATTAAAGAAAAGAATTATTGAGGTCCTTGAAAATGAATCCCCCTTATTGCAACTCTTCCACCACCTCACACAAATCTCTACCAATAATGTGCCAAGCCTTTTGAAAAAATAGAGCAAGGAAACCATCTAGACCCGATGCCTTACCACTCCCCAAACTAAAAAGAGCATCTTTAACTTCTTTCTCAGAAATGGTCCTCATCAACATAAGGTTTGGTTCCCTCGAAACCACCTTAGGAATAACCTCCAAGAAGTCTAAGTCTTCATAATAATTCCCAATGTTCTGAGAAAAAATTGAGGAGAAGTAATTTATAGCTTCCCCATTTATCTGAGCATGCTCAATCAAGATATCACCTTGTTGGTCCTTGATAGAAAAAATATTATTAAGAGAACGTATGCCTTTGACTGAATTGTGGAAATTTTTTGTATTTCTATCGCCTTCATGTAGCCATAATTCCCTAGATTTTTTACGCCAATAAATTTCCTCTCGATTTAAAACCTCATTATATTTCTTCTTCAACTCCTTTTCTTGATTAAAGACACAAACATCCATACCTCCATTCATAATTTTTTCATTTAGATCAGCCATTTCAAACTCTAGTTTAAACTTTTTCGCAAAAAAGTTTTTAAAGACTTATGTATTCCACACTTTTAAATTTTCTTTTAAGAAATGAAGCTTTTTAAAAAAGAGGAATGCCACATTAATAGAACGCCTAGGTGTAGTCTTCCACCATAGTGTTATGAGGTCCATAAAGCCCTTTTCTCGTAGCCACATCTTTTCAAAATGAAAGGAGGCTCGTTCTGGAGTAGCATCAACAAGAATCCTCAGGCATATAGGAAAGTGATCTGACCTTGTAATTGGCAAGATCTCAGCTTGAAAAATCCACTTTGTATCCATCCAGTCCCCCCAGAAGGAATCTATCCAATTTTTCAGCAATATTTAAAAAACTCAATCTTCTATTAGTCCAAGTGAAAGCTCCATTTTTAAAATTCACATCTTGGAGTTCATTTGATGAGACAATATTTGCAAAGTCCTTTTGGCTTTGACCAACCCATCCTTTCCCTCCCAATTTCTCAATCGGGGAGAGGATTGCATTAAAATCTCCACCTAACACAAAAAAGCTATCTTTTATTCAGTTGATAATAACAGATAGGGAAGCCCATACTTACTATTTCAAAGCTTGATTACAAGGCCCATAGATGTTAAAAGAAAATAACTTCATCCTGAGCTGAAAGGAAGAGAATTCCACTAACTACCAATGGCTACCCTCATCCACTAAAGAAACATTCATCACAACATCTTTCCATAAAATTCCCATTCCCCCAGAGGCCTCATCCCCCTCCGAGAAAAGACATCGGGCCACATTCCAAACTTCCTCAAAAACTGAATCTTACCTTCACCAATTAGATTAGTTTCTTGAAAAAAGACTAGATCATGTTGGGTTTGGTCGAGGCAATGCTTGACCAAATGCCTCTTCTCAGGGGCATTAAAATGCCTGACATTCCATGAAAGAAGCTTCATTTCTTCTGAGAAGAGGTATAGTCTCTTCTCGATCTCAACAGTTTTTCTTGGTCTGTTGCACTACTAGCCATTGCAAGTTTGACTTGCACAAATTTTGGGCTCCTCTTCTTCTCCTACCTAACATTTAGCTTCTAAACTAGTGAAGGGGTTTCATTAATAGTCCTTCCCTCAAGAATATCAATCTGGTCCTGCATACCCAAATCCTCATTCCCACCCCCTTCTCTTGAGATTCATATTCTGATTCTGTGATCCAACCATTACCCCCATTATCCCTCATATCATCCATATATTTTTCCAAGTTTCTTATAGGATAAATCTAATGTCCTTGTAGAAATCCTAGTTACCGTTGTCACCTTCCTCCGAGGAAATCTCATGGTAATCCAATCTAAATATGCCTTCCACTGTAAAATCTGGTTTACATCTTCTATCCACATTCATTACTATATTATGGTTAGGGTTATGTAGTAGCTCATCCAAAGAATCTGGCACAATTATTGAGTGCCCCACCTGTCTGTCCCAATTTTGAGTCCCCATTCCAGAATGAGCATTAACTACCTTAGTCAGAGAAAAAAGTGTCTCTTTGACAACTTGGGTTGATCAGTAGTTTCTATCTGGGAGGTTGAACCTAACACCCTTGTTCTCAATTATTTGTTGCTTTCATCCTCCAAAATGATCTTTTCCTGGGATGACCTCCAGCCATCATAGTCCCAGTTCTAAATCATTGCTTCCTCAAATTGGATAGCCCAGGATGGAGTACGGGTTCGAAGATCTTCTATAGCCTTAATCAAATCCAAATTTTTATTGAACTCTAGCCCTTTGCATTTCCTTACATCGTTTTTTGAGGATATCTCATAGTCTGCACAATTGACTTCAATCGTTAACCGCTATTCACCCATTGTTGAACCTAAAACAACATAGTCTGGAATCTGATAACAATCTTGCATTTTAACTAACACCTTTGAGAATAAGTAAAAATCATTAGCATCAACAGCTTCCTCAGATTGTATATACATTCCCAAAATATTTCCAATCCCCTTGAGAGTAACTTTTTCTTTATATTCTCATGGAAAGTTTTTTAACTTCAACCACACATTTACCTCCTTTACTTTTTTTGCATCCAGATTGAAATTAGGCTTCCAATCACAAACATAAATACATTTACCATCCATCATATGTGGGTCCCCATTAAGGATCCAAACCTTATCCATTTTGGAAGGGCATAAAACCATAATGAATTCATTGGTTAGGGTTTTGATCTCAAAGTGTTCTCCCCAATGCTCCATCATCCTGCATCTCTGTAGTTTCACAATTGATGGCAATGGTCCCAACCATTTCATAAAAAATCCTTCTCTTACAAGCGATTAACTGAATCCATCCATTAAGGGTTATCAATCAATGAAGAGGAAGCCCTAATGTAATCAAAATTACCTACCTCCTTACTGTTGTATTGGCTCAAAGCCATATTGTTAGTGGGGGTCAGAACTTTTCTCATTTCCTTGGGGTGCCAAAATTTATTTTCAATCTGTTTGAAGTTAAATTTCTTTGGTTGATGTCGAAACTTGTCATGCCACCAAAAGAAAAACCTTTTTTTCTCCCTTCTCCCACCATCCCCTCTATCTATTGAAAACCCAAAATGATCTAGCTAATGAGGGTTTTAGCTAGGGCACATAGGAAGCTTTGCCCTAGTATCAAAACATTTTAGTCAATGTCTGTTAAAGGGCCATTGCTTCGGTCCATTCATCTCTGACCAAGAAATACCATTATTCATGTGTCCCCATTGCAAGTTTCTACACATCTCATTTGAAGACCACCATTGCTGAGGGGTTTTCCATAACCGTTGTCACCTGCCATAAGTTTATTTTTAGTGATTGAACCTTGGTTGTAATCTCTATAGGCAAGAAGCCCCACTATTTCACCAAGGGTCTTAAAGTGATTGAGCCTTAGTTTTAAGCTCTACAGGTAAGAAGCCCCACTATTTCACTAAGGGTCAAGGTAACTATTATCATATTTTTACTCATTTTAGATTGGTGACCTAATTACTAGATGAGACTACAGTACCCTAGTTTGCATTATTAGATGATCTTGTTTAAATTTGTGTTCCTTTCATGAAAAAAATACGTGTAAAGGAAAAGAGATTTCTACATCTAAATGTTACATGTATATATGCCAAATATCTTGTATGTACTATACAAAGGAAAGAACTGAAAGATAAAATCATCTGGGGTCACACAGGCCGCGAGAATAGCCAGATTTCAAAAGGGTATAAGTGAATACAAACATACATAAAGTGGATGAACATAAGTAAAAAGGTACCAAACATTGCCTAAGGTGATAAAATGTTGATCCGAGGTTGAATCCAGTGTGCACCTGAGTCCTCCTAAACCTGTAGAGAAGAGAGAGATGAGTAGATCCAAAGGATCTAAGCAATGAATGAAATCCTACTACTTGTCCTCATCTACAATTATGCATGTGCTTAGTCAGCCATATACTTCTAAAAGAGCTATGTTATAGGGAATGTGCACTCAGAGGAATGCTATAGGAAAGAAAGAGATACCATGTTTTTACTCACTTGTTTGTTCCATGTGCAGATATAGAAGAAGATTTGACATTGTAGCTTGCTCTCACCTAGATAGTAGTGGTATTGAGAGGATGGCCTAACCCTAAAAAGGCCATCCTAAAAGTACCACTTCTATCTAGGCAACATCAGTATTAAGGTGCTAGAGTCCAAATGAATGATGTTGCCCTGTAATGTGGGCTCTATCAGGAAAAAATTCAAATTTCCTTGACAAAGGCCACATTACAGGCCAAGAGAATCCATGATTAGTGTTAAGTCTCCTAGTACCCCACATTGAAACTTTTCAAGGTAATCAGAAGCCCTATTCCAACAATGTTTCTGGTTACCTTGATGGCCTCAAGGAGGAGCACTGGTCTAAGAAATGTAAGCTCAATGAAGAAGAAGTATCCATGGAGCATTCAAAGATCATGAAGACAGAATAATGAAACAGAAAGCATGGAAGCACAAAACAGAGATCAACACAGAAAAGGGAATAGTTGCATGAATGCCTGATGAATCACTATTGTGTCTCGATCATCCAAACAATGCAACAACAACACCAAATGTTGCTGTTTTATCTGGTGTTGCTGTGACATCATGATGCACCCACAACAGCCATCCACTATGCCCATGAACATAAGGTAGTCATGATCAAGCATTAGCAATGAAGGACACTATCAAAAATCAAGATCATAATGGAACAAAGGTACATAATCTACATTCCAAGTATTATTATGGCATGAAAAGAACCTAAATCTGCATTTTGAGCTAAATGAAGAGCCAAATAAATGATGTTGTCAAACATCAAGAATGAAATGGAATAGTATGATGTCAAGTAGGCTCACAAGTTGAGAACCAAGACCATATAGCAATCATGCAATGGAACAATCAGAGAGGTGAGATATCAACAATTATATAAACATGCCATGAAGATGAAGCCACCATAAGTGTTCATGCAACAACAATTAAGCAACTAGTAATGTAATGATTTCTCTAATACATTATTCAGAGCCAGAAAAGGAACATCTTGAAAAATAGTATGAAAAAATAATATGGAAATGAAGCATCAATAATCAATGATGCATAGATAAAAGTCACAAAGGGGACTATCTAACAGAAGCATTGCATGGTGCCCGAGCTAAAAAATCAAAATAGTGAGTATTAATGTATGCATCCTCATTAACATGGCAACATTAACAGTAAGTACATTTCATGGATGTCCATGATGCCATGAAGATATCAAATGGAGAATAAGCTACACTACTACAACTCGTGGGTCCAAATGCAGAGAGGGTTAGAGATGATAGTCTAAATAGTGCTCCAACATTAATCTCAAATACATAACAGTGAACACCAACAACATATCATGGAGCCAATCAAATGGGGAATCAGTGATAAAATAATGTACATCAAGAAATGCATATAGCTCACGGATTTCATGCACCAATGAACAGTTAAAAAACAAGAACATGAGCTGGCATAACAATGTCAGAAAACAAAACATTAATGCCATGTCTTCTAGCTCACAGGCCATTAGACATTTCCATAAAAAATAGTGACAACAATTAAACAAAGAAACATTGATGCCCTAACTATTTCATGGGCTCTCAAGTGAATACATAACAGTGATGATGCAAAGCTTCCAAATCTAGTTCACGGGCTCCCAAATAGAAATAAACAATGCAATGATTCCATGATGAACATAGAACTTGTAAGCTCGGGCCCCAAGTGTAAACCAATGAGTAAGCACATGAAGTCAATATGATGCCCTAGTTTATAACCTGCAGGCTGTACATGAAGAAATAAAAAAATAGTGAGAAACAAATATACAGTGCATGAGATGCTTAAGCTCATGAGCCCTAAGTAATTCTAAATAATGGACATTCAAAGAAACAAGGAAATTAGACCTCCAATCTTCCAACAATGAACACATTGCACCAATGTTGAGATGCAATGTTTCAATAATGAAGCCCGCGGTCTTAATACACAATAGTGAATACCTTACCGTGAATAACAACAACAATAATGAGCAAGAGGTCTAATCTAGGGCACGGTGCCATTCATCAACAAAGAGTAGTGAACAAAAACAATAAATATGATGCCCTAGCCTGCATCTCAAGGAACACCATACATAACAGTGAATATAAATAATGCTAGCATTTGAATCATGCCATAGAATCAAGATGATACCATTACTTCACAATAAGCATCAACAAATGCATCAAACAATCACAACAAAAAGGAATGTAATGTTTCAACCCAACAATATTGTACTCTATCAAAATGCAAAGGAGATATAAAACAAGATAAATGTCAGCAAATGTGCCCTTGAAATGTAGAGAACAACAAAATACTTAATCTATGCTATACAATGATCAAAGAATTATGTCCTTGAAATACAAAGGAGATGTGAGAATGAAAACCAATGAAGTCAAAAATAATACCTACCTTTAATCATAATGCCATGAAGATCAAAAGGCCCAAAACTTCCAATTCGAGCTTGAGTTCAGAGAAAAAAGCCAGTGCAAAGTAGTATCTTTCCCATATTGCCACCAGTAGAAACACTTGATGCTTGGGCATGTTTTTCATCTTTTAATGGGCTTTGATTAAAATTGTTAATGTTTATTGAAAGGGTTTTCCCCTTTGGGGTCGAGAACTCTATTCATAAACATTTTAATGCTATGGTCCATATGCTAGGTGGGTCTTTTGAAAGATGTAAATGTTGAATGTGTTTTCCCCTTTTAAAAGTGGGTTGAGAACGTAGTAAACCTCCAAAACATATGCTATTCATGAAATAGGTGGGTTAAATTAATCATAAAATGTAAATATTATAAATGAGTTTTCCCCTTGTTTGGGGTTGAGAGCTTATTCGTAATCTTTTTAAATCCGCATGTAATTAAAGCATAGGGGAAAATAAATAATGTAAATCATGCAATTTTCATTGTAAATTCTGACAAACTGATATTCTATAAATAATTTGTCAAAATATTTTCCAAAGCATGATCAAGAGGGATATGGTAGAATTAAAGTCTTATTTCTTTTCAGGATTTCACCTTCCCACCTACCCCTACAAATCGGGGAATTTGACATCCGAATTTGAGAGGCATATTTCATGGGCCAAGAATGCAGATTTTTTCCATTTTTAGTGAGGTTAGGGCCATGAATGCAGATTCAGAGTTTCTGTTTATATACCTCTCACATGGGGTGAAGTGGGGAGTTCTTCATTTTCTATCTCATTTGGAGATTGAATGTTGTAACTCTGAGAAACACAATTGTACTTAGCTTCTTTTGCAGTGAATTCAAAGCAGTGATCCTTCTTGTCTCTTTTTTTTTTTTTTCTAAATTTTCTTAATGAGTTGTATGCCAAGATTATTGTGATGTCATTTTATCCTTAATCTGCATATTGGTTCAATTGAGTATTCAGAGAATTGTTTTTGTCTTTGAAGTTTTAATTTGTGTATCGAATTGGATTTTGAGTTGTGGAAACCCTTTCCCTTCTTTCATTCCAAGTATCTTATTATTTTCTAAAAAGTTCAAGGCAATAGGGTCAAGTTGTGAATTATAAATTTGTTTTCAGTTGTCCTTGTAAGATTGTTTCAAACTGTGGATCTTTATTAATTTGGTGGATCACCTAAGTTTAGTTTCAATTATTCAATTTCATGCACTCTCTCCCATATTCCTCCTAAAGTTAGTTAGTTTTCAAGGTGATTCAAGGGGAAGTTGGCCCCTAATCTGGAGGTATACTTTGTGATAGGTTACCCAAAGCCTGAAAGTAGTCCCATGTTTCATAGCATTGATAGGTTAATGCTTAGCTTATTCAGATGCAATCCTTAGTGACAACAGTAACAACTCTCCATTGAGAATTGCGGTAGAGAGAGACCTCATGGGGACTTGAAACTTGGTTGTAGGCACTACAGGAAATAAGCCCCACCATTTAACCAAAGGGCCAAGCCCCCAAAAGTGATTGAACCTTAGTTGTAAGCTCTATAGGAAAGAAGCCCCACTATTTCACCAAGGGTCAAGATAATAACTCTCCATTGAGAACCACGGTAGAGAGAGACCTCATGGGACTTGAACCTTGGTTGTAGGCACTACATGTTAGAATCCCCATCATTTCACCAAAGGGCCTTGCCCCTTAAAGTGATTTAACCTTAGTTGTAAGCTTTACAGGCAAGAAGCCCCACTATTTCACCAAGGGTCAAGGTAACAAATCTCCATTGAGAACCACGGTAGAGAGTAACCCTGTGGGGACTTGAACCTTGGTTGTAGGCACCATAGGAAAGAATCCCCACCATTTCACCAAAGGGCCAAGCCCTTAAAGTGATTAAACCCTAGTTGTAAGCTCTACAAGCAAGAAGCCACACTATTTCACCAAGGGTCAAGGTAAAAACTCTCCATTGAGAACCATGGTAGAGAGTGACCCCATGGGGAATTGAACCTTGGTTGTAGGAACTATAGGAAAGAAGCCCCACCATTTCACCAAAGGTCCAAGCCCCAAAGTGATTGAACCTTAGTTGTAAGCTCTACATGCAAGGAGCCCCACTATTTCACCAAGGGTCAAGGTAACAACTATCCATTGAGAACTACAGTAGAGAGCGGCATCATGGGGACTTGAAACTTGGTTGTAGGCACTACAAGAATGAAGCCCCACCATTTCACCAAAGGGCCAATCCCTTAAAGTGATTGAACCTTAGTTGTAAGCTCTATAGGAAATAAGCCCCACTATTTCACCAAGGGTCAAGGTAACAACTCTCAAGTGAGAACCACGGTAGAGAGAGACCCCACGGGTACTTGAACATTGGTTGTAGGAACTATAGGAAATAAGCCCCACCATTTCACCAAAGGGCCAAGCCCCAAAGTGATTGAACCTTAGTTGTAAGCTCTTCAGGAAATAAGCCCCACTATTTCACCAAGGTTCAAGGTAAAAACTCTCCGTTGAGAATCACTGTAGAGAGAAACCTCATGGGGACTTGAACCATGGTTGTAGACACTACAAGGAAGAAGCCCCACCATTTTATTAAAGGCCCAAGTCCTAAAAAGTGATTGAACCTTAGTTGTAAGCTCTATAGACAAGAAGCCCCACTATTTCACCAAGGGTCAAGGTAACAACTCTCCATTGAGAACCATGGTAGAGAGCGGCCCCATGGGGACTTGAACCTTGGTTGTAGGCACTAAAAGAAATAAGTCCTAATATTTCACCAAAGGGCCAAGCCCCAAAAGTGATTGAACCTTAGTTGTAAGCTCTACAGGTAAGAAGCCCCACCATTTCACCAAGGGTCAAGGTAACAACTCTCCATTGAGAACCACGATAGAGAGAGACCCCGTGGGGAATTGAACCTTGTTTTTAGGCACTACAGGAAAGAAGCCCCACCATTTCACCAAAGGGCCAAACCCCATAATATTGTGAAATTATTAATATGCATAGGTATTCAAATATATTTTTAAGATGGGGACAAGACTATGTGGAAATACATTAGAGAGGGGATGAAGTAACATTGTAATTTTTTGTATGTTTCTATTCACATGGAGTTGAGATAAGATAGTATTAAATAAAAATCACTATGAAAACTAGAAAAGTGATGATAATAAGGATCTCTATGCTTTAGTAATATAAAACTATCTACTTACAACACCAACAATGCAAAGGTGGAGGCTTGTTTAAAACCATTAACCTACATTTCTAGGAGTCAATATCATGCTTAAATAGAATCAATAGATTAAGAAGTATCTAACACAACTAGATGAAATACATCAATAGTCCAGGACATGTGGGTGGTGGAAAGAAAATTGAAGAGGTTTGGTGCATGGCTTGAGGGAGGAGGAGGAGAAGTTGGCGTGTGGTAGATGAGTGAAAAGATAGAATCTTTACAATATGTAAAATTAGAATTAATGAAGGAGAACATTTCATAGAGAGTGTACTTGGAACCTTTGTAACATTGATGCTTGAGCTTGCTTGAATCAACTATATAGTCACCATTGCAAGGGCTTCTTTATAGTTATATCATATCAAAATTTAAGAGTCAAGGTTTTCTGCAAATATACTAAGTATTTATTCTCTATTTTACATCAAACATGTTGAAACAAATTTTTAAACTACTATATATCTACACACACACACACAAATATGGATATGTTGGCAATATGGAACACCATCTTTAAATAGACAAGTATAGTAGATGTGAATGATGTGAATGAGGAGTGCCATGGCCAAGGTTGCAACATGTGTGGATGCATTGCTTTAGAAAGCCAAGTCTTTATTAGTTGAAACTTTTGAAGAAATTTGTAATGTTCCCAACCTCTGCAAGTCTCCTCCCTGAGAATAATAATGACTAAGTGTTAGAGAGTAAGGCGTGATTGAGCAATTGCAGGCCGTACGGTAATGTTGAGTTTGTACAGAGAGGAAATCATAGAATCTGTATGGGGTGGAAGCGTGGATGGCGTACAGTGTTGGCTTGGGCCGTACGGGGATGAGTGTCATACGGTGTAGTGAGTCTGTAGGTTGTATGGTGTTGTGATGCAAGCCATACGGTGGAGAGGATGGTGTGGCCATACGGTATGGAGTACATGCCATATAAAAGTTTGATGCTACAGGTCGTACGGTGTAGCAGAGGTAGCTGTACGGAGAGTTTGATGGGTGCACAGTGGATGATGATGCCTCTAAGATGATAGTAGGATAATCCTGTTTACTTCTTCGGTAATTACAAATGACCTTTGCAAACATAGAACAATATGCAAGCCTGAATATGGTTGCCATAAATATTTCTATTGAATTTATTGATGAAATCTCAAATTTTCTAGATCCAATACAAGCATAACCAAGCAGAGTAGGGTGAGGGTTGAATCCCACCAAAACTACAACAAACCAAATAGGGAGGGTCTTTCACCTCCGAAATGGTGAAAAAAAAAATCCCAACAGGAATTCACAAATATAAATTAAATATCAAATCTCAACACATGAAAACTAACCTACACGCTGAGCATAAATACCCGTCGGGAAAACTTCCCAAGAGTGCACAAAAGAGCCGACGATGAAAACTACACTACGCTAACAAAAAGAATGAGGCTGAGATAAACTAAATTGATCGGGACCCAAATATAATAGTTTTATTATTCATTTAATGACGGGGATATTACAGTCCTCCCATCCCAATAATTGCTTATCCTCAAGTAATTTCAGGTTGGGGTGCTCTAGAATCTCTTCTCCTTCCCAAGTGGCATCTTCAAGGGGTAGATCCTTCCAGTGCACAAGAAATTCCTTGATAGTGCGTGTCCTCAATATTTTCTTCTGACTGTCGAGGATTTTCATTGGTTCCAATACTAACTTTCCTCCATTGTCGAGGGGTGGCAAGTCTGTGGAGACCATCACTTGCTGGCCCACGGCTTTCTTCAGACAAGAAATGTGGAAGATGTTGTGGATTCAACTCCCTTCAAGTAGGTCCAATTCGTATGCAACTTCACCCACTCTCCTTGCCACACGGTAGGGTCTGTAGAAATGCGGTCTCAATTTCTACTTCTTGGAAGCCTTTAGAGAAGATTGTCTATATGGTTGAAGTCAGAGGTATACCAGGTCCCCAACTTCAAAAATCCTCTCGATTCGGTGCCTGTTAGCATATATTTTATATTGATTTTGAGTTTGCTGGAGATTTTCCTTTAGGAACTTTAAAATATTTACTCCTTCCTGCAACTAGTCTCTGGCCTTCGACGTGTGACTGTCACCAAGAGCCAGGTCCACAAATGAAGGAGGTTCATACCCATACAATGCTTTGAAAGGTTCCATTCTAATGGACATATGAAAAGTGGTATTGTAATAGTACTCTCCCAGGTGTAGCCATTTTATCCATGCTCTCTGTTGTGTTGAAACATAATTTCTGAGGTAACCTTCCAACCATTTGTTCACAATTTTTGTTTGTTCATCAATCTGTGGGTGGTAACTGGTGCTTGGTGACAACTCTGTCCCTGCAAGTTGAAACAATTCTTTCTAGAAATTATTGAGGAAGCGACTATCTCTATCGCTCACTATGTTTCAAGGGAGTCCATGCAGACATAACACCTCTCAGAAGAATAAGTCTACTACCTGTGAAGCGGAAAATTCTATTGGAATAGTAAAGAAATGTGCATACTTGGTTAATCTGTTGAATACCACAAAGATGTAGTCCTTCTCTTGTGCCTTAGGGAGCCAGGAGATGAAATCTATCAAGATGCTATCCCACTTCTTCTCTGGAATCGGTAATGGTTGAAGTAAACCTGTCGAAAGACTGTGTTTGGATTTATTTTGTTGACAAGTGGAACATTCCCGGATGTACTATAATATATCACTTTTTAGGCCCTTCCATGATAATCTTTCCCTAATCTTTTGGTAGGTCTTCAAGTATCCTTGATGCCTGGCTAGAGGCGAATCATGCATTTCTTTCAAGACCTTTTTCTTCAACTTGGATTCAGGCACTGGGAAAATTATGTCCTTGTAGAAAATAATATCATCGACCACCTTATACCTATCATCTTGTATTTCTTTGTCTAGGAGTTGGCATGCAAACGTGTCCTTGGAGTATTTGACCAACAAATATTCTTTCCAACCCGCTGATATTTGAGATAAGGAGCAAATGGCCGGCTTTCTTGACAAGGCGTCAGCCACTACATTATTTTTCCTTTTACATATTCAATGTCAAAGTCAAAGGCATGTACTTTACTTACCCATTTTTGTTGTCACTCATTCAACTCTCACTATTCCAGAAAATGCCTGAGGTTGTTGTGATCTGTACGGACAACGAACTTGGCTCCGACGAGGTACTACTGAAACTTTGTCAAGGCATGCATGATGGCCAACATTTCTTTATCGTATATAGAATACAACCTTTCGGCTCCCTAGAGTTTTAGACTTTCGAAAGCAATAGGGTGGCAGTCCTGCATTAAGATGACCCCAATACCCTCTCCAAAGGCATCACACTCCAGGATGAAAGGTTGACTAAAGTCTGGTAGTGCAAGGACCGAACAAGAACTCATAATCTCCTTGAGTTTCTCAAAAGTCTGATATGCTCATTCATTCCACTGAAAAGACCCCTTCTTTGTCAGGTCGGTGAGAGGTGCGCCGAGTTGTGAGAACCCCTTCATGAACCATCTATAGTAACTACACAACCCAAAGAATCCACATAGTTCTGAAAGAGTCCTTAGAGGTGGCCAATCTAAGATAGCTTGAATCTTTTCTTGATGTACTTGAACTCCTCAACTACTGACAATGTGCCCCAAATATAATATCTCTGTCATCCCGAATTCACATTTGGATCATTTAGCAAATAACAGTTGTGACTTCATAATCTCGAGCTCTTCCTCCAAATGCCTTAAGTGCTCCTCCCATGTCTTGCTATAGATCAATATATCATAAAAAATACCAATAGGAACTTATACAACTGTTTGTTAAAAATGTGATTCATGCAAGATTGAAATGTAGCAAGGCGTTGGTCAATCCTAATGGCATGACTAGAAATTCGTAATGCCCATAATGGAAACAGAATGTTGTTTTCTCCACATCCTGCTCCCTCATGCAGATTTGGTGATACCCTGAAGGGAGATCTATTTTGGAGAAATAAATGACACTGTGTAACTCATCCATCAATTCATCGATCCTGGGAATTAGATACCTGTTCTTGATGGTCTTTTTGTTTAGCACATGATAGTCTACACACATTCACATTATTTAATCCTTTTTAACTAGCACTACTGATGATGCAAAAGGACTGGAGTTGGGTCTAATCCAACCTTTGTCAAGGAGTTCCTGTATTATTTTTTCAATTTCATCTTTTAGCCTCTTAGGGTGGCGGTATTGCACAATGATAAATGTTTTGACAGTTGTTTCCATCTCAATGGTGTGTTCGAACCCTCGGTGTGGTGGTATGCTTGGTGGAATGTCGATGAAGACCTGGTGATATCTATCCAAAACCATTTGAAGTTCTTCGTCCTAGTGGTCCGTTCTTTGTTTTTGTATGGGTTATGTCAAGGCAAAATAGTGTGCAGCTCAAACTACATCGTCGTGTCTGAAAATTGCTTCCATTCACTGGGCTGAGATTTCCTTTGATCCTCCATTCGTCATCCCTCTCAACACAACCTTTTTTTCGTTTACCTCGAAGGAGAACTCCATTTGCTTGAAACTCTATGTGTATTCATCCAATGTTTCCATCCACTGAATGCCCAGAATGACTTCCATATCATCCAGATTGACCACAAAGAAATCATCTATCATTGTGTGGTTCCCCATGGTGATGGTCAGTTGCAGAACCAGGTGAGTGCATTTTAACAGGTTTCCTCCCGCTACCTTGACATCAAATCTCTGGTGTGCCTCCATACATAGACTCCGACGATTCACTAGTGATGAGTTAATGAAGTTGAGTGTGGCTCTACTATCAAGCATGACCATAACCTATTGTCCTTGGGGGGTGCCTTGGACGTGGAACATAGTACATCTTGGAGTTCCCACCAGAGTAGCAATGGCACCTCCTCTCTTCAAGAGTGTGGCAATTTTTTCTGCGCGATTGAGGTTTACCTCCCTCGAAGTTTGTTGTTCAACTTCTTGGGCTTTGGGTATTTGTTATTCCTCACCATCAAACGATACCTCAATGTAATGGATTTTTCCTTTGCCAAGGCATCGATGTCCTGGTACCCATGGCTCTTTACAGTTGAAACAAAGTTTCTTCCTTTTGAGTTCCTACCTAGTTTCCTCTTCCAATGGGGGCCTCTTGGGTGGGGGTATGTTGTCTCTTTCTCTTAGAGCGAGAGATGGTTTGGACTGTGAGTAATATTTGGTTGACAAAGAATAAGATGTTTCCATGTTGCATGCCTTCTTAATTGCCTCCGTGAGTGTGCTGGGGTTGAATCCCTTCACCCATCCTTTCAAGGGTTCCTCCAATCCATCCATGAACAACACCACCAATTGTCTTTCTGAAATATCAGTCACCAAGATAGACATTCTCTAAAATTATGTTATGTAACCATCGACTTTGCCAAATTTCTTTAGTTGAGCCAATTATTTGAAATTCAAATCTGGACCCCTTCCATCGAAATGGTCTATCAATCTCTTGGTGAATTTAGTGTAGGAATTTATTTTGTCATGCCTGAGAGTAACCATTCCATGATGCCACCATTTGTGGGCTATTCCTTCTAGATGTAGTGCCACAAATTTGATAGCTTCATCATCTGACATAGGGTTGAGTTGAAAATACGTGTCTTCTTTTTGTACCCATGCTTGAGCTGTGATAGTTCAAGACTCATCAAAGGATGACAGATTAACTTTTCCCATCTTCCGTCTCAGATCATCATTATAATAGCTGTGCTTGTTTCTACCAGAGTACCTCATTCTCAGCTCCGCATAATCTTTGTAGGATATATCTCCTTCCATATTTGCGTTCCTCCAATCTTCTTGAAGTTGATCTTGTATTTCCTAGAAGGTTGGCTGTTCTTTCCGCCATTCTTCCATCCATGGAGGAAAAGTTGGCATTGACGATCGAGAGTGTATGGTTTGGGGATTTACCTGTCCCGAGATAGGATTGTCACTTTGTTCTAGATACCTTGCTTTCAGCCAATTTTCACAGTGTCTCTTCCATGAGGCACTGAGTGTCATTTATCTGTACTTGGTTCTTAGTGAGCTCTCTCAAAAGAGTCATGACTTTAGCCGTAGGATCTTGGGGATCATCCATTCTACCGACTGAGTGAGATGTGCTCCTTTTCCTTGAATAAACTCTCATTGAATACCCACAAGTTGGCAGAATCACCATCTCTGATACCACTGTAATGTTCCCAACCTCTGGTGGGTCTCCTCCCTAAGAATAATAAGGACTAAGTGTCCGAGAGTAAGGCGTGATTGAGAAATTGCAGGCCCTATGGTAATGATGAATTTGTACGGAGAGGAAATCGCAAAATTTGTATGGAAGTAGGAGGCCGTATGGTGTGTCTTCTAGCAGTATGGTGGTGAGTTCGTATAGGGATGGTGGCCTAAGCCGTACGAAGGTAAGAACCCGTATGGGGTGGAATCTTGGATGGCGTATGGTGTTGGCCTGGGCCGTATGGGGATGAGTTTCATACAATGTAGTGAGTATGTAGGTCGTACGGTGTTGTGATGCAGGCCGTGCGGTGGACAGGATGGTGCGGCCGTACAGTATGGAGTGCAGGCCATACGAAAGTTTGATGTTGCAGGTCATACGATGTAGCAGAGGTAGCCGTACGGAGAGTTTGATGGGTGCCCAGTGGATGATGATGCCTCTGAGATGATAGTAGGATACTCCCGTTTACTTCGTCGGTAATTTAAAATGACCTTCGCAGATACAGAACAATACACAAGCCTGAATATGGTTGCCAAAAATATTTCTATTGAATTTATTGATGGAATCTTGGATTTGCCAGATCCGATACAAGCAGAACCAAGTAGAGTAGGATGAGGGTTGAATCCCACCGAAACTGTAACAAACCAAATAAAGAGGGTCTTTCACCTTTGAAATGGCGAACAACAGAATCCCAACAAGAATTTGCAAATACAAATTAAATATCAAATCTCAACACACGAAAACTAACCTACACGTCGAGCATAAATACCCGTCGGGGAAACTTCCCGAGAGTGCACAAAAGAGCCAACAGAGACAACTACACTACGCCAACAAAAAGAATGGGCCTGAGATAAACTAAATCGATCGGGACCCAAATACAATAGTTTTATTAGTCATTTAATGACAGGGACATTACAAAATTGACACTTTCCTACTAGCCTACATTTCTTCTAGAAACAATGCTAAAGATGACATATTCACTTTCTCAATATGATGATCAATCATTGAGAATTCTCTATCTTCTCTTTATTGCCGTTTTGCTCCACTCTCCACTTCATTATTGTTTAGGATAAAAATGAATAGTCATATCCTTGAGACCTATTTAGCGATCCCTTTTATTATTTTTGTTGTTATTTATTTCTTCCATTTCTATTTTATTTCATTTATAACCTTTTAAAATTCTCTTCTACTTATTTTCCTATTATTTTCTTATTTTGAGAGGCCACTTGAACCCTTTTTTTCCACACGCCTTCTTGAGGAGGCATCACCTTTCTACCATATTTCCTTCATTCCTTTCACAATAGATCATCTATAAAATTCCACTTATTATAATATTCACATGACAAGAGGTACTTTAAACATGATTTAGCATGGTAATCTTTTTCTTTAAATGAATTTTAACTTTTAATCTTCTATATTTCATGGAGTATGCAAGAAGATACATATAAAATCCTCCTAATACATAATTTTAAATACCTCATCAAATCATATCAATGCACTATTTCTTATATTCAACACCCACTATTGATTTATATTGACCCCTTCTTATCTTTTGGCTTGGGAACTATAAGCTCTTGAATTACATTTTAATCCCCCATTCTATTTTGTGAATATGTGTACTTTAATCAATATTAAATAGAATCTAATACACATATCTATAAAAAAATAAATCTATGCATAAGACTTCATCGAATTCATTTTCAACAAGTATTCAAATAAATAATTATTTGATTATTATTTATATCTATTATCTTTTTCCTTTTCTTTTTTTTTCTAAAAAAGTGAATAATAAGGCATTGCCCTGCAGTGCAGCGGTTGCTGCTTCTCCTTGTAATAGCAAGATCTTGTGTTCGATTTCTAAAATAAGAACTTAAATAAACTTTATATAAAAAACAAGTGAAGAAATATTTTATTTAAATGATCATTTTATTAATTTTGTAATTCACCATTACTCCATTATTTGAGAATTTCATGTGCACATGTGATAATCATTAATTAAGCTTGCATTTTACAAATCTTCTTTATAAAAATTCAGTTGTCATAATATATATTTGCACAAATGATAAGTTGTACTTTAAAATATGATGAAGCATGGAAGGTTCTTTGCTCTTGTCAAGAAAATTTAATCTTTAATTCTCCATATTCCTTGGAGTATGCAACGAGATAGATATTGAGTTTAATTAAGTCCTAAAATATTTTTTACATGGACACTAAATCTTATCCATCCACTATTTCTTAGGTTCAATATTCACCATTGATTTTGTAGTCTTTGTCAAAATCTTTAGGCTTATTAGTACTTGCCTCATTTTTTGAATTCCTTCTCTTAATGAGTGATTAAAACCATATCTCTGAACCAATTAAAATTTACCACGTTTGTTATTTATTGTACACTTTTTATTTATTATAATGAAAATACAATATTTTTAAGTTTATAATATTTAAAAATTATTTACTGATTGGCTAAATCATTTGAAGTCTTATTATTTATGTACCACGTTTGTTATTTATTGTACAGTTTATATTTAATATAATGAAAATGCATTGCTCCTTCCATATTGCATAGTAAACGATATGGAAATAATTTTTGTTTCTATCTTTAATTAGGATTTTCATTAATCTTTTTCTTTTTTTATATTAATTGTATATTAAAATTTTTAAATTTTAAATTATATTACATGAATTTATTTTAGTACATAACTCACTTTTTCTAATGTAAATAAAAATATTGTAAATATATGATATAATATAATATATATTTATTCTCATATATATATATATATATATATATATTTTAAATATTTTAAAATTTATTATATGTAAATTATGCATTAATAAATATTTAGGTAAACAAATGTGTGATATATTTTCCCTTACAAAATATTATAATTTAAATTAAACATAGTAAATAAATATTTTATTTTATAATAATAAATTATTTCTAAAAAAATTAAATCTAGTTAAAATTAAGTATAAAATATTTTATCAATAATTGTAAATAAGATATTAAAGTGAAATAATTTATGTATTTATTGGACACTATAAATTATAAATTAAAGTGTTAAACTTATTCAATTTTTTTTATTACAATAATTAGATATAACTTAAGAAAACTTATTAAAACTAGAGATTAAAATTTTATACTAGTTATATTTAAATCTCAAATTTCTTATTATAATTATATATTAAATAGAATTATATTAATAAGATATAGTAATTTTATTAAAATTAAAATCAAAATTATATTTCATATTAGAATTACAATCAATTACTAAATTAGACAAGTACTAACCACTACATGACACTTGTTTTTATACTTTGAACCAACATCAATTTAAAGCTTTCAATCCCCCATATTTCTTGGAATACACAACAAAACAAATACTAACTTCACAATTATTTTTTCTAGATACCAAGTTTTAAATACCCACTAAAGCTTTTCACCATTTCTGATGTACAGTCTTCACCATTGATTTTGCAGCAATCCCTTGACATCTTTAATCGTGAGCACTTAATCAACACGCCATCGATCTTCCGAAAAATTATAAATTGTAGCTCATCCAAGCCATTTACAACGAGTCTATGAAAACAATTTTATGTTGAGAAATTGAGAGCAGTGTGAAATCATGGCAAAGAGTGCAGTAAATGTGGATGCATTGATCCAAAAAGAACAGGCCATTTTTAATATGCACGCATGTGAAATCATGGCGAAGAGTACAGCAGATGTGGACGCATTGACCTTCCAAAATTTTATAAATTGTAGCTCATCCAAGCCATTTTCAACGAGTCTTTGAATACAATTTTATGTTAAGAAATTGAGAGCGGAGTGAAATCATGGCAAAGAGTGCAGCAGATGTGGAGGCATTGATCCAGAAAGCCAGGCCATTTTGGTTGAATCTTTCGAAGAAATCGATCCTGTGCTGCCAGCCTGCATTTCTGCCATTAAAAAGGCCAAAGCTGTGGAGTACAACCACCGTATCACCTCTTTCTTCGACCATCTTTTCTCTGTATATCGCATGCTAAAGTCATGGAATGCCCCCAATTCTGTTTCCCTATGCGGTTTATTCCATGGCGCATATGCCGATCTTTCCATTCCTCTTTTCAATCACGATCTTCATCTTGACAGAAAAATGGTGTCTGATCTGATCGGAGCAGAGACAGAGGAGTTTCTGAGCCTCTTCTCCAACACTCCTCGACGTGTGATCGTCGTTGACATTGTCATGAAAGCCCATCCCAATGATGAAGAGTTAATCATTGCTTTGTCAAACTTCCAGAAGAGCAAATTGCCAGAAGAGGGAATTGTAGTATAAAACTGGAGAACAGGGGACGATGTGAGAGTATCTCGGAGATTTGTAGCCATTGTGGTTTTAATTACCATGGCTGATTTATGGTTATCATGACGGTGTGTATGATAATTACGCCGAAGGCGTTTCCTATTTGAAGGAGAGGAGCTGATTGTGTGAAATCGGTGGTTGCAAACTCAGGAAAACCAATAGACGACCATTCAACACATCTCGTCAGTTCATTTATTTTTTTCGCTTTTACCTCTGATTCACTTTGTTTCCATCTACAACGTGACTTCAGAGATCTACGGTGCATATGCTCTGAAAACAATGTGCGACCATTGAAATGATTTTCAACGTTGATATTTACCGTCCAAAGTAATGCTTACAATTCAGTGCAACGAATCAAAAGAGCACAATTCAGACAAAGAAATGTTTGAAAATTTATGAGGCCAAATCGTACGCTGTAGAGCTTAGCTATTGTGTAGAGAGTCGAGACTAGGCTTCCATCCTGAAGAGCTGGAAATCTGCCGACCTCTTGTACTAGTATTAGACTGAATCAACTGTGGAGTCACAACATTTTCAAGAATCCCTGCGTTTATATTTCCGTCAACTTGGGGCTGGGAAATGAAAGAAGCTGATTCTTCCACCTTGGTTCGTGACTTAACTGATATTGAAATTCCCCCCTTTCCTGATCCTCAGCTTTGTTGCAGAAAAAACGATTCAAGCTTTTGGGATGGGGGCATATTAGTGAAAGAGAGAGGCAGGGGAACCAGATAATAAAGACAAGAGGGACGAAGCTTGGCATGGGGAGACAAAGGGTGTGCTAAGAGAAGCCCCAAATGCCCATAACTTCTGTATTCATTGACCCAAATTATGTGTTTGGCGCACAAAGGAGGTTGAAGCCGTAATATTTTCTTGTCTGCTTTCAGAAGCTTTATGTCTCCTGCATAGCTTACACATCCCCATTCCTATCCACCCTACTTAGCTTGTCTGCACATTTTTTGTTTTCAGATTTCTCTGGCCAAGCATTAAGAATTGAAGTGATCAGGATCGAAGCAGGGGATTCAAAAGTGTATAAATAATTGGATTTTTTTGG
Organism: Chamaecyparis obtusa; assembly: GCA_027943335.1. Lineage (NCBI taxonomy): Eukaryota > Viridiplantae > Streptophyta > Pinopsida > Cupressales > Cupressaceae > Chamaecyparis > Chamaecyparis obtusa. The sequence continues at coordinate 52,346 of BSBK01002237.1, forward strand.
GCAGTGTCGTGTCTTTTTTACGCTGCTTGATTCTTATATTTATTATTAGTAGCCATTGTGCACGCCGAACACTAACACTGATTTTTTTAAGTGTTGTCTTTCCAAAAAAAATTTGACTCACCCATGCTTTTGTCGTGTAAGAATTTCGCTTGCACCAGTCCTACACATGAACTTGATTACAGAGTGACAATCACTGCATGCTCAAAGGTTTAAAATGACTATATTTATATAAGGGAGAGGAGCAGGTTATATTAAATGGTGGATCCAACAAAAAAATGTTTGTCTATATGCATACAATTTGCCTTGGTGAATAGTTAAAATAGTTGTATGTTTGGATGGTTGGTTGAATGTACAATGAATGCATATATTTGTTACGTAAGAAAATGAATGGATATGGAGGAGAAGGATATGTAGAGAAGAAAAAGGATATATAAAGAAAGAGGAGAAAGAGGTAGATATAGATGGTAGAGAAATATATATAGAGGAGACATAAAGAAAGAATGAGAGAGGGAGAGATAAAAAGATGAAGATAGAGATAGAATGTGTGTGTGTGTGTGAGAGAGAGAGAGAGAGGGGGCGGGGGGGCACACATCTAGAGAGAGATTGCAAAGAAGAGGGATATGGAGAGAGAGGGGGGAGAGATAAGGAGAGATAGCGATAGAAAGAGGGAGAGGTTTGAAGGAAGAGAAAGAGAGGTATGGAGGTGAATATTGAGAAGAAGGGGTATATGGAGAGGAGAGAGAGATATATATAGAGGGAGAGTGGGGGGGGGGGGTCGGGGGGTTGGAAGATATAAATATATATAGAAAGAGAATGAGAGAGGGAAAGATATAAAGATAATGATAGAGGTAGAAGTGATATATAGAGAGACGTAGAGAGGCCAGGATATATAGGGATAGAGAGGGATGGAGAGATAACAAGATAGAGATAGAGGGAGAGATCAAGGAAGAAATATGGAGATTTAGAGATTTCAAGGTATAGGAAGGGAGTGATGGAGAGATATGGATAGACATAGAGAAGGAGATGTGTCTAGCTATGGAAGGGAGGAGAGCAATAGAGATAGAGATGAATATAGAGTGAGAGGTATGAGAGAAAAATAGATAGAGAGATAGAGATATATCGAGAGGTACAGATAGAAAGAGATCTAGGGAGATACAAAGAGAGACATAGCGAGGGAGAGATAGAGAGAAAGACATAGAAACATATTTGGATGGTGAGATAGATTGATCAAAAGATAAGAAGATATAGAGAGGATGAGAGGGAGAGATGTACAAAGGGACAAATAATTAGTTGAATTTCCATACCTCTTCAGCGTACCCATTGCACACTAAGGTGCAATTGGTAGTTATAATGGTAGGATAGATTTTGAATTTAGGGAAAGTGCATGGAAAACTCTGTTTCCTGGTGATGGCAAACCAGGGCTGTGGATGAATTTCATTTCTCGGATGGGAGCCATTTATAGTTTGATGGTGGCAGAGGAAAATGCATTGGGGAATAATAAGGAAAGTGTGGGAGATTCAAAAATGGAATTGAAAGATGCAGATTTGGTTATTCCTCCTATTTTTAATAACTGTAGTGCTGTATTGAGTGAATCGGATGAGGTTAAAGCGAGAGATTTGTATTGGGAGGCTGTGTGCAGGAAGGAGTGTGATGAATCTGCTGAAGTTCTTCTATTGAAAGCCTGTGCTTATAATCCGTTTATTGGGGAGCCTCATTTGGTGTTGGGTCAGATTTATTTGTCAATGGAGAAATTTGGGGAAGCTGAAACTGAGGTTGAGATTGGTTTGAGATTGTTGTTGGAGTGGGGAATGAGCTGGGATAAACGATTGCCATGGCAGGCTTGGGTATCGTGGGGGAGAGTAATGATGGGGAAGGCAAGGGAAAAATCATGGCCCAACACATCCCTTGGAATCATACAACTGGGCCTGCTCAATTAGGACCTGCCTGCTCATTCCTATGCTCTTCCTCATTATAGTCTCTCTAAAATAATGTTGTTCTTCAATAATCTCTGCAAGGACATGGTTTGTGTTTTTCTGAAGCTCAACTCTTCTGGACTTCTCATGTGTATCTTGTTGTTGTTCAAAAAATGATTGTGATTGTAATAGTTGGTTATTATGGGCATTTCTATATTTTAATGATATTCGTAATTTTGTCAGTTAAGCTCATGTCAAATAATTATTAATTAGATTGGATGATTGAATTGCAGCATTTTGCTTTCCAAGAATGCAGAATTTCATTCGAAGTAATGGGATGGCATTTTTTGAAAAAGAGGCTCAGAGTTGTAGTAAAAATAAGGAGTTGTACTAAAATTTACAATAAACAATTTTGGAAGACTATACAAAGATTGAGTAGCTAATATTGTATGCCTGCCGACTGTCATAAGAGAATTTTTCTCCTGAAGCATAGTTATATTGAAATAATAGTTTCTTACGACATCTGCCACCCTGGTAACTAAGTGGTGAGTTAGGTGATTTTATAGGTGAAGCATTGAAATAGTTTTGGTCCTTGTCAATGGTATTCACAATGGAGAGCAGTTTTGAATAGAAAAGTTGGGACAAAGCTATATTTTGGGAAAAACGCTCCTCGCCTGGATTGATTTCATTATTTATCCCTCTATCAAGGGTGCTTAAATCTTAGAAACAACTCAAGCACTGACATTGTCATTGGGCATTCAAAATGTCATCTAGTATTACAACAGTCTAATTAATCTGAAATATATTATATATTATATATTATATATTATATATTATAATTATCAAAGAATTTATATACACTTTTATTATGTAGCACTTTCCAAACATTTCTTTATTCAATTCAATCTTTAAACATCTTCCTCTTATGAAGGGCATTGATTAAAGAGATGATATTTCTATAGTCTAAGAATTTTGCATTGAAATGTTTTTGACATAAGATTGTGTGCATTTTTTTTGTATGAGTAGGGGAGAGGAGCCAATAAGTGCGTGGAGTCTTAAACGCGTGATGTTAATGGAGCTGATAGGGGCCCACGCGTAATCACTGGGAGGCCATTGCATGTCCACATGGATTTGAAAAGTCAACCCAGAAATAACGACAACTTAATACAATTTAGAAAGCACATATAAGGACAAAATGTGTTTTTAATATATGCAGTAAATAAAAAATTGGGTCCCTTTTTTGTCAGACAAGCAACCTGCCATTCACACTGACAGGCTTTGACGTGGGTTACAGTGGGTCGTTCAGTTAAAAAAAACTAAGTTGGCTTCCTGCAATACAAATCATGTCTGATCACTTACATGTCAACATTAAACCCACACATGAGGATCTCCAACTCAACCAAAGTGCATGATACAATCAAAACACTGTAACATGGACACACATCGACCTAAGACATGTTGACGGTTGCCACCTCATTGCAACTATTGAGACATGTACTGTATAGGTATATGTTACCACCCTAAACAGTTAGACAAGACATTCTCCCATCATTCTAGCCAAAATGTATCGACATTCCTCCTTAAGTGCACAAGATGTGGTCACCTCAACAATAAACCACCCACAATTTCAAAAACAACTTGTGTAAGGCCACTAACTACCATTAAAGAGCAATCAAATCTTAATTGAAAGTAGCCATCAGATGAATTCAAAATTCAAAATTGTAAGAGTGCACAAAGTAAAGACAAGTAGACTTCAAACCATATGAATCATCCCATTCAAAACCCAATGAAGACCTCAAAGAAAGCAGAGGGTAGTGCAATAAGAATTGAAGCTATTTATCCAGGTATGTAAGTGTTTATTAATGGTTTATGCTATTTATATGTTACCTTTGTTGTTCATATCATTTCCACGCATCTATCCATTCTACTATCTCCTGCATGCTTGTTTCTCTTTCAATTTTCCCTACATTTGTTGTTATTTCTATAATACCTTTGTTGTTCATTTCATTTCCATGTATCTTTCCATTCTAGAATATCTCCTTCATGCTCATTTCTTTTTCAATTTTCCATACATTTGTCATTATTTCCGTAATACCTTTGTTGTTCATATCATTTCCACGTACCTATCCATTCATGTTTATTGTTGAGGTGATCATGTCATGTGCACTTAAGGAGGAATGTCGATACATTTGGGCTGAAATGATGACATTGTATCTTGTCTAAGTGTTTAGGGTGCTAACATATATGTAGGCAATACATGTCTGAGGAGTTACGATGAGGTGACAACTGTCAACATATCTTGGGTCGATGTGTGTCCATGTTACAATGTCTTGATTGTATTGTGCACTTTGGTTGAGTTGGAGGTCCTCATGTGTAGATTTAATGTTTACATGTAAGTGAGCAAACATGAATTGTAAATTGCAGGCAACCAAGTTGGTTCTTTTCACTTGCCATTTTGTATCCATGTTTGTATCCTTTGTACGGTTTCGTTCATGTTCATTTGGCTTTCATTCTTTTAGACATCCATGTTTCTACGCTTTCTAGTGTTACGATCATGTTCATTTAACTTGAAGATTTGTATTCCTTTATTTCACTTACTATTTTCTATACCCTTACTTATACCATTTCGTACACGTTCATATGGGTTACAGTTTTCTAAAAGAGAAGAGTCAAAGCAAGTGACAGATGAATTCTATATCTGGGTGGTCCCACAATAGTGTGTCCCACTTTTTTAGACATGCTGATTTTTGTTGAAATAACACATTTCTAATAAAATATGATGATTTAAGCCTTGAGAGGTTCCATTTGAAGGAATTAATTACAAATGGTTAGCTCAAATCCTCTTAGATTAACAACATTGATATAACATCTATAATCCTCATTCATACCTACAATGGAGTCTCTTTCGCACCTATTAAAATGCTGACAAAAAATCACTTCGACTTTATATTTTGGTAGATCAAATGAATCCATTTGAAAAACCTATGTAGTATGATGCTATTCGAAACAAGCTTTCTAATGAATATAATTTTAATACATATTGAGTTCATTATCACTTTTAAATATTACTTTAACTAAACATAGGCTGTTTGGTCATTCAACAACCTGTCTCTTCAAGACTTCGGGAAAAATAGTAAATTACAAAAAAAAAATTATGAAAAATATGTAGGAAAAGAGTATTTGTGTTCCCTTTCTATAAAAAAAATAAAAAATGAATTTTGATATACATAGATCAAGTTAGAGAGATCCAAGTGACCTTATGTCTAAATTACAGTTACTGTCACTTTAGAACTTAATAAGCTATGAAATATTAACCCAAAATGAAAGAAACCAATTGCATCCTTTAGATATTGAAGTTACAAATATAATCTTGAAAGAATTACATCGTTATCATTTTTTTTAAAAAAAGTTATGTTGATCCAAGTGATAGTAACTCCTTAAAAACATAGTTTTTCACACAAACCACTTTTCGAAGGAGAAGGAAAAATGAATTTATATGAATTTAAATGAATTTTAATTTAAAAATATATATATTTAGAAACTAGAAAGAAAATTCTAAAAGACTCTAGTTTACATCATCTTCAAATTCCTAATAGTTTTGCGGCAACAGGTGTTCAAAAGTGAAGTTTTTTCTCAGAATATTGAACTTTGTGTCAAAGTTGGCCAAAAAGTGGGACACACTATTGTGGGACCACCCATCCCTTAGAACTAAAGTTGAAATTAAAAATTTGATAACCTATGAAACCCTTAACTCCCTATATTAGAATTAAAATTGAAAACATCTTGGAACACAATAATTGAGAATGCAAAGTTGATAAATTCAAGTGAAATCGGAAATAATTGACAACCACATTGAAACCATCAAGAAAATAAATTAGTGAACCCTTGATCCCCAATGTTGGAAGTGAAATTGTAATTCAAAACTCTTCACACTAAATTTGTAACACTCCAAACAATTAAATGAAATGTATTTTGTATCCCTTAGGATTGAAGTTGAAATTAAAAATCAGATAACCTATGAAACCCTTAACTCCCAATGGGTATGTGTAGGATCATGGTATACCAAACTATGGCCTTAAGTGACAATGAAAAATCAGAAAATCAGGATTAGTCAACTTGACGTAAAAAGTTGAACATCTTATCAACCTTATGTGAAAAAATTGTAAGAATAGAATTTGTAGGAAATTGAATTTAGTTTCTAAACTACTAGTCCTTGTCTAAAAAAAAATTAATCTAATTGTTCAAAATTTTAGATTTCAATGAAGTAGTACAAAAATTTCAGGGAAAAGATAAAAAGTACATGTATGTCTGACCACCTTAATCACAATCAACTAATGATTTATTTTTCCAAGATTCTAGATCTAAGTAGTAGACTCATGTTTGGGTGTGACGCATATTTTTGCATAATTTTTTACCAAATAAATAATTAATTATGAATTTTTTGCTACAACTTATTCAGAATAAAAAAACTCTCGTGTCTGACCACCTTAACTAATTCTAAACTTTACAAAATTGAAAACTTGTTTTTTCTTATAGTAGTCGAAGCATAGAATGTGACGCATTTTTTGATTTCAAAAAGGTTAAACGGTTTGAAAGTTATAGTTGTTTTTCAATTAGTATGTCAATTAAGACTTTAAAGATAACTCAATTAAAAAATAAGTAATAATTACTTACTGAACTCGAAATTTGACAACAATTATATTGATGGAAATCTGATAATGTCTTTAAGAAACCCTTTTCGTTTCATCAATTTTGGGTGAAAAAAAGGTCGTCAGCTACATGGTCGAAGTCTCGAGATCAAAACAAATCTGCTGAACACGCCTAATAGGTTGACCATTCACGTTTGGCATTGCCCAAGGAAAATACCAATCCTAATCAGATATCCAATAAAATTGAATATCCAAAAATTTCGGATATCTGAAATTTTCCGCCTAATCCAACTTTTTATTTTGACTAGTTTTTTCAATTTCAAGTTACATATTAAAAAATAAAATTATGTTAATATTAAATGAGTTGAGTATTTTTTTCAATTTTAAGTTATATATTACAATTTTTTTTTAATATTAATATTAAATGATAATAGCATAGCATTAGTATTATATAAATTTTTATATTAATATTGTATTGTATTATTATTATTTATTTCTCTATTGTATAATAGTATAATATTAGTATTAAATATTTATATTATATGTTTAATAATACCTAAGGGGGAGAGGGGGAGAGAGAGAGAGAGAGAGAGAGAGAGAGAGAGAGAGAGACCTATTTTAAAACACTTCCTACATCTGAAAGGAAGCCCTTCATAGTCCAAAGTTTGAATCCAGGAAGTATTTGAGTACTCTAACTTAATATTTTCTGGTAACTCCTTAGAGATACCCATCTCTACTAGTAAACGTGCATAATATCAAATGACTCTTCATCCACAATCAGAAAGTCTCCAATAGCCTCTCCCACCGCTTCAAATAGGGAGTCGACCCAAAAATAGACTTATCAGTGTTCGAGTTCTTAGTTATCAACCCTTAGATAGACTTATTCAATGAAAATGAATCAATGCCAAGAATAATAGACAAAGCCGCAATATGAGTACTCTTACCTAATTATGATTCAATTATAGTATATTCTATTTATCTATTTGAAAACAAAGTTCTAAATGTGCTCTATAATTATACTATATGGTTCTTTTCCATTATTTTTAGTCATTAATACAATAAGCCATGGTGTATAAATTAGATAATTTACACTTTTTATTCAACTCATAATGATTATCAGGTGATAAAGTGGAAAAAGTTTTAAAATTAAAATTTTAAATTTTAAAAAATCACAAGCATATCTATCAATTTGGAATTGGAACTAATATAGATGAACTTTGTGCAACTTTGTGTACTTGAACTAAGATGGGAAAAGAGAATATTTACGAAATTGAAGTATTTTAGGGATCATTCATGATGGCATTCTAAAGCAAGTGTCACGATTTTTGAGCTTTCATTCAAAATAGATCATCTTAAACACTAATAAATATATTAAAGACGACCAAGTCAACATGGATATACAAGTTTTACCCTTCAAATTTTTCCTATATTAATTTGCATGTGAGATATTGTGAGAATAAATTTCACAGTAAAATTACACAACCAGCATGAGAAATAAATATTTTTGAAACACTCATAGAAAAGGGATCTTTGTAAAGTAACAAATAATCTACACCTAATTTTGTTGGTAGAATTGACAATAATATCAAAGACAACAGGTCTCGATTTAAATAGATTCCACAAAAATAGGGATGGGTAAAGCTAAATTTTGATGGTGCCTTCAAAAGCAACCTTGGTATTTCAGGAACTAGTTGTTGGAAAATGCAATTGAAGCAATTGTTGTATTGTCATTGATGTCAAACCTTAATTGGTAAGACTGTTGCTACTTAGGAAAGTACTATATCTATTTGAGTGTTGCTAAGGGGTTAAGCAAGGTTGGTAACAATAGCACCTAGGGAAAGGTTGAGTTATCTTGATACTAAAAAGTGTACTTGACTATGTTGCACAATGATGAGATAATGTATTGTTTATCTTAGTAAGACTGAAGACTAAACTGGTAGGCTTAACCGAGCAAAGAATGAGAAAATCATGTTTAAGCCGAGTGATGTTAGTGTCGACTGAGTTAGCATATGTCGAGCAAAATTTTAGTGTCGACCGAGCATCAATAAATTATCGAGGAAGGCAGTGTAAGCCGAGGAAACAGTTTTAGTAATGACCGAGCTTTCTACATGAAGACCGAGTTGACAATCACAGTATTGACTAAGCATCAACAATTTTATATTTGAAGAGAATTTAATTTTGGAGCCGACATTGTTGAATTCTTGGATTATGTAAAACGTGTTGACTTTATTTATTGATTGTTTGAAAGCATTAAATGCATTGTAAAATATTTTATTGTAAATCTTTAAGAGATTTGAGATGATTCTAGAAAAGGAACTGAAGAACATGAAGCAGATAGATTCAATGAATCTGGCCTAACCCTAAGATCTACGATTGAGATTAAGTGGCAAAAGATGAGTTAACCTAATTGAGGAAAATATAAGGAAACCTAAGCATTTTGATATGCATGTACATGGAGAACAGAGAATGCTGGAAGAAGAAAGTTTTATTGATTGAATAAGCAGAGAAGGCTGAAGGAGAATTGTGGTGGTTGCTTGAAGAAAAGTTCTGAGCAGATCAGAGATGGAAATGGAAAAGTTTCAAAGTCAGTAAACCAGCATTAGTGTACAGAATTAGATCTGATATTTGCAAGTGAGTTGTATATTTTTCAGATAATACTGCTGCTACTTTCTAACCATTGTAACAGTCAAAATCCTTTTAACAGAGGTTGACCTAACAGTCATATGTTAAATCCTTTGAACAAGGTTGCATTCTAATAGAGTGTATGTAAGTCCTATGACTGGGCTCACTTTTGACAGGGTGATTGAAATCCTTTAACCGGGTCACACTTGACAGTGTGTATTGTAACCTTTGACAGGGTTGGCTTTTTACCGAGCTCACTTCAGAAGAGTGAAAATAATAGTAGCATGTTACAAAGTGGTTTTTCCCAAATTGGGTTTCCACTATAAATCTTGGTGTTAATACTTGTGTGAATGTTTAGATCTGAACATTACTATGTTTTGCAAGTTAAGTTACAGCAAGGTAGTGGACTGCATTGTTAGATGTTTCTATTATTGAATCAGTGATGACCGAGTTTGTTTTGGTTTTGGATCTGATTTAAGGATAAGTTTATGAGATTGTTTTATACATCAGGACCTGAGAACAACTGATTCACCTCCCCTCTCTATTGTTCTAAATCATATTAACACTAGTCGTGTCATTCATTTAGAGAATGGTGAAATTATAGCAGAAATGGCCAAACTTCTAGAAAGAGATACAAATAATATTGTAGAATTTAAGGATGTGGTAGAAGGATTGGTATTATGTAAGGAATTAGGATTTGGAAGGAGACTATTCCTTAACTATCAATGCTCTTAGATTTAGCTAGTCTCAAAACTAGAGATTGAAATCCCTTTTAGAAAAAACATTGGAAATAATAAATTCTTATGAGAATACAACATCTAATCATATCTACAGAGAAGGGAACGGTATAGAAAATAGACTGGCCAATATAGGGGCAAATACATGAGGAAGATTAATGATAGAAATTTTTTTATCACCACTCTACAAAACTAAGTTGAACTACTTAAATTCTTTAGCACAGATCAATTGTATTGTTAGGAAAGGTGGTGTCTACTAAAGTTTTGGAAGCAAAGGAGAAAATGTTTGTATATGTAACTATCAAATAGGGTGATTTTTTCATAGTATTAAGGGAGGGATAACTTAATTGTAAATAACATTTATTATGGGAGAAAATGAGAAATCTCTTATGTATAGAACTATTGGGTAGCATATTCTTATTGGTGATTTTTCAATATGGATGAATTCATCATGGGTGGTAGATGAATTGTCTTCTCTAGTTGTCCAAATTGAAAATTTTATATACAACTATTTGATAGGGGGATTTTTTCGTAGTATGAAGAGAGGGAGAATTTAATTGTATATAATATTCATTATGGGAGTAGAAGATAAATTTGTTATGTATAGAACCGTTGGGGAGTAGATTTTTCATAGTGAATTTTCAAAATGGAGCAATACATCATGGGTGGTAGTTGAATTGTCTTCTTCAGTTGCCCAAATTCTTTGGCATAGACCATTTGTATTGTCAGATAAGTTGGCGGTTGTAGAAGTTTTAATGATCAAGCAGGGTTTTTGAAAGACGTGGGGAAACAATTAAAGATAAAAAAAAAAGTGTCGTTAGAAATTTCTTTTCTACTACATTGAGTTGACTCCTTAATTTATGGTAGGAAAGTTGGTATGCAATTGAGAGAGCATTTATGTAAGGAAAGGAAATTTTGCATCAAAAAGATCATAGTTGAGCAGAGGGAATATGGATTTCAGATAATGTGATGGAGATAATAAAGATTTCAGTATGTTAAGGATTGTCGACAAAATAGTAGGATAGTGGATGGAGTGTTAGAGAATATATAGATTCAGTATGTCAAGGAGAGTCGTCAAATTTGTAAGAACAAAAATTTCTTACAAATTTTGGCAAGTTGGAGAGTGGAAGTTTGAATTGAGATGTGATGGTTACTAAAAGAGTTAGATATAAATGTTGGACAAGTTGGCATTAGGGGAATCGTTAGGAAAAAGAAATTTGGTATTATTATAAATCCCTTAAACGAGTTTCGATGTCACTGCTTTCAATATTTTCCTTTCACTGTGATTATACCATAATTTAAGTGACAACTCGTAGGGATTGTAGGCCATTATCACAAGCTTAATCTGTGTAGTAGTTCTATTTAGTAGAAATAGAAGGAATACAATTCTTTAATGGCTTTAGTAGTGAAATAGAAGACAAGGATGAGAGTTGTAGTAGAAAAATCGTAGACAGGGAAAAGAAGTGTTCAAACTCAAACTTCATCTCACTTTAGTATTAGGCTTTTTCTAGTATCTCTTATTATGCTTTTCTAAAACATTTGTTATATTGTATATGCTGAACATATTATTATTAATATATCTTTGGCTCTAGCCTTTTATTGATAAACTCCATTATATTTTAAAGCTTTCTTTTATTGATATGTCCCACTTGTATAATTTTTTACTATTGAATTAAAAAAATTAATAGCTTGGTGGGTGTCGAGTTTTGTAAGTTTTTTTATATTTATTACGAATATACTTATAAGGATAATTCCATCCAAAATAAAAAACATGTACAAATAAACAAAACCTAGGAAATTTAAAAATAGTTTGACTCATAGACCTAGAATTTGATGGTCGTATTTGTCAATTTTCCACTTTTAGACTCTATATGACAGCTTAAAATTTTATTGGATTGTATAGATCAACAATCTATATTTTTATAAAATCACAAATATGATACTTTAAAGTTTTAATAAACACTAAAAATTTATAGTATTTATTATATATATATATATATATATATATATATATATATATATATAATTTATTTAAAATATTTTAAAATGGTTAGATATGAATGTTTCTAAATTAAATAAATAAAAATATTTAAATATTTAAAATTTTAATATTAATTATTCGTAAATATAAAAATTGACAATTTTTTTTCTTAAAATGTAAAATGAAAGTCATTAAAATGAGCAAACTGTGGTAAAAAGTTTATATGGCAGGTAAGAGTGACCGTCAAATTTCATGTAAGAATTCCTACAAAATGCTATATAAAAACTATGGAGAGAGAATTTTAAAATAAGACTGAAAATAAACTTTGTATTTAGAAAATTTGAAATGCCTTTTTAATGCTGATCGGACATTTTTGCTATATTGGGAGGAAAAACTATAAAGATAGAATTTTGAAATAAGACTGAAAGTTAACTTGAAAAACTCGAACTTTATTTTTAGAAAAACATTAACTTCCTTTTTAATATTTAATTATATTTAACTAATAAATACAGACATGCGAAAAATATTCACGCTTTATTTTAAAACGCTTCTTATTTTATTTTCTGCATGTTATTTTTAGCCCCTGTTGCATGGGCTGATCGGACAGTTTTGTTATAGCCTATTGGGACTTAAGTTTTGTTGTCTGTTATAAGTTCGTTTTTGTACGATCTGCTGCCAGTCGGCTCAAGAACAGTGAGTGTGCATGTTTTGTAGGTTACATATTAAGTGCATTATAAGTGTTTTTTATGCACTGACAATTGGTATATAGAACAAAGATAGTTTTGAATAAGTGTTCTTTATGCACTGATAAATTGGTATCAGAGTTGGGAGTTTGTAGAAAACAAGCATAGCGAGAGCGTGTTTCAGATTTGCAATGGAAGAGGTATGACTATGTTTATATGATATCAGATTTTTTATTTTAAAAATAGTATATATTTCTGAATTCATCAAGAAAGAAAGAAAATAGTGAAGAATTAAGTTACAAATTATGGTTTTCAATTTTAATGTTCTTGCAGGGTTTTTCAAAGGAACCTGATGAAGAAAGGTATGAAACCCTTGATTCTAAGGCTAACCCTCTGCTGAATCTTGAAGCTATTTCAAAGGAACCTGATGAAGAAAGGAATAAAACACTTGATTCCAAGGCTAACTCTCTGCTGAATCTTGAAGCTATTTCAAAGGAACCTGATGAAGAAAGGTATGAAACCCTTGATTCTAAGGCTAACTCTCTGCTGAATCTTGAAGCTATTTCAAAAGATGCAAGTGACAAAGAAAGCATAACCAGTGCCCATGATTCATCTTGCTCTAAAACATTGAGTAAGGATAGTGATCAGAAAGTTGAGTCAAATTGTGATAAAAATGATCAACTGGAGGGTAATTCTGAGGCAACAAAGAGTAAAACTATTCAAGGAAAGGAAGGAGGAAAAGAAGGTTGTTCAGAGTTCAAGGGTATTTTTTTACTTCGGAATGGGCACTGGGCAGCTCAGCTTTACAACAACCGAAAAAGAATATGGTTGGGTACTTTGAAGACTAAAGAAGAAGCTGCCAAGGCTTATGACAGAGCTAGTATGAAGATCAAAGGCCAAGATGCTCAAATGAATTTCCCCTGTGCACTAGTTTCAAAAGCTGAGAAACTGTTTCAGGATTCTCTTACTTGTGATGAACTTTTGCATTTAATCAGAAATCATAATTATGATAGAGAACTGCAAAAGTGGTACAATACTCATCAGGAGAAGGGTAAGAATATGATTCTAGGAGGCCCCATCGTGGATAGGGAGTATCTATTTGAAAAGATGATGACTCCTAGTGATGTGGGTAAATTACACAGGTTAGTGATCCCAAAACAACATGCTGAAAGCCATTTTCCTAAGGATAGGTTAGATGCTGAATCAGAAACTATTCTTACATTTGTGGATGTGAGTGACAATAGAGAATGGCAATTTAGATTTTCATTTTGGTCAAGCAGCCACAGTTATGTGCTTACAAAACGATGGATAAAATTTGTAAATCATAAGGGTTTGACAGCAGGAGATATTGTTACCTTCTCCAGGGATTGTAATATGCCAAGCAATAGATTTTACATTGCAGCCCATGTCTCTCAGAATTTGATGAGCAATAATTGTGTGCAAGATCAATCTGGATCTAACGAGTTACTTCAAGAAAAGGGATTTGATCCCACATCTAGTACACTTAGCTCACTACCAACTCTGAGCAATTGTGAGCCCAAGAAGTTGGTGAAACCTGATGAAAAAAGTAGAGTAGATGAGAATACAGATCACATAGATTATCCATCCCATCAGAAAATTGACAATCATTCCCATGGATCTCCACAACTTGGAATCAGAAAAGCTATAGAGGATGAAAGTGAAAATAAGTCAGATGTAGCTGTAAAGCTCTTTGGGATTGAAATCGGAACTAATCCAAAAGGGAAAAAACTAAAAGTTGGTGAAACTCAAATGGAGTTCAAAGCAAAAGAGCTATCCCAGATTGAAATTGATCCAGAAGCCAATGGACAAATAGATGGAACATATATGGACTTAACTCTGAATATCTGAAATGGAAATCGAATCTGTTAGATTTTTGTTACATAGATATTTCAGAGTGATATTAAGTTATGGTTTTGATGCATGATATTACAATTACATCTATTATGGTTTTGGATATTTCGGATTTATTGTTAACCCCAAAAAAATGGATTATGCACTTTTTGGGTTAGTTATGTGAGAGTGAAACTTGTGTAATGTATAGATATAAATTTATAATTTGTGGAAATAATATGATACAATATATAGTTTGAAACTTGTTTATTTCAATTTTGTATATCTAATTTCATGTAAGGTTGGTTATTTATTAGATTGTGAGGTTCAAGTTCTTAGTTATCAACTCTTCGACAAACCCGTAATATGAGGACTCTTACCTAATTATGATTCATTGCTAGTATATTCTATTTTATATATTTACCAATAAAGTTCTAAATGTGCTCTATAATTATACTATATGGTTCTTTTCTATTAGGGTTAGTCCTTAATATAATAAGCCATAGAATATAAATTAGATAATTTATATTTTTTATTTAACTCATAATGATTATCAGGTGATGAGGTGGAAAAAGTTTTAAATTTAAAAATTTAAATTTTAAAAAATGACAAGCATAAATGTCAATTTAGAATTAGAATTGAGATAGATGAACTCTACAACTCTATGTACTTGAACTAAGATGGGAAAAGAGAACATTTATGAAATTCAAGCACTTTAGAGATCATTCATGATGACATTCTAAAACAAGTGTCATAGTATTTTAGCTTTCAATCAAAATAGATCATTTTAAACACTAATCAATATATTAAAAACAACCAAGTCAACATGTATATACAAGTTTTACCCTTCAACTTTTTCCTACATTAATTTGCATGTGAGATACTGTGAGAATAAATTTCAAAGTAAAATTACAAAACCCACATGAGAAATAAATGTTTTTGAAACACTCAAAGGATACAGATATTTGTAAAGTAACAAATAATGAACGTAAATCATATGTGTACTCATCCCTTTGGATGTATTTTTCAAAAGAACCTACAAGTACAATAGAAAAGATTGTAATGTGTAGCATATGTCAAATGTTTAAAATTTGAGCATAATCTCAACTTGCTTTAACAAACTAAAGAAAAAAGGTAATTTAATAGGACAAGATGTTAGATTCACTCAAGGACTCAAGCCTCCAAGATCACTTGCAACCAAAACTTCATTTTAAAGAAAGAAGTACAGAACAAGAGCATATATATGCAATAATAAATGCAAAATGATTATATTGATACAGTTGATACATGATTTGTCACATATGGGACATTGTTTATCTAGGCAAGGTTTAGAGAAAACACCTATGGGGAAAACCCCTCTCCAAAAGATGAAATTGTACAAAAAAATAATCATGAACATGCAAGATGGAATAAGTGAAGAGTAGAGGAAATAGCATGACTCTTCAAGGAATATATCCATCATAAATATAAAATCAATATCCCTCATGGGAGAGAAAGAGTGAGACTATATATAACCTGATAATGAAGTATCTCCTATGCTAATGGTAAACTCTCAAATACAAATGAGAATTTTGATGCCTCTAGTTGGGAATAAACAAGTACGGTAAATATTGTAGAAGAAACTCTAACTTCAAGAATTGATAAGGGAGAAGAAGTCTCATGATGGGTGTCTCTAAAAAACCAAGTGTCTCCATGCTAGAGTGTGCTACTACATGATTAGGTGATACCCCAATAAAATAAAATGATAGATAAAGACTATGTGGAAACTCGTGAACTTCAATCTCCTAGGATATTGATGGTGTAATAATGGTTCAAGCATAATTGTTATAAAAAATGAGAGATAAGCCCTCAAGTGAGTCCTCTAAATATGCAATGTCAAACTCACAAAATAAATATGATATATCCATCAAGTAATCATCCAACAAAGTTGAATTTAAAAGATAATGATTATCCTACTACAGTGAACTATTGGAAATCATGAAAATACTTAAATCTGATGAAACAAGAGGTGAAGGAAATTAGGAAAATCAATTTAATTCCTAAGCACACCAAGGTTCAAGTGACAAAAATTCTACTTATAAATATGATTCACACTTGATGCATAAGTGTGAAACCAATCAAATAAACTTCATCACAGTTTGGAGTAAAATATGAAAAATTATACAATCACTTAAATCATCAACCATTCTAATAGCAAGAAATATCTACTTTCCAAGTCTCTAATGACCAGAAAAATTAGGTGTGGACTATTGTTTTACCTACTCTACTATGTGTAATCTCATAAATAGATAAAATATTAGTTGATGAGGATAGAACACAAAGCACATTTTTACATTTTTCATCTCTCATATCAATGGATCAATTACATTAAAATGTATGGAAAAGTGAAAGGTTCTTGAAGTAAGAGAACATGTCATCTGACAAAACCATTTGATGTGAGGCTCCTAAATCAAGTTGTCTCCTTGATTTTTAACTTATAGATGTAAGAAGCTTTTTTACCCTTCATCTTATCAACTCTATTAGCTAAAAATGATGTCCCTAATTTTGCGGGTGATGATGGTGGTGTAGAAGAAGAGGGTTAACTAGAAGAATTTGAAGGCAATAAAGTATTGATCTACAACCTAGAGGAAGTATGATGACCTTATTGATGAGATAATACCAACTTGAAAGAATAAAAATGCAAAGGGAAAGATAAATAAAGATAGAGGTAGATTAGATACATATATACCGCTCTCGTGTGGTAGTTATGGATTATTTTTAAGGGAAAACCATTTAAGTAATATCAAATCTCTTTGAACAACATTACCAAAAAGGATGTTTTGTTTTCTTGAATCTCTTGGTCTTGGGCCCAATCATTTTGTTATTGTGTCTAAGAAAGGAAAGAGTGTTGTAATAGGAGGACAAAGGCTAAGAGTTGAACCCATCACCTTCATCTCCCTTAAGAAAAAATTTGAAGTCTATAAGGATGTATTTAAAAGGGGTTGGATTACCTCATTTTCTACAGCTATGAAAGGTAAAGATGAGCAAATATCATTGCAATATATGAAGAGCTAGAGGGATGGAAAATTTCAAGTGGGTAGCATCATAATTAAAGTCACAAAGGATCTCATTTCACAAGTCACTAGCCTAAGTTATGAAGGAGAAAGGACGTCCCTCACCTCATCCAAAAATATGCATATGAGGACTATATTCAAATGTTGTTGGAGGAAGGTGAAAGGATCTTAATCCATCAAAACGTGTTTAGTAAAGGTGAGTTGCCTCCTCCATGGAGGGTCATGAGCTACCATCTAATAAAGTACTTCACATTTGAGGGTAGGTTCACTACTATACATGGGTATCACTTTTCATTCTTGGAATACTATAGGCATAATAAACCTACCATTTTTCCTTCTTTTAACTTTCTCCTATGAAAAAGTGTGTCACTAAGGGAACTTATCCTCTATTAAACTAGGGGTTAATTTGTGCAATTCCAAAATCTATCTAGAAACTACCTATCCTTTAAGTTTTACCCCTACCCAAAATGTGTTGTCTTTGAGATAAAACCTCAACCTTCCCTAGAGTTAAGGGATTAAAAGAAATTTAACTTTTCTAAGGATTTCCCCTATTTTTCAAAATCCATTTTGCCAAAAAAATCTCTTCTTTGTTGGAACCCTAAAAATTAAAATCTATTTCTAGATAGGGAAACCCCTCTCCTAATTGTTGAACTAGGCCATGAAACCCCCTGCATGACAATAAAGGAAAAACTGTGTGAAATCCCCTAAGAACCAAAGAAAAATATAATGCAGGTAGCCTTGGAAGCTATTTAAATCCATCACATCGGTATCCTAAAAAATTTTCATGGCTAATAAATTACCAATATCCAAAGTATCATCAGGAGAAGGTGGTTTTTCTGTAATATCTTCAATGATAACTTCATCTATGGTGTCCTTTGTCAAATCAATCCTTTCAATTGTTTCAATATGATCAAGTATACTTGACATGGCATTTCCAATCAATTGATTTATTGTAAAGGTTTCATCCACCTGTTGTGTACTCACATCTATGTCCAGTTGGGGTTCCTCTTGATCAATATTGAAAACTTGCTTCCATATGTCAACTACCTCTTTCTCCACTTCATGTCTTTTGTTTACCAAGATTCTTGCATCTCATCTTCTTACTTCAAATTTATTGATGTTTTCCTTTAGAGATTCATCAATTTATAATGTTGAGAGATTAGGAACAGTTATTACAAGAGTTCTTTCTCTAATATCTCTATCTATTTGCAAAGCATATCTCTAGCTTGCATCAACCTTTTGATATAAATCTTCAAGAATATGAGCTTGTAGCTCCAATGGTACTCTATGAAATATATGCAAATGTTTAATGATAACATCTTCTAATAGTTTCTTATGTTCATCAGTCATAACTTTGTATTGGTGCTCACTAATATTTTCAATTTTTCCATGTTTAGTTATCCCTTTGATCAATTTTTCAACTGTGCAAATTAACCCATAAGCACTACCCTTCTTGGCTAGTTGAGAGATTTCCTTATCGGAACGAGTTCTCTCATCATCTACTATTTTCTTGGTCTTTCTCTTTTTGTAATTTTTGGCATTCAGTTTCACTAGTACTTGTACTTCTTCTGCTACTTCTACAATGGAGGGTAAGGATTTTGTTTTCACTGATTTTCCTTTCTTATTGGAATATACCTCAGGTATTTTATGTGACTCTCCCTCTACACTACTACCTTCACCCATGCCATATTTCTTCTCAAGTTCACTGATCATTTCCCCTATTTTTCTCTCAATTCTAGGTTTCTTCAATTCCGACTATATCCTTCCATAGGCTTCTTCAAATGTTACAAACCTAGGTTTTGACCGGTCTAATGGTTTTCTTAGCATTGAATCTATGTGTAGAAATAATAGATTCTAATCCACTTCATATCCCATAGGAGGTACCCATGATGTTCTAGGATCTATTGATTGGATGATATACAAATCAATATCGATCATGAAACACATTGTATCCTTATACTTTTCAACTATATGTGTTGGGATCCTAAGCCTCTTGTGCATCTTATCCTAGAAGTATTTGAGGTATCCCCACATGATATTATTAAATTTATCTCCTAACTCCTTAATATACTCACTCATTTGATAAATAGAGGGTCTATCAGTTTTCCAAATTACTTGACCTTTACCAGGAAAGAAATTTTGCATATTGAAGAATAAACATACCAGGAGAGTGTCATACTTCAGTGATTTCTTTTTTTCCTTTTGAGTTCTTTGCACATTTACAAATAGTTTATTTTTCACCATATCGGCTAGGTCATATTTTATCCTTTCCTTCACAATTTTGTATGCACCATGAATTGCACCGCTCATTATATTATTCAATTTCTAGATTGATGTACTTTTTAGCCTATTATCATCAAAGCAAATTTGACCTTTGGATCTTCAATGTCAACTACCATTATAGCTCTATGATCTTGTTTGGTTTTTTCAACCACGCTACTTTAGGGTTTTTGACTTGTCTTAGTGTGCAGGGCTCCCATCAATCATGAATCCTGCAAGCATATGGATCATTTCCTTTGTGATTTTAACTAGTCTATCCAACCAAATGAATTGGTCATGGAATCTTCCCAAAACATATTGTACCCATTCTGTGTTGAAATCTATCAGCATATGCACGCAATGCATTAAATACTTGGTTTCTAAGTGTTTGAATTCATCCTTCAATACTCCACCAACACACATGTTGTTGTATTCCTTTAAAATTTGATCATTTCCCAGCTGCTCAATCTTGCAATGGATAAATTTGTTGATGTCTTCTATTAACAATACTTGTGGAGGGATGAAAAATAAGGCTCCATCTTTATCAACCTCAATGGATTTCATTGTATGCAATTTGTACTTTGGTTGCACTTTCTCAGCAATGTCAATAAATCTAGGATTTGATACACTACTAGCCAAGATGAATAACACAATCGCACTTAGAAATTTTCTTGTCAAGGTTATGCTCACACCACTCTAATAAACCAACGGCTAGGATTCCTTCAAATTATCGATTCAATCTCAAATATCAACTACTCTAGCTTAGATTGCACTTAGCATTTTCTCTGAAGTTCTCTCAAAAGCTCTCAGGTAATTTCACCAAATCACAAAGTGACAAATGACTTTACTTTTCACAATTATATTATAGCAATGAGCTCTAATGGCTATAAGATAATGCAATAAATGCTCTTAACCTGTTAACCTTACATATTCCCTATACTAGTTTATACCTGAACTAACTTGTACTTCCAAACATATCAATCTTTGTATACCATTCATCAAAATTTCAGAACATAATATTGTATTGTAATATATCCCAAAATTTTGATAGATCTTATTGTGCATAGTCATAAGGGGACCAATTTACTGATTTTACACTGTAGTGCTCCCCCCTAAGAAAGTAGTCTGATTAGTTTGAAGTAGGATCCTCTTTTCCAGAGGATGTTTTCTCTTCTGCAACCTTTTCTTCTTGTGATTTCTCTCCTGCTTTTCTCTAGATCTTCTTCATCTTATTCTTCACTTCTTCAGGATCAATAATTTATTTTTACCTTTCCTATCTTCATTGCTTGGTGATCAGTTCTTATACCTACAATCTCTTTCTAGATGTCCAAACTTGTGACAATGAAAACTTGGCATACATGTTGTCCTCTAGAATCCAGCATTACCTCTAGGGTTTCTTAATATCTACAGTTCACATACATGTGTCCATAGTTCGCATAAATAGTGCATGTGATATTCATGTTTCCTTCTCTTCTTATAACACTCACCAATTTGTTAGGCATTCTCAATGAAGGTACTCTTGATCTGCAATGTTTTGCCTTGTGTCCAAATTTTTTGCATGTTTTACAGTAGCCATTGAAACTCCCTTAAGATGATCTACTATTGGGTCTTGATCTACACTCATAAGATTCATGACCAAAATTTCCATAGTTATAGAAATAACCATTAAATGAATAACCTTTTCTTACCAGTTTTCTCCTATAGATATTAGTTGTATGACCAATCTTTCTACATTTGTGACAACTAGGTCTATGAAGTTTCTTACCGGGATTGTTTGTTTATACTTTTAAATCTAGTTATTTATTTTCAGATTTAGGATTTGATGACTCATTGACTTCAAATGTTCCTTGTCCTTTGTAACCTAGACCGATTAGGTCATTGGGTGTCCTTTGTCTTTTCAATTGTTCCTCAATCCTTTGCATTCCTTCACTACCTTGGTTCAGCTTCTCATTTTCTTCTTTCTCAGACTTCAATTCCTTCTATAGTTTCTCATTCTCTTCTCCAAGTCTTTCATTCTCTCTTAGGATCTATTGATTCTCTTGAGATATTCTAGAGAGTTGTTCCTCATTTCCTTTTATCCTCAATAGTTTTCTTGGCTTGTTTAGAAACTTTCCTTGCATCTTCAACTTTCCTTTTTCCTTCAATATTTTCACACATCCTTATGGCTTAACTTTCTTATTTTTTTCTTATCTTGGTTACTTCTTTAGTTAAGATCATGTTCTTTTCCATCATATTTGTTATTGTTTCTTTAGCTTCCTAAGATTTATCACTTCCTTCATATAGTTCATCAATGTTGTCCAGACTTACTCTCAGTTGTTTAGACAACTCTTTTCTTTTTTCTAATGAGGCCTTTAACCTATTATTCAACTCTTCAATCACCTCATTGGTTGCATCCAACTATCTTTCATACCTATAACTTTCCATCTCCTCAGATCTACTCCCCAAGTTGTCAAAATTTCCTTCTAGAGAGTCAATGTGCTAATACCAATTGTTGGAAATAATAGGTACTAAGAGGGGGGTGAATTAGAACTAATGAAACTTTCAAACTTTTACTGATACCCTTAAACAACAACAAAAGAAACTTACATACTCCATATAAAGCATATAACTAAATATGTTTTGTAAAAGTGCATTAAACCAAATAACAATGCAAGCACACACATAACACACTTATTTTGTTGTGGAAACCCTTGGTCAAAGGGAAAAACCATGGTGGGAATTAATACCCATGAATCTTCTCACTGTAGATTTGAAGTTTTCCCTGTTAAAGGCTTACAATATCTTTTTTGGAGACTCACCCTATTAGAAGTGAATAATACCCTGTTAGGAGTATTGAAAGACCTATTACAGTCTAACTTGCTAGAGGATTTTTACAACTCTGTCAAGAGTGCACCCGATTAAGGGATTTACAAATAAGTCCTACTAAGAACTACCTTGTTAAATGATTTACAATCTTGTTGTAACAACTAAGAAACAACAAGATTAATGACCTATAAAATATCACATGATTGTTGAATCAAATCCTTGTAAGCTCATATAATAAGTTATGTATTGACCTTCTATGACTGCTCCACTAAATCACTTGATCACATCTTCATATCCGTTTGATACCGTCTTGTTCTATTTTTTTTCAACACATCGCTCTGTCTATCTCACCAAAACATTAAATAGACTTCATGTACCTTTTCTCCATAACACATTTAGGGTTCTGATCATCAACCCTAATCATCATCTAAAAAAATTTCTTCAACCATAACACGTTTTACTTTCATCGCCTTATTCAATTCTTGCATCTTTGTTTTCATTCCCAAGAAAATAAACTTATTTCTTATTTCTCTAAATCCACCTAGGAATCACACACAATCAAGGTTGCGATCCCAATAAGTGTAATGAAATTATTCCTTGTTGACCATACTTTACTTCTACAATATCTAGATTCAATGCATCTACAAAACTCATTTCCGCTCACCGATCTATCCAAGTCAGCTTGATAAACTGTGAATTATTATTGCTAACCGGTTGAAACATAACCAAACTAACTACCTATTCACAATACTAAGGTATGGTCACAAACTTGTGTTCACATATTGTCAATACACTTATCTCTTTAACCGCTTTGTACAACTTGTCAATTTCCTTTACCGGTTCCAATGTCTTAATTCACTCTATGCACCAATTTGTACTTAGTCAATTTTCTAGTTTACCTGTCTTACTTTTTGTTTACCGGTTTGACTAACATCCTATACTTTGCAATATTCTTTGTACATGTTCTTCTTATGACATTGCATGATTGCATGATTGTCATCAATGTCAACCAACATCAGATATACACTAGGTACACGCACTGACTACTACAATGCCAACAAAAGGTCGCTACTCCATAACAACTATTAACTTACCAAAAAAAGAGAATAATTGAATCTTTGATTCAAACATTTAGAATTAAGACTATGAAAATATTTATAATAATAATTAGTTATAGTAAAAATTTGTTTTGAGGATTTAATTGCACTCTATATTAGTTGTAATTTTTTAACATCATTAAATAAATAAACTTGTCCCCCCTTTGTGTTTTAAGTTATGTTTGATTTAGTCTTATTTTTAGATAAATTTTAACTTCCTATTTATTTGCCTCTATAAGTGGAGTTGAAGTGTTTCCATGTAAATTTTTAATTACACAAAAAAGATAAATTGGAATCCACTACTTACAAATTGAAAAATAAACTTTGAAAAAAAGAGGGTTTCCCTCTTTTTTATTTGCCTCCTTTTTTTGAGAAATTTTAATTGAAAAAAATATTAATAATCCACCATCATCTACAAAATACTCTAAAATTTTTGAATACTAACTAAAATAAACAAAGGAGTTCTATCAAAAATACCTAAATTTTTTATTAATTATCAACTCCACTTTAAATTTTCATTAATTCACACTTATATGTGTGTGTGTGTATGTCAATTCAATTCTATAGTTGTAGTTCACCTCCCTTAACACCACTACATTAAATAATTAAATAATTTATTAATACAAATATGATAAAGAAATAAAAAATCTCAAAAATATTTAAATAGATAAACTATGTTGCTATGTAAAAATATTATAATTTATAATTATATATTAAATACAATATATTAATATTAATAATATGATCTATATTATTAATACAATAAATAACAAAATAATGATAATAATATTAATAAAACATTTGAATATAATTTAAAATAGTGAGAAATGAATAATAATATCATATAATTTAAAAAAAATTTACCAAAATATATTCCTTTATTAAAATAATTTTAAAGGAAATCAAACTATCAAACAAATCAATAAATAAACAATAATAAATTATACATTGACCTCTGATAAGATGAAGATTGTTCAAGATGGTGAAAGAGTAGAAAATGCTAACATGCACGAGTTTAGTTAATTCTATTTTTTTCAAAATATACGACTCCACATGCATGTTTTTAAGTTTTTATGTTTTTTAAGCTTTTTCTTTTTTTCCCCTTCCTTCATGCAAGATAATTGAGTAGTTTCAATTTAGTTATGTTTTTTTTTATTTTTTTAAATAAATTTTTTGATCTTTTTCTCTTTAGAATGCGAGCTAGTTTGAGTTCCGTTTCCAGTCCTACAGCCAGTTCTCATTTATTGCATGTACTTTTTTTGTTTAAATAAAACATAAGAGTAAAAATCCAACTCTGATTTGTACCCATGATATTGGTACACAGTTTCTTCTATTTTTTTCATTTATAATTCTCTTAGTTTCAAATAAAAAAACTAGCAACCAATTTTCCATTATCTGAGCAAAAAGCCGAGTTTTGTATGAACTATGTGAAGATTTTATTGAACAACTTGTATTTTCGTTCATTTTTCAATTTTTTTTTTCTTTTAAAGAATGGAATAAATACTATTCTTAACATGCACAAAGCTCTATGTTCCTATTACCGTGGTGATTGGGACCAGAGAGGAGTGCTATAAAATATAAATTGTTCCTCAAATCTAAATGACAAATTGTTCTTTGGTCAAATTGTTATAAATAAGTCTATTCAATGATATTTGATATTGAAAAGTGAAGAAAGAATCAAATTTCGATTAGGTAAATTCCACTATTCTTATTTTTGTTTTATAGTCATAATTGTTTATAGACAGATTAGATTGAAAAAGATTGCACTTGGTGGATGTCTGGTTTGGTTAGTTTTACGATATAAAGAAGTTGCAACACTAATGCAGGTCCAATTCATGTCGGTAGGGGCCCGTTTGTTTGTCAGAATTGGACCGAAATTGGCAGCGACACTTCCTGATTTTCACCAAATTTTTTGTTTGGGAGAGTAAAATGAAAATCGAGGTTTAGGGTTCAAAATCAGGTTTTGGCCCTAAAATGGGCAGCACCATCTTCCCACCGAAGAGGTGCAATTCAAATATAAAATTGGGTTTTGGAAAATATCAAAGCAAAACAAACTTTTATGTCGAGTTCGTGAACTTCCTACTTTTGTTTTTGGGGTTTTCAAGGGGGTTGAAACGCCTCATTTTCTCACGCTCGCTCTGTGTTTCCACTGTCTACAAATCCGGTCATCATTTTTCCACCTATCTCATGCTCGCCTTCTCTGCAAATTAGGTATTTCTAGTTTACATTTTCATTTTTTGTTTCCACTGGTGTCGTGTGGTGTGGAGAGGGTTGTCGATGGCAGATGATTTTTTCAAGTCATGGCTCCTGTATATGGCTTGAGGGTTTGATTTGTTTGCAAAATATTTTCTTTTCAATGTATGTTTTTATTTTCGGATGGTGCCACTAGAGTAGGAATGCATGGTTTCAAATCCATATTCTGTATATTTTCCACTCCACTGCATCTTATGTTCCATATTGTTGATCTTACTTGACAGTGGTAACCTCATATCTAGAATAGGGCAATGGTAGATGGAATATCCCAATTACTTGTGTACATATGTTTATACGTATACTAAATCTACAAACTGCATCATAGCACGGGTGCCAAACTATTCCTCCATGCATTGAGTCTTATTCCTACATGTACTGCAGACTGTATTCATTCTTGAATAGACTAGCCAGTAAAAAGGAGGCATACTTTGAGGGAAATATGAGGTTGAACCAAAAAAACTACATGTAATACCTTTCTATGAAGATTCTTTGTTTTTGTTGCTCTACTACTGCAAAGAACTCCTCCATTTCTCTAGAGGTCGGGACATCTCTCCTACTTTCACCTTGCAATCTGCTTCTACTAGAGTTGTGACAAGAAGGTCTAGTTGTAGAACTTGGAGCTTCCAAGGTCTCAGCATCTCCTATAAGACTGGAAGGGGTACTTTCTCTAATACGCTTGCAAATACCCACCCATAAAATCCATATAAATTTTGAAAACTGAAAACTAAGCCCCAAAAATACCAATGGAAACAAGAACAAGAGATGAGTTTAGTTTGACAACTGGCAACACCATTGAACCCAAGTAGAAAAAACATATATTTAAGAGTAAATAGTAATTAATGATTATGCATACCTATCCCTGCCTTCTTGATCTATGACATTCTCTCTGAATGAGCCCTCAATGGGAGTGGGGGTCTCATCCTCAAAGACTTGCAACTGTCCTGCCTGTGCTCTTATGCTACTCTGAGGCACACTATCTTGTGTTTCGTCATTGGGTTTCTTCACTTGCAATTCCCAATTTCTTCTATCAAGGAGATGCAGGTCTCTAGTGCAATACAGTTGATTAATGATGTCAAAATCAAATGGACATGATTTTCCATTGGTTTGAATATACAAATATAGTTAATGAAAAATAAAAGAAACTACAAGGTAAGTAGAGGAGAATCATCATGAAAGTATATTCATGACTGATTTGGTAGATTAGAGTATGTGAGCAGATTTGGCTCACAACCACTAGCCATCATCTTTTCAAAGACTACATAAGCAAGTTCCACTCTGCCGGCAGTGCTAAACCCATGAATTAGTGCATTGTAGGTGGCAACAGTTGGTTGATGCCCATTAGATAGGAATTCTACATATAACTTGCATGCCTCCTCCACCATGTCTACCTTTCCAAGGTGATTTAACAGAGAGTTGTAAGCAATTAAGTTTGGGAAACAATTATTATTCTTCATTTCTTTCAGAAGTACTAATGCTTCCTCCAACCTTTGGGCTTTCCCCAGTCCATCGATCATGAGTGTATACACAATTGAATCAAGCTTTAGGCCACTAGCATTCAATTCCATAAAAAAGTGAAGAGCCTCATCTATCCTGTTCATCTTATAGAAGCTATCTATAAGAATAGTGTATGATTTCAAATCTAGTTTTATGCCCTCTTCAATCATTCCCTTGAACAGGTGATAAGCTTCATCTACATCCCCTCCCTTTCCAACAGCATTGATACAAATATTGTAGACTGCACAATCAGGCTTGCACTTATTTTTGATCATTTCTTCAAATAAATCCTTTGCTTCATTTATCATAGCTGCCTTACCAAGACCTGTTATCATGGGACCATATGTCAAGCAGGAGGGTGCATATCCTCTCTTCATCAACTCTACCAGCCTTTACAAGACTTGAAATAAGTGTATTGTAATTAATAGTACTCATCATGCACCCTCTTGATCGCATCTCATCAAGCAGCTCAAATGCGACATCTATCTTGCCAGCCTTTCCAAGAGCATCAAAGAAATAATTGTAAGTAAAAGCATTTAGAATACAACCTAATTTCTTCATCTATTTGAAAATATCCCAAGCCATATGAATACGATCAACTTTACATAGCCCATCCAGTTAAGAATCCAACCTCCCAAAAGAACTAATTAGCCTCTTTGCATTTGAGGTGCTAGCAATTGTAATTCTATGCCTGCCTACATATGAATTCACAAAGAATTTCCTTCCCTTTAACCAAAGGATATATTGATCCTTGTGTCTAAAATAAATAGCATCTGTCATAAATAGCTGGTAGGACTACCAAAAATCAGGTCACACACTTCTAATGGAACAACATCAAATAAAACTTCATTCTTATGCTCCAAATGTAGACTAAATGCCAACTTGTGTCACTTACTAACTCTCATATTGACACTATTTTGCAATCACCCCAAAGATTATGGAAGTGGGTGTTAATTCAATGTCCAATGAGATTGGACTTATGAAATATAAGACTACCATATTTGTCATCATAACAACTATGTTTTCCGATCTACATACAATAACAGCAATATAAGACTACCACATACTCCTTCAAATAACTTCACATGTGATTTATTTGATCATAGTCGCTACAGATGAATGCAGAGACATCTAGTCTCTGCATTCATCTGTGGCAATTCCAGATATCTTCTATGTAAAGAGATATTCATGACTCATCTGTAGCTCAATTCCCAATTTCTTCTATCAAGGAGATGCATGTCTCGAGTGCAATACAGTGGATTGTTTGAATGGAAGGACTTAGAACAATCATTGCAGAGTTCTTCCATTTAGCTTTGCTTTTAAATATTTCTCTTCTAGAAACTTCTTCCTTATATTGTTGTTATTGTATGTAGATCCAAAAACACATAGCTATTATGATTATGGTTCTTATTTGAAGGAGTATGTGGTAGTCTCATATTGTTGTTATTGTATGTAGATCCAAAAACACATAGCTGTTATGATGACAAATATTTGAAGTAAGTCATACTGAGATATTTCATAAATCACATGTAAAGTTATTTCATAAGTCCAATCTCATTGGACATTGAATTAACACCCACATCCATAATATTTAATTTTGGATTCATGGGATAGAGAGATTGTGATTTGAGGCACATGGCTATTGTAATACCGCTTGGATGCTTCATGCAATCTTCTTCTATCAAAGCAAGCCCATTAGTAGTTGTTAAGGTTGATTGTTAGAACCTTTGATTTATTGCTTAGGTTGGATACTTTTGTTTGTAGAATACTTTCAATTTCATAAAAAAGAGTTAGAAAAATAGAACATGAACAACATGCTACCAATATCTCCTCACTCAAATCATTGTGTTTGTCCACATTTCAGGCCATTGATGGATCCTATTAAAAATATTGACGTTCTAGGATGGGTAGCTATGGAGACCACATAATCTCATCTTCTCACAGCTCTTATTTCTTGTGTTGTTGTAGCCATAGTAGTGGTGGCCCAAGAAGGTAGTGCACAAATGGGTAAATGAAAAAGAAAAGGAAATTCTTTTTATAGAATGGTTATTCATTCCAACAATGTGGATTGTCATGATTAGATTTGCATGAGTAGGGGAGCCTTCTTTCATCTAGCTACTATCCTAAGGCTGAAAGGAACCTTGATAGATACGATACACTTGACGTTAGAAGAACAACTTGTGATGTTTCTCCACACCATTGGCCACAATCTGAGGAACCACAAGATTGCCCAGAACTTTGGGCACTCAACAAAGACAATCAGCCAATACTTCCACAAGGTGTTGAGGGCTATCTTAGGACTCCACAAGGATTTCTTTCTACCACCTAGTCCAAACACTCCTCCTAAAATTAGTGGGAACAAACGCTTTGATCCATTCTTCAAGGTAATTATTATGTTGTTACAAATTTCTTGAATGGATTTTTATCCTTATCATATTATTGGTTGACCATAGAATTGATGATTGTATCATATCATATAGGATTGTGTTGGAGCTATCAATGGAACCCATATACCAGTTATCATCGATGTCAACATGCAGGGTAAATATCATGATAGAAAAGGCAACCTGTCGCAAAATGTTATGGGTGTGTGTTCCTTCGATCATAAGTTTTAGTACTGCCTTGCTGGTTGGGAAGGGTCTGCTGCGGATAGTCATGTTCTAGCTTCAGCTCTGTCAAGAGCAGATCCTCTTTTTGTTCCCCCCAGTAAGCCAAATCATTGTTTAATATACTCAAGGGTACAATCAATGTTTCAAGTTTTAATAATATACTTTATTTATGTAGGAAAATATTTTCTAGTGGATGTTGGATATCTCAATGGACCTAGATTTCTTGCTCCTTATCAGTGTACACGCTACCACCTAAAGGAGTTTTCAAGAGAGAATCCAATAAACTCTCGACAAGAGTTGTTCAACCATCGACACACCTCTCTTAGAAACTTAGTAGAGCATACATTTGGTATTCTCATGCAGCATTTTCCAATCCTGAGGCATACCACGTCTTATCCTATCATGACACAAGCCCGTATTGTATTAGCATGTTGCATACTACACAACTACATTACATTAGAGGATGACATTCCATAAGAAATTGTCACCGAAGAGGAAGATGATCGTGATGGGATAGATGTACCAATGTTGGAGACATATGGCTTGTCTCAGTGTGATAGAGACCAATGGGCACAGTTCTGAGATGATATAGCAAGTAGAATGTGGGAAGAGTACAGATCCCAAGAATATTTATTCTTTTATGAGTCAAGACTACATGATGGTTTCCTTTTTCTTATGTTTTTCTTTGCAAGTATTGGACTTGTATGGGTCAATGTGTTTTATTTGAGTAAATTGATGTATGAAGATACTTTGATATACATGATGGTTTCCTTTTTCTTTTGTTTCTATCTGGAAGTATTAGACTTGTATGGGTCAATGTGTTTTATTTGAGTAAACTGATGTATGAAGATACTTTGATATACATGACAGTTTCCTTTTTCTTCTATTTCTATCTGGAAGTATTGGACTTGTATGGGTCAATGTGTTTTATTTGAGTAAACTGATGTATGAAGATACTTTGATACCATTAACAATAATTTGTATACACAGCATGGCATATACAAAATTAATGATGAGCGTGGATGAAATTGGTAACACGAGCCAAATATCTCCTTCCTCAAAGAAGATAATGTGGACAAAGGAAATGGAACGCAAGTTTCTAGACTTGCTCCTTGAGCAAGTATAACTAGGAAAAAAATGTGATGGAGGCTTTAAAAAAGAAGCGTGGTCCGCCATTCAGAGGTGGTTCAACACTGATATGAACCTCAATCTATCAAAGGACAACTTCAAAAATAAGTTGAAAACCTGGAAGCTTGCATATAGAGTGATGAAAGAGCTAAGGAATACAAGTGGCTTTGCTTGGAACGAGGTAACTCAGTGCATGGATGATGAGGATAGCGTGTGGGATGAGCTTCTGAAGGTAGGGTGATCTCTCTACTATTTTGATGGAAATAATATTGCCTTCTTTTAAAGTTAATAATGAAATTCAAAGAACCTAATCCATTTATTTATGCCAACATGCAGAGAAGAGAGTTCAAAAATGCCAAAGTGTATAAGAGGTAGCCCTTCCAATACTTCAATGAATTGGGTGCAATTGTGGGTAATGACATTGCTGAAGGTAATGTAGCTACGATGACCCTTGAGACTGAAGAAGGGAACCCTATGGAAGAGCCATTCAATGTGCATGATGAAGAGGACCTTGGTTTCAATATACATCTTGATAGTGCTTTTGATTTGGACGAAGACCCTTATCATTCCAATCAGTCCACTACAACAACAAGTGGTAGAGGGACTCCTACATCATCAGTCAGAAAGGTGGGAAAGAGGAGGAAGGCAAGTATGGCTACTTCCTTGGATTCCATGTGTGAAACAATTAAGAAAATAAAAGAGGGCATGAGCAATGTTCACCTGCACAAAATTGATGAATCTAATCATGACAATGCTTTGACGGGTGCATATACCGCTCTCAAATCCATCCCTGGATTGAGTCGAGGTGTATTCTTGAGGGTATATGAAAATTTCACGGGTGAATGTGAAAGAGCCAAATGGTTCTTGTTGATGACTGAGGACGAGAGAGTGGACTGGATTGTAGCCACATATGGTGGATTATAGTTATTTTCTACATACTTTATAAAACTTTATCATGAGTTGAAACATTATCATACTTGTTCACATACACTGATACAATTGTGTTTTGGTTGATGATTGTTTATCAAACATAGTTTTTGTATCATAGGCATAACAGGAGATAGCTGGCCCTTTTATGAATTCATGACTGTAACCACACAACTGGTTGCTCTGTAACCAATTTGTTTTGTAATGAATTTATGACTGTAACCACACAACTGGTTTCTTTGTAACCAATTTGTTTTGTAATGAATTCATGACTGTAACCACACAACTGGTTACCCTATGCATATACAGTAACCTTATTAATTTTTTATTAGTTACTTTTTTAATTAATATTATATATATAACAATTTTTATATTGAATATAATAAGTCATTTCTTCTAAATAAAAATAAATAAATAATAACCTCAGAACCAAGACATACATACATACTCAAAATGTACATACTCTCAAGTCATACTCTCAAGTCTGGGAAGTCAGCCTCAAAACCAGGCCCATGGAGAATATGAGCAACATCAAACCCAAAATGTCTTTTCTCCCCATGATCGAGGAAAAGGCTTGTCTCAACTAACCCAAAAATTGACTGAGAACATCCAATAACTTAAGCTCAAACTGAACAATATCATTTCCTTCCTAGGTCACTTGCCTCTCCATTGTTGCTCATATACCACTTATACAATTAGATCCAACCACCAACTTGATTACCATTCACCATAAAGAGTTTCTACAACATGTGCCAACTATGCATTCATTATTCCAAACCATAACTCAAATATTGTATATCTAAAATTGTGCATATCAACCATTGTAAGTTTCTCCAACATCTTGCAAATCAGATAAAGGAATTTCAAAGATGATAATTTGGTGTTTAATTTAGTTCCAATCAAGTTTAATACCCTAGAGTTCCAATCTTGAATGTTTGTTGGCATTTGGGGGTTTACTCACTTATTGTCAGTTACATTAGTGTTAATATTTGATGGATCAGAGTTTTGACTACTCAGATCTGAATGTAACTGCATGTCAAAGAGTGATTAGTAAGCTATCCATTTCATATACAACCAACACTTTCTTTGGGTTATTTATCATCTTCAAGTTGTAATTTTCTGTTATGGGTGAAATAGAAATTGAGTTCCAACAATAGAGGGTTAGATAACAAGTTGTCAGCCATTACTTTTGTTTATTGTTTGTTGTTCCAATTTGTGTTTTGCATCATAACCCAAAAAATTACATAAATATCAAAAAATATACAAATATTCCTAGTTGGTTACAGTTTGTAGATGACACTTCATGGTTTCCAAGTTCTAAAATTAGTTTCCACAAGCCTCATGTGATTGGTTGAGATTCAGCTTCACCAAATTGGCTAGCGGTTGATCAGTTAGGTAATATTGAGAGGATAAGCATCCATCTTGATTTGTAACCCTTCTTCAAGAAAATGTAAGATAGAGCAGTGAAAGATCAATTAGAAGTTGGGGAATTGACAGGAGTTGTTTGCTTTATTGGCTGATAGAGATGATATGTATTGAGATCTAGAAATTTAGTGCTACTTGTAATACCACAGGGAAGCCTATGTAGACACTATTGCCACAACTACAATCCAGTCATTGTAACTCAAATGTGAAACTTGTTGTACAATCGGTTATTGAACATGGCTTACAAAGAAACCAATTGTGTGGTTAGTCATGAATTCATAAAAGGGCCCAAAATAGTGTTGTCTGTTGTATAAAAGACTTTAGTCTGAATGATTTTAACCTTACAATCGGTTATTGAACATGACTTATAGAGCAACCAATTGTGTGGTTACAGTCATGAATTCATAAAAGGGCCCAAAACAGTGTTGTCTGTCGTATAAAAGACTTTAGTCTAAGTGATTTTAACCTTAAAATCGGTTATTGAACATGGCTTATAGAGCAACCAGTTGTGTGGTTACAGTCATGAATTCATAAAAGGGCCCAAAATAGTGTTGTTTGTTGCATAAAAGACTTTATTCTGAATGATTTTAACCTTACAATCAGTTATTGAACATGGCTTACAGAGCAACCAGTTGTGTGGTTACAGTCATGAATTCATAAAAGGGCCTAAAATAGTGTTGTCTGTTGTATAAAAGACTTTAGTCTGAATGATTTTAACCTTACAATCGATTATTGAACATGGCTTACAGAGTAACCAGTTGTGTGGTTATAGTCATGAATTCATAAAAGGGCCCAAACATACTAGTTGTACAATCCCGATGAACATCAAGTATACCACACAATTTGTTTTGTAATGAATTCATGATTGTAACCACACAATTGGTTACCTTATGCATGCTCTTATTTCTTGAATATACATGATATACATTTATTCAATTGTAATTTAGAGTATTCTTTCAAAATTGGTCTAAAATGGTTGGAGGATATTTCTCACATGTTTTTTTTTTAAATTATATTGAGGGACAAACTTCCTAGGACATGGTTTTTGCTTGATACATCAAAAGCATCACAACTAATGCTCAGAATGTGTATCATTTTTAAGGATGCAGTTCAGATTATGTGTTCTAGTAGGTAATATGTACACTAATTCTAAATCACCTAAAACTAAATAAGTCACAGGGTATTGATCTAGATCTCAATCTGCTCATGGAATTAGTTAGTGGATGTAAGAGTGTTTTTCAAATGGCTAGCAAGAAAAATGCACACCATTCTGGTTGGAATAGGGAATAAAATGATTGTGGCAAGTTTTATTGTTGCAAACAGTCCTGACATATTATATGTGGTTCATCATTTAAATCCAATGGCTATATGGCTTTTTGTGGCTCTAAGTAGGCTTAATGGATCCTTGTGCCTCTGTATTTCCAGATCATCAATTTTGTAGGAAACATAATTATGTTACTTGGTGTGTGCCCAATGAGTATTCACCATGCCTGCATGCTTGTTCTTGAATTGTTTATTGTTACCATTTGCAGGACTGTATGTATGTTTTCTTACCATTTTACTCCAGCCCGACTTGGCCATGATAGTCACTTTTCTTATGTTATCATTGCAATTTAGCAGATGGTCCAACATCATTATCATTTGGTCAAATTATTTTCCTTATTCAATAATCCCAGTATTAGTGCTTATAACTTGTGGTAGGATGACATTAATGGACAAACAAGCATGCCCTCCCTTGACCACTATTTTCATTAAATGTGCTTTTATAGACATATTGTTGCTTTTAACATATTTAAGTGGAATACACGAAGGAGTACCACATGATGAATGCTTAATTTAATGCATTGTTAAGGTGTAGTCTCATAACTATCCATTTCTAGTTCTTCAGACATGGTTTTATAAATGTGTTTTGGTAGATGACTGTATTGTTCATGATTCTATATGTATATACCCTAACCATATTGTTATTAGTGTTGCATTAAGAAATTAAATTGGATAATTCTACTTTGTTCAATGCTCTATTTCATCTTCAATTTCTTTTCATTTTTCATTCATTTTTAAAAACCATGTGATAGGTACAAAAATAGAAATGGATAGTTCTGAGACTACACATATGATGATAAAGTGAGACCACCCATATGCTAACATTAAAAATGTTTGAAATAGCTTCTGGATTCAATTTTGTAGATATTTTTGGCATCAACGTTTCTGATCACTCTGTGATCCTTCATCAGGATGGAAGAGAGAAAAATGATTGAAAGAAAAGTCCATCATTTTGGTCTCTTTCATCCTGATGATGGATCATAGAGTGTGATCCAAAACTATCTACACAATCGAATCCAGAAGCTATTTCGAACATTGATGCCAAAAATATCCACATATGCTGATAAAAAAATGAGCTATTTGATGATTGTTTACTGTTCATGTTTGTAAACGGTCAATATTTCTGATGGTACTCCTTGGTGTATTCCATTTAAAAATAAACAAGTTTTAGTTTTTCTATCATGTTTACTTTGTAGATGGAGGATTGACCATCTAACAATACAGAAAGTAATGGGAAGAATGAGCAGGATATGAGATGGTTGCTCATCAAATGTGTGGAATAAGGGCATAGAGTGTGGATTTCCTTGTGTTTTCTTATTTAACGGTGTGTTTTCACACCACCATTCAGTTCATGGATATTGCTCTTCCCCAACTTCTATCTGATGCTATAGTTGTGTCATTATATTTTTTGTATAAATTTGTAATATCAACATAAATGAAACTTTTTCAATTTGTACTCATAGAATATAGTCATGTTGTTAAATGAATGAACAAAAATAGTATGAATGAACAAAAATTTATTTGATATAGTGATGATGGCTATGATAGATGTCCCTATGTGTGATTGTGGTGATGGAGCGCGCTACCTGTTGAGGACGTCACACACAGACGATAATCCAAAGCGTAAATTTTGGACTTGCAAAAATAAGAAAAAGGTTGTTAATTGCACAAAATTTAAATGTTTACAAAGAATAAATATTAGTCATTATAGCAAGACTAACTTAGATTTGTATTGTAGGATGGCGGTGGATGTGACTACTTTCGGTGGGCTGATGACACCCCGTCGTTGTCTACATCATCTGCACCTTCTACACATATACCTGTTGTGGATGACGAGTGCAAGTCTTGCAAAGCGCTCAAGAAAGTTATTGCAAAAGTGGAGGCTACCTATAGAGTTGATGTCATGTTTTTACGATGTTTACTTTGTGCAACAATCATACTGTTTAGTTGGGTCATTATGCAGAAATAGATATATATGTGGACTAGATGACTTATTTATATTTTGATGTGATATCGAGCTATGCTATAATTATTTTCTTGTTATAATATTGTTTATGATAATGTATAAAATTATTAAAAAAAGTTAAGTTTACTATTCACAATATTGAAAAAAAAATTTAAATTTTGTTTATGATTTACTATATAAAAATATAAATTAATAAAAAAAAATATAAATAAAAAAATGGACAAAATAAATAAAAAATTAAATTTAAACATTATATAATAATTATAAAAACTTAAATTTTCTTTTCAAATTCTAATTCCAATTCAAAATGTAGAACCAAACAGAGAAAATGGATAATGTAATGCCAATTCCAATTTGAAATTGCAAACCAAACACATAAATAGGAATTTCTCACTTCCAATTCCAATTTCAAAAATGGCAACCAAACGCAGAAGATGGATTGTCTCAGCCATCTTCCGGGTCAACCAAATGGTCCAAACTATCTTCCAAATACACAAAATCAGAATTTCAAACCCTGATTTTGAGATAATCAGGTTTTGACTCAAATTCCAATTCCCGCAAACAAACGGGGCCTAGAAGAAAAAGCACAGCTTGAGCGCGTATCATATTTGCACTCGGATTGAAATGGGAAAGGTTGTATATATGATGGTGCTTTAATTTGTTGTAAGATTATTTCTGACATAAATTATGTTAATTTTTTAGTCAAATTGAGCAATCTATCAATGGTGAGAATTAAATTGAGAGACAAAATTTTGGTTGTTAATTTTGCAAACAGATGATGGAAATAAAATTCTGATTATAAATTTTGGAAACAAAGGGGTGAAGGATTAAATTGCAAGACAAAGTTCTGATTGTTTAATTTTGATGTTATTATAGGGTAAGAAAACACATGAAGGGAATGAAAGCCATGATTCCAAGGAAACAGGGCATGAAAACCATGATTCTAGGGTTAACTCTCAAGCTATTTCAGAATATTCGAATGACAAAGAAAGCATATCCAGTGCCCTTGATTCAA
The DNA here is from genome assembly GCA_027943335.1 of Chamaecyparis obtusa. Taxonomy (NCBI): domain Eukaryota; kingdom Viridiplantae; phylum Streptophyta; class Pinopsida; order Cupressales; family Cupressaceae; genus Chamaecyparis; species Chamaecyparis obtusa. Next base: position 90,136 of record BSBK01002237.1, read on the forward strand.
CTGCCTCTAAATCAATGAGTAATGATGATAAAAATGAAGTAGAGGCTGATGGTAATGAAACTAATAAAGTGAAGGATAATACTGAGGTAACAGGGAGCAAAAATATTCAGGGAGAGGAAGAAGAAAAGATGGATTCTTTAGAGTTCAAGGGTACTATTTACCAAAAGAATGGACACTGGGGAGCTCAGCTATACTTCAACAGGGAGAGAATATGGTTGGGTACTTTCAAAAATAGAAAAGAAGATGCCAAGGCTTATGGCATAGCTAACTTTAAGTTCAAGGGGCAACATGGTCAGATAAAATTTTCAGAAGCTGAGAAACTATTTCATGATTCTCTTACTCATGTCCAACTTGTCAATTTAATCAAAGAACACATTTATGATAGAGAACTGCAAAAGTGGTGCAATACTCTGTTGCATGTTATTTGTCCTTGATGCCACATATGTTGCACGTGCTGTGACTGGCAAGTGTTGTGACCAGAAATTGACTCTTGTTTAGTTACGACTACTTTTTGGCTTGGTGATCATGTGGTCTTATGGTTGCACAAAGTCCTTTGATTAATCATGCGTTTGAAATCATAGTTTATTTTGACTATGTGTTGGCAACACTTGGATGTTTGATGATCCACATGTCAGTTACTTGTGGTGGACTCGAAAATGATTATGTTTTATTTTGTAAAAGTCTTATGCATTCGATTCAAAGCTTATCATTATGTATTTTGTGAAAACCCTATCTGAGGACCACCGCCATGAAAGGATATTTGCTTTGTTGAAAGCTTGGATCACGTTTGTTTCTTCTAGGTTTTTAGTATGTGTTTCTACAGCAAGGATGGAACAGGATGATGTGTTTATTGATGGTTTCTTTGCACTACTCAAGGTATTTTGTTGTGATAATAATGGCTAATCACAGGAGAGGTTTTTGTTACAAGTTTCATTTGATTTCATCATTTTTGAGATTATCTAACACATGCATTTTGGTGTGTATCTCCAATGTCTTTATGAGGTTTTTTCTCTGGCAAAGGACAGTTAAGTTATTAAAAAAAATGACAGGGTTTTCTATGCATATTCTTGAGGTATGTTTATAATAGTGAGGTATGTTTATAGCAGAGTTTGTTATGTGAATATGTTGTTCTATTCACAATTTCCTCAAATGATACTTGAAAAGGTTTGCTAAAAAAACTTCTCCATTTTCAGCTTCATTCTTAGGTTTGCCAGTAATACTCGGCATATTTTGGCATACTATGTTTTGTTGAAGAAATAGTCTCCAGACTCTGTAATGTTTGAGAAGATCATTATTTTTGTTTAAGATCTTTCTCTAATTCAGTTTTTCAAAACTGTTCACTGCTATTTGAAAGATGAAGGAAAATATGGTTTTATTTGTCTCTGTAGTATTGGAAATAAATTTGTTTAGAATGTGGGTTTCCTTTGCTAATGTCTAATAGTTACATAACAATTCAGTTTTTTAAATAACTGTCTTTCATATGCGAGAACAGTTTTCAAGAAGAAAATGAGGGTTATTATTCAACGAGTTTATGAAGGACTTGTAAAATATTTATAAAATCAGTTTTTCATTAACTAATATGGAAAAATAGTTTCAATGTTGGTTGTAACTGCTCTTATGTATTCTTCTGAAAATATGTGTTGAATGTTTTTCTATATAGAGAGAAAAATGATTGTATCAGTGTGTGAAAAAGAGGATTTATCCTGATTTGAAAAAACATTGAAAGAACTATCTTAAAATTTATATATATAAGGTGTATGCTTGTGAAGAACATACAGTTATATGTATAAATTGTATTGACTGAAATACATTTGTAAAAAGAAGTGAAGGGTTGTAGCCTAGGCAGGAGTTGTAGTTGTTGTTGTGTAAGGAGGGTTATTGCTCAATAAAAGTACAGGTTCTACAGGAGTGGGTTTTCTCCCTGTGACAAAATCATAAGGTTTTGAGGGTTTCCCACTTGGCACAAATCTTGTCTTTTTTTTGTGAGTTGATTATTTTTCATATGATTTATTTTCCTACAGCTTATAAACTTGTTATTTCAAAATCTTAAAGTTATCACTTGTTGTAATATTGTTAAAATCATTGTATTCTGATTCACCCCCCCCCCTCTCAAAATTTTCACCACTTCCAACAAGTGGTATCAGAGCAAAGGGTCCCTTCCTAGGTCTTCTTATAGGAATTATCCAGGGATAGTTGGAAATAAATGGCATAAGCTGAGGGAGCTTCTCTTAGTAGAGCTCCATTATTTGATGGCAGTGATTATGTTTTTTGGAGAGTAAGGATGGAAGCTTTCATTAATTCTTTAGATATTAATATGTGGGAAGTAGTTGCAAAAAAGTATACTATTCCTAATATTGTACCTACATATCCTGATGATAAAACCAAGTATGAACTTGACAAAAGAGTAAAATTTTCTATTCTTTGTGGTCTTACTAAAGATGTGTTTGTTAAAGTCATGTACTGTAAATCTGCTAATGACATCTGGGAAAAGTTGGAAACCATTTATCAAGGTGATGAGAAAGTTAAGGAATCAAAATTGATAATGTTAAATACTCAATTTGATAATTTGAAGATGAATGAGGATGAAAGTATAGCTGCTTATTTTTTACGTATTGATGAAGTAGTAAATGCTAGAAGGGGTTTAGGAGAGACAATTGAAGAACATGATATTATTTCAAAGGTAGTTAGAACTATTCTACCTAACTTTGAAACTAAAATCTCTACCTTAGAAGAAAAGAAACATTTTTTCTAAAATGACCTTACATTAGTTGCAAGGAACCTTGACTGCATATGAGATGAGAATCAGCAACCAAGTTGCTTCTACATCAAAAGAAACAGCCTTTAAGGTTGAGAAACTAGATGAAAGTGATATAGATTTAACAAGTGCCCTAGAGGCATTGTTAGTCAGGAAACTGAGAAAGAAATATCAAGGAAAACCTAAGTGTTTTAGTTGTGGTCAATTAGGACACTTTGCTGCAAAATGTCCTTATGCTGATCAAGATGATAATAATGAGAAAACTTAAATTTTTTCAAGAAGGAAACCTTGGAATCAGAATCAGAGGGTCAAGAACTTTAAAAAGAAGAGTCTTTTGTCAAAAGAGGACTTTAGTGAAGAATCAAATGATTCTAAAGAAGGAGAGGTATCATTCATGGTTGAAATAATCAATGTTCCTAATTTAGAATCTACAAAATTAGAATCCTCATCTGATTCAAATGAAGATATTGATCTTGAAAAGGAACTTATTTGTTCTTTGCAAGAACTGAAGAAGCAAAAGAAATTGATATTAGAATTTGAGAAAGAGAATTAAATATTGCCAATTGATTTAGAAAAAGAAAATCAGCTTATTGAGAATCCAAAACAATCTCTTGTTGAAAAGGAAAAGAAACTGGTTTTGTTACAAAATCAGATTGAACAAGTTGAATTAAATGTTAACGAAAAATCTTCAAATCAAAGTTTAAGTTATTTTACAGGTTATTGTTTCAACTGCAATCTTTTTGGTCATAAAGCATTCAATTGTAAGATGAATAGACAAAGGTATGGTTTCAAGAACCTAATCAAATGCTTCAAATGTTTTCATTATGGACACTTTACTAATTAATGTAAAGTTAATTTAAAATATAAACAAGTATGGAAACCTATTGAAAAGTCCCTGATTATTGAAACAATTTTATTTTCCCATAAAGCTGCTACTTGGGTTTTGGATAGTGGTTGTTCTTATCATATGACTAGCTGTAAAAGAAAGTTTAAAGTTTTAGAAGATTTTGATGGAGGATTTGTTCGGTTTGGAGATAACTCGGGTGCTTATATCATTGGTTGTGGTTCAATAGTTCTTAATAGAGATACACCCATTCATGATGTGTATTATGTAGAAGGACTAAAACACAATCTTCTAAGTGTCAGTCAGATTTGTGACAATGGATATTCAATTTCTTTTAATGCTAAAGGATGTTCTATCAAGAGTAATAACAAAGTTGTTGCTAGTGTTTAAGAACAGGAGGAAATCTTTATAATCTAATTGATTCTACTGTTAAGGAATCTTCACTAATTAATACATGTCTTGTAAGTCAAGTGGAAGAAAACTGGTTATGGCATAAGAGATTGGGTCACTTAAATTTTGATAATCTTTCTAGGATTAGCAAGAACAAAAAGGTTAGAGGCTTACCCCTAATTAGCAAACCAGCTAAAGTTTGTGAAAAATGTGTTAAAGGTAAACAAATCAGAACATCTTTTAAAACCAAAGAGTACTTGTCTAATAAACCTCTAGAAATTGTCCATACTGATCTTTGTGGTCCAACTAAAACTCCATCCCTAAATGGTGAAAGATATTTCATGCTATTTGTAGATGATTATTCAAGGATGGTCTGGGTAACTTTTTTGAAACATAAATTTGAAGCTTTTGGACGCTTCAAAATATTCAGGAAAATTGTTGAAAGGGAAACTAATCTAAAGTTGAAGTGTTTACGGTCTAACAGAGGTGGAGAATTCACCTCTCAAGAGTTCATAGAGTATTGTGAAAAACATGGTATTAAGAGGTAGTTTTCAACTGCTCGTACACCACAACAAAATGGTGTTGTGGAAAGGAAAAATAGGACAGTTAAAGAAATGGCTAGGACTATGTTGAATGAAGCAAAACTACCTAATAAACTCTGGAAAGAATCTATTCATATAGTTGTATATATTCTTAACAGGGCTCAAATCAGAGTAAGAACAACATATACTCCTTATGAACTTTGGCATGGAAAAATTGCTAATGTTAAGAATTTTAAAAATTTTGGTTGTAAATGTTTTATTAAAAAGGAAAATGATTTGTTAGATAGTTTTAATTCCAGGTCTGATGAGGATATTTTTCTAGGATACTCTACCCAAAGTAAAGCTTTCAAATGTTACAATACAAGGTTGAATAAAGTCATTGAAGAAATTAATGTTATTTTTGATGAAAGTTCTTTATGAAACAATAACACTGAAAGTTGTGTTGAAGAAGAGTCTTTGCAAAGAAGAGAACATGTGCCTTGTGAACATCATAAGATAGATAATGATAGTCAAGAACTTTCTGATCATACTGATCAAGAACATTGTTCAAATTCTCAAGAATCAAAAATTCCTTTAAAGACTCCTTCTAGAATTATAGCAAAAAGACATCCTGAATCTCAAGTCATTGGAGATGTAGAGGGAGGAATTCTAACTAGGAGAAAAGAAAAAATTGATGAGCATACTCATCTTGTAGAACATTTTTGTCTTTTATCAAACTTTGAACCAAAAACTGTGACTGAAGCCTTGACAGAACCTTGCTGGATGAATGCTATGAAAGATGAAATAAACCAGATTGAGAAAAATCAGACATGGGAACTTGTTCCTTGACCTAACAACAAGAATGTTATAGGTGGGAAATGGATTTTTAGAAATAAACTAAATGAAGATGGCAAAGTAGTAAGAAATAAAGCTAGATTTGTGTGTAAAGGTTATGCTCAACAAGAAGGTATTGACTTTGGTGAGACTTTTGCACCAATTGCACGGTTAGAATCCATTAGAATCTTTCTTGCATATGCTAGTTACAAAAAGTTCACTATTTATCAAATGGATGTTAAAACTTCTTTTTTAAATGGTTATCTTGACGAAGAAGTCTATATGGAACAATCAGAAGGATTTGAGTCATCTGATAAACCTGATTATGTATATCATCTTAAAAAGGCATTATATGGCTTAAAACAAGCTCCTTGAGCTTGGTATTACAAGCTAGATAAGCATCTTACTGCAAATGGTTTTACACGTGGTAGTGCAGACATCACTTTATATATTAAAAATGTTAATGGAGATATCTTAGCTGTGGAAGTCTATGTAGATGATATTATTTTTGGCTCTAATAATGGCACATTATCAAAGCATTTTTCCAACATCATGGAATCTGAGTTTGAAATGTCTCTTTTGGGTGAGCTGACATTCTTTCTTGGTCTACAAGTAACACAACTTGAGCATGGTTTATTCTTATCTCAATCAAAATATGGCACATAAATGTTAAAGAAATTTAACATGACTGATTGTAGACCTGTCAACACGCCTATGGAAACAGGATGCAAACTTGTTAAAGATGATGATTCACCTCCAGTGGATAAAACTTATTACATATCTATGATTGGTAATCTGTTATATCTTACAGCATCTAGACTAGATCTGATGCAAGCTGTTTGTCTGGTGTCTTGATTTCAGTCTACTCCAAAACAATCTCATCTTAATGTTGTTACTTGAATTTTTAAGTATATTCAAGGTACTCTTGATTTTGGTTTATGGTATCCACATAATGATGATTTCACTTTTCTTGGATATATTGATGCAGATTGGGGTGGATCGGATGACAAAAAGAGCACTAGTGGTGCTGCATTTTCTAAGGTAATCGTTTGGTTTCCTGGCATAGCAAGAAACAAGACTGTGTTACTTTATCTACTTGTGAGTCTGAATATGTTTCTGCTACAACTTGTTGTACTCAATTAATTTGGATGACATATCAGTTATTTGATCTTGGTATTCAGATCCCTAAACCTATTTCTATCATGTGTGATTATATGAGTGCCATTCAATTAAGTAAAAATCTAGTTATGCACTCTCGCACCAAACATGTGGCTATCAAACTTCACTTTTTGTGTGATCATGTACTTGCCAATGAGTTCAAGTTGGTTTATGTTTCTACTCAGGCACAAGTGGCAGATATTTTTACTAAAGCTCTTCCCCGGGCTTCTTTTGAACAACTCCACACTCAATTGGGGGTTGTCTCTCACTCTTTGTTGGACTAAGTTTTGTGGGGGAATCTGTGAGAGGTGACTGCTTCCTCTTCACAGTCCTTTTTTGGTCTTGCTTAGCAGTGTTTTTATTTTCCCTTGATGCAAACTGGGGGAGATTGTATAGGTTTCAAGTGCATGGATTTGGTACAGGATCTTGTTTGGTTTACTGGTTTGGTTTCTTACGGATGTTTTATTGGCTTAGATGGTACAAGTGGATTTTTGTATCACGGATATAGTTGTGTTTGATATAGCATGTGCCATACCATTTCTTGATACTTGTCATAGTTTGCCTCAAGGACAAATGGGGGAGATTGTTGCATGTTATGTGTCCTTGATGCCACATATGCTACACATGTTTTGACTAGCAAGTGATGTGACCAAAAATTGACTCTTGTTTAGTTACGACTACTTTTTGGCTCGATGATCATGTGGTCTTATGGTTGCACAAAGTCCTTTGATTAATCATGTGTTTGAAATCATAGTTTATTTTGACTGTGGGTTGGCAACACTTGGATGTTTGATGATCCACATGTCAGTTACTTGTGGTGGACTCGAAAATGATTATGTTTTATTTTGTAAAAGTCTTATGCATTCGATTCAAAGCTTATCATTATTTATTTTGTGAAAACCCTATCTGAGGACCGCTGCCACGAAAGGACATCTGCTTTGTTGAAAGCTTGGATCACGTTTGTTTCTTTTGGGTTTTTAGTATGTGTTTCTACAACAAGGATGGAATAGGATGATGTGTTTATTGACGGTTTCTTTGCACTAATCAAGGTATTTTGTTGTGATAATAATGGCTAATCACAAGAGAGTTTTTGTTACAAGTTTCATTTGATTTCATCATTTTTTAGATTATCTAACACACGTCTTCTAGTGTGTATCTCCAATGTTTTTATGAGGTTTTTTCTTTGGCAAAGGACAGTTGAGTTATTGGCAAAAATGACAGGGTTTTCTATGCATATTCTTGAGGTATGTTTATAACAGTGAGGTATGTTTATAGCAGAGTTTGTTATGTGAATATGTTGTTCTATTCACAATTTCTTCAAATGATACTTGAAAAGGATTGCTGCAAAAATCTTCTTCATTTTCAGCTTCATTCATAGGTTTGCCAATAATACTCGGCATATTTTGGCATACTATGTCTTGTTGAAGAAATGGTCCCCAAACTCTACAATATTTAAGAAGATCATTATTTTTGTTTAAGATCTTTCTCTGATTCAATTTTTCAAAACTGTTCACTACTACTCTAAAGATGAAGGAAAATATGGTTGTATTTGTCTCTACAGTATTGGAAATAAATTTGTTTAGAATGTGGGTTTCCTTTGCTAATGATCTGATAGTTACATAATGATTCAATTTTTTAAATAACTATCTTTCATATGTGAGAACAGATTTCAAGAAGAAAATGAGGGATATTATTCAATGAGTTTATGAAGGACTTGTAAAATATTTATAAAATCAGTTTTTCATTAACTGATATGGAAAAATAGTTTCAATGTTGGTTGTAACTGCTCTTATGTATTCTTCTGAAAATATGTGTTGAACGTTTTTCTATATAGAGAGAAAAATGATTGTATCAGTGTGTGAAAAAGAGGATTTATCCTAATTTGAAAAAACATTGAAAGAACTATCTTAAAATTTATATATATAAGGTGTATGCTTGTGAAGAACATATAGTTATATGTATAAATTGTATTGACTGAAATACATTTGTAAAAAGAAGTGAAGGGCTGTAGCCCAAGCAGGCAGTTTTAGCTGTTGTTGTATAAGGAGTGTTATTGCTCAATAAAAGTACAGGTTCTACAAGAGTGGATTTTCTCCCTCTGACAAAACCATAAGGTTTTGAGGGTTTCCCACTCGGCACAAATCTTGTCTTATTTCTGTGAGTTGATTATTTTTCATATGATTTATTTTCCTACAACTTATAAACTTGTTATTTCAAAATCTTAAAGTTATCACTTGTTGTAATATTGTTAAAATCACCATATTCTGATTCACCCCCCCCCCCTCTCAGAATTGTTACCACTTCCAACATGCTCATCACAACCCTAATCAAGTTGTATCTGGTAATATAGGGGAGAATATGATTCCAGAGGGCCACATGATTGATAGGAAGTATCTATTTGAAAAGCAGATGACTGCAAGTGATGTGGGCACATTAAACAGGCTAGTGATCCAAAAATAGCATGTTGAACACCATTTCCCTAAGGAGAGGTTAGTTGTTGAATTAGAAACTTTTCTCACAGTTGTGGATACAAGTGACAGTAGTGAATGGAAAATCAGATTTTCATATTGGAAAAGCAGCCGGAGTTATGTGCTTACAAAAGGATGGAGAAAGTCTGTCAAAGCAAAGGATTTGAAAGGAGGAATTGTGGTTTCCTTTTCTAGGGATCGTGAGATGCCAAACAATAAGTTTTACATTACAGTCCATGCCTCTCAGACTTTGATGAGCAATAATTGTGTGCAACTTGAAGAAAGGGGAGAATGTGATTCAAAATCTTCTCTAGGGTCTGGTCTATTTTTGTAGACAATTTTGTATGTTGTGTTATTAAATACAAATTCTCATGAGTATGTGATGTACTAGCTGGAACATAGGTTTTGTTTCTCTTCTCCTGAATTGTTTTAATTAGAGAAGTTCATATTTAGTTAGGTTTTCATGGATTTGGACAAGACCGAAGGTTTTCTTCACCTGGTTCTTTCCTATCAGTGCCCTTTGAACTAGGAAAATTATATTATAATTAATAAAATATTTTTGTGGAATATCCACTTTTATCAAAAAAAAAGTAGTTATAAATAAGTGTGCTCAAATTGAGAAGTGAAGAAAGATCAAATTGTGCTTTATCGATCAGGTAAATTCCATTGTTGTTATTTGTGTTTTATAGTCATACTTGTTTATAGACATATTAGATTGAAAAAGATTTCACTTGGTGGATGTCTGGTTTCGTAAGTTTTATGATATATAGATGTTAAATTTGTTCTTATTTTTATTTTATCTATAAAAGGGTTAAATTTGTGTTGATTGTTTCAACCAAACAAATAAAAAATTATATGTAGATAAAACAAACACAGGGAAATTCATTTATACTTGAAGTTCAGTTTGAGAAATTTTAGTAGCTAAATAGCAACACTAATGTAGGTTGTAGAGTTGGGCATCGAAAGGAAAAAAGAAAAGCTTGAGCGTGCATCATATTTACACTCAGATTGCAAAGTAAATGGTTGTTTATTTGATATTTTTATATATGAAATTTTTTTATGTGATTGTGCTTTAATTTGTTATTAGATTATTTCTGATATCAATTATGCATATTTTTTAATAATATTGAGCAATCTATGAAAACAAAGGATGGTGAAGAATTAAACTTCAGAGACAAATTTTTGGTTTTTATTTTGAAAATAGAGGATGGTGAAGAATTAAATTGTAGAGACAAAGTTCTGATTGTTAATTTTGATTTTCTTGCAGGGTAAGAAAACACATGAAGAAGGGAATGAAAGTCCTGAGAGAAAGTAGAGGCAAATGGTGATAAAAATGATCAAGTGGAGGGTAATATTGAGGCAACATAGAGTAAAAATATTCAAGAACAGGAAGGAAGAAAAGAACGTTGTTCAAAGTTCAAGGGTATTTCTTTACTCTGGAATGGGCACTGGACAGATCATCTTTACAACAACTGAGAAAGAACTTTCCAAGGCTTATGACAGAGCTAGTATGAAGATCAAAGGCCAAGATGCTCAAATAAATTTCCCCTATGCACTAATTTCAAGATGAGAATTTTTTTCAGGATTCTCTTACTTATGATGAAGTTTTGTGTTTAATAAAATAGCATAATTATTATAGAGAACTACAAAAGTGGTACAATAATCATCACGAGAAGGGTAATAATATGATTCCAGGAGGTCTCATCATGGATAGGGAGTATCAATTTGAAAAGGAAATGACTCCTAGTGATGTGGGTAAATTACACAAGTTAGTGATCCCAAAACAACATGTTGAAATCCATTTTCCTAAGGATAGGTTAGATGTTGAATCAAAAACTAATCTTACATTTGTGTATGCAAGTGACAATAGAGAATGGTAATTTAGATTTTCATTTTGGGAAAGAAGCCACAATTATGTGCTTACAAAATGATGAAAACAATTTTTCAATCATAAGGGTTTGATAGAAGGAGATAGTGTTTCCTTCTCCAGGGATTGTAATATGCCAAGAAATAAATTTGACATTGCAGCCCATGTCTCTCAAAATTGATGATCAATAATTGTGTGAAAGATCAAGATGGATCTAAAGAGTTACTTGATGCCACATCTAGTACACTAATATCACTACCAACTCTGAGTAATTGTGAGCCTAAGGAGTTGGTGAAACCTGATAAAAAATGAAGAGTAGATGAGAATACATATCACATTGATTATCCATCCCATTAGAAAATCACCAAATATTTCCATCATGGATCTCCACAACTTGGAATTAGAAAATCTATGGAGGTCGATGTTACTATAACTGACAGTAATGATTGGAGATTGATTAACTAATGGTGATGATGATGAAAACCGACCAAGATCATAGGAATACAAGATAGTAGAAAGGCTAGATTGGTTATTGTCTTGTCATTGATGTCAAGCAATTGATTTCTAGTTTATATTGTATTGTCATATCATTCGGTATATGATATAAGTTGAATGAGTTAAGGAGAAGAAGAAATGAGATTTTGTGAAGTTGAAGAACTTAATTAGGTAACTAATATAGATCAGACAATGTTAAGATTATGTTGATATAATTGTTTTCTACCTAACATATGATTATGTTAAGTTGGTAAAGCACGGTAATGAAGATTTTTCAAGTCGATAAGTAAAATAGTTTTTCCTACCGAGAAAGAAATGTCACTTAGTAAAGGAAAAGGAACTCAAGGAACCGAACATAAAATTTAGGCACCGAGAAAAGTTAACAAAAATTCATATTTATATACCAAGAAAAGAACAGATATTAAATACAAGGATGAGAATAACATTTAATGATTAGCTATGATGAGCTGGAAGATTAAGATGATAAGGAAAGTTAGTTACATAGATCTACGATCAAGAAAATTCTTGATGACAATCTATGACTTAGATCTAAATGGTTAAAGCAGAAGGAACAAGTTTCAAGAAAAGTTCAATTTCCTAGGTGAAAGAAAATGTGTTACCGAGATCCAGATTCAAGGTATAATGAATTGGATGGATGAGAATGATCAAAGGAAAATTTAATAGAGGTGATTAAGCAAAAAAAAATATCTATATAAAGGATGATGTTGTATAGACAAATGGTTGGAAAAATGAAGAGCTGAAGAGTCACCGACTGATGCAGTGAAGAAGGAAAAGATAGATTCTGAGTGGAAAAGTAGAATTTGATGAAGTGTTGAAGCCAGTGGAAAGTAAAGAATTAAAGTGAAGATAAAGAGCACACAAAGGATCTAATTATGCAAAGGATAGTTGAAAATCTATAGGTCAATTTTTTTATTGTTTCTTATTAACATTTGTAATAGAGAAATCTCTTAACAAAGTGGACTTAATAGTCTTATTGTAAAATCCTTGCAAAACGTAACATTCTAAAGAGTGTTCAAAGTCCTTTTACCAGGCCACTCCTAACAGGGTGAAGATCCCAATAGATCTAAGGTAAATCCCTTGATCGGGTCACACCTAACAGTGTGCATTGTAATCTTTAACTGGATTGGTTCTTAACCAAGCATGCTTCAGAAGAGTATTTTCATAGTGGGTGACAATTTCCATAGTGGTTTTTCCCAAAGTTGGGTTTCCACGTTAAATACTAGTGTTACATGTGATGAATGGTTTATTTGATTGATTTACTGATTGTTAAAGTTTGTTTAATGTTGTTGGTAAATAGTGAATTTTGTTTAACCGAGATGACACCGAGTTAATTAGAGAAAAGATTTTTAGGTATTTGGAATCAAGGATTACTGATTCACCCCCCCCCCCCCCCCCTCTTCGTAAATACATATTTTCCCTGATGTATTTGAGGTATCCCTGCATGATATTGTTAAATTTATCTCCTAACTCCTTAATATACTCACTCATTTGATAAATAGAAGGTCTATCGGTTTTCCAAATTACTTGACCTTTACCGAGAAAGAAATTTTCCACATTGAAGAATAAACATACTAGGAGAGAGTCACACTTCAGTAATTTATTTTTTTCCTTTTGAATTCTTTGCAGATTTGCAAATAGTTGATTTTTCACCATATCGTCTAGGTCACATTTTATCCCTTCCTTCACAATTTTGTATGCAGCATGAATTGTACTGCTCAGTATACTATTCAATCTGCTAGATTGATATACCTTGTAGCATATTATCATCGATGCAAATCTGACCTCTGAATCTTCAATGTCAACTACCATCATAGCTCTATGATCTTGTTTTATTTTTTCAACTGCGCTACTTCAGAGGTTGCGACTTGTCTTAGTGTGCAGAGCTCCCCATCGGTCATGAATCATGCAACCATATGGATTACTTCCTTTGTGATTTTAACTGGTCTATCCAACCAAATGAATTTTTCATAGAATCTTCTCAAAACATATTGTGCCCATTCTTTGTTGAACTCCATTGGCATATGCACGCAATGCATTAAACCCTTGGTTTCCAAATGTTTGATTTTATCCTTCAATACTCCACCGACACACATGTTGTATTCCTTTACAATTTGACCATTTCCCAGCTCCTCAATCTTGCAATGGATAAATGTGTTGATGTCTTCTATTAACAATACTTGTGGAGGGATGGAAGATAGGGCTCCATCTTTATCAACCTCAACAGATTTCATTGGATGCAATTTGTACTTTGGTTGCACTTTCTCAACAATGTCAGTAAATTTGGGATTTTCTACGCTACTAGTCGTGATTAATAACATGATTGCACTTAGAAATTTTCTTGTCAAGGTTCAACTCACACCACTCTAATAAATCGGCAGCTAGGGTTCCTTCAACTTCTCAGTTCAATCTCAAATCTCAATTTCTCTAGCTTAGATTGCACTTAGTATTTTCTATGAAGTTCTCTCAAAAGCTCTCAAGTAATTTCACCAAATCACAAAGTGAAAAATGACTTTACTTTTCACCATTATACTATATCAATGAGCTCTAATGGCTATAAGATAATGTAATAAATCCCCTTAACCTATTAACCTTACATATTCCCTATACCTGTTGATGCTTGAACTAACTTGTGCTTACAAACATATCGATCTTTGTATACCACTCATCATAATTTCACAAAAATATATAATAATCTATTATAGTATATCCCAAAATATTGATAGATCTTTTCATGCATAGTCATAAGGGGACTGGTTTACTGATTTTACATTGTAGTTCTCCCCCCTAAGAAAGCAGTCTAATTAGTTTGAAGTAGGATCCTCTTTTCTAGAGGATGTCGTCTCTTTTGCAACCTTTTCTTCTTGCGATTTCTCTCTTGCTATCCTCCCAATATTCTTCATCTTATTCTTACTTCTTCAGGATCAAGAATATTTTTACCTTTCCTATCTTCATTGCTTGGTGATCAGTTCTTATACCTACAATCTCTTGCTAGATATCCAAACTTGTGACAATGAAAACATGCCATACCTATTGTCCTCCAGGGTCCAACATTACCTCTAGGGTTTCTTAATATCTACAGTTCACATACATGTGTCCATAGTTCCCATAAGTAGTGCATGTGATAGTCATGTTTACTTCTCTTCTTAGAACACTCACTGGTTTGTTAAGCATTCTTGATGAGGGTACTCTTGATCTGCAATGTTTTGTCTTGTGTCCAAAATTGTTGCATGTGTTACAGTAGCCATTAAAACTCCCTTAAGATGATCTACTACTGGGTCTTGATCTTCACTCATAAGATTGATGACCAAAATTTCCATAGTTATAGAAATAACCATTAAATGAATAAGCTTTTAATACTAGTTTTCTCCTATAGACATTAGTTGTATGACCAATCTTTCCACATTTGTGACAAGTAGATCTATGAAGTTTCTTACCGAGATTGTTTGTTTCTACTTTTGGATCTGCTTGTTTCTTATCAGATTTAGGATTTGATGACTCACTGACTTCAAATGTTCCTTGCCTTGTGTAACCTAGACCGGTTAGGTCATTAGGTCACCTTTTTATTTTAAATTGTTCCTCAATCCTTTGCATTCATTTACTAGCTTGGTTTAGCTTCTCATATGTTTCACTCTCGGACTTCAATTCCTTCTTTAGTTTCTCATTCTCTTCTCTAAGTCCTTCATTCTCACTTAGGATCTATTGATTCTCCTGAGATATTCTAGAGAGTTGTTCCTCCTTTCCTTTTAGTGCATCCTCAACAATTTTCTTGAATTTTTGAGCAACTTTCTTGGATCTTCAGCTTTCCTTTTTCCTTGAAGATTTTAACACGTCCTTATGGCTTGACTTTCTTGAACTCTTTTCTTATCTTGGTTGCTTCTTTAGTCAAGATCATGTTCTTTTCCATCATATGTGTTATTGATGCTTCAGCTTCCTCAGAGTTAGCACTTCCTTCATATATTTCATCAATGTTGTCCAAACTTACTCTCAATTGTTCAGACAATTGAAGATCCTAACAGATCTGAGGTAAATCCCTTGACTAGGTCACACCTAACATTGTGCATTGTAATCTTTAACCAGATTGGCTCTTAACCAGGCATACTTCAAAAGAGTATTTTCTTAGTGGTTGAAAATTCCCACAATGGTTTTTCCCAAAGTTGGGTTTCCACGTTAAATACTAGTGTTACATGTGATGAATGGTTTATATGTGATTGATTTATTGATTGTTAAAGTTTGTTTACTATTGTTGATAAATAGTGAATTGTGTTTAACCGAGCTGACACTGAGTTAATTAGAGAAAATATTTTTAGGTATTTGGAATCAAGGATTACTGATTCACCCCCTCCCCCCCCCCCCCCCCCTCTTTGTAATCCAAGAGTTGAAAGTGAAAATAAGTCGGATGTTGTAAAGTTATTTGGGATTGAAATTGGGACTAATCCAAAAGGGAAAAAACTAAACTGGGGTGAGATTTGCATGGAGTACAAAGAAAAAGGGCTATCTCGGATTGACATTAATCCAAAAGCAAATGGACAAATAGATGGAAAAGATGTGGACTTAACTTTGAGACTGTGAAATGGAAATTGAATCTAAAACATGAGAATTGGATAGATTAAATGTGTGATGTATTTAGTTATGATTTTGATGGATGATATTATAATTACATCTATTATGGTTTTGGAATTTTAGGGTTCATTGTTAACCCAAAAAAATGGATTATGCACCTTTTTGGGTTAGTTATGTGAGAGTGAAAAGATAGATTATTCAATGAAAATGAACTAATGCTAAGAATAATAGATAAAGCCGCAATATGAGTACTCTTAAATAATTATGATTCAATTATAGTATAATTTATTTATCTAGATTTGAAAATAAAGTTCTAAATGTGCTCTATAAGTATACTATATGGTTCTTTTCCATTAGTTTTAGTCATTAATACAATAAGCCGTTGTGTATAAAATAGATAATTTACACTTTTTATTCAACTCATAATGATTATCAGGTGATAAAGTGGGAAAAAAAAATTAAAAATTTAAATTTTAAAAAATGACAAGCATATCTATCAATTTGGAATTGGAATTGATATAGATGAGTTGCACAACTTTGTGTACTTGAACTAAGATGGGAAAAGAGAACATTTACGAAATAGAAGTATTTTAGGGATCATTCATGATGACATTCTTAAGTAAGTGTCACAATTTTTGAGCTTTTATTCAAAATAGATCATCTTAAACACTAATAAATATATTAAAGACAACCAAGTCAACATGGATATACAAGTTTTACCCTTCAAATGTTTCCTATATTAATTTGCATGTGAGATATTGTGAGAATAAATTTCAAAGTAATATTACACAACCAACATGAGAAATAAATATTTTTGAAACACTCATAGAAAAGGGATCTTTGTAAAGTAACAAATAATCTACACCTAATTTTGTTGGTAGAATTGACAATAATATCAAAGACAACAAGTCTCGATTTAAATAGATTCCGCACAAATAGGGATGGGCAATGTTAAATTTTGATGGTGCCTTGAAAAGCAACCTTGGTATTTCAGGAACCAGAGGTGTCATTCATTTAGAGAATGGTGAAGTTATAGAAGAACTGGATAAACTTCTAGAAAGAGATACGAATAATATTACAGAATTTAAGGATGTGGTAGAAGGATTGGTATTATGTAAGCAATTAGGATTTGGAAGGAGACTATTCCTTAACTATCAATGCTCTTAGATTTAGCTAGTCTCAAAACTAGAGATTGAAATCCCTTTTAGAAAAAATATTGGAAATAATAAATTCTTTTGAGGATACAACATCTAATTGTATCTACAAAGAAGGGAATGGTATAGAAAATAGACTGGCCAATATGGGGGCAAATGTATAGAACATGAGGAAGATTAATGATAGAAATGTTTTTATCACCACTCTACAAAACTAAGTTGAATTGCTTAAATTCTTTCGCATAGATCAATTGTATTGTTAGGAAAGGTGGTGTCTACTAAAGTTTTGGAAGGAAAGGAGAAAATGTTTGTATATGTAACTATGTATTGACTGACAGAGATGATATGTATTGAGATCTAGAAATTTAGTGCTACTTGTAATACCATGGGGAAGCCTATGTAGACACTATTGCCACAACTACAATCCAGTCATTGTAACTCAAATGTGAAACTTGTCATACAATCGGTTATTGAACATGGCAGAGCAACCAGTTGTGTGGTTACAGTCATGAATTCATAAAAGGGCCCAAAACAGTGTTGTCTATTGTATAAAAGACTTTAGTCTGAATGATTTTAACCTTACAATCAGTTATTGAACATGGCTTACAGAGCAACCAGCTGTGTGGTTACAGTCATGAATTCATAAAAGGGCCCAAAACAATGTTGTCTGTTGTATAAAAGACTTTAGTCTGAATGATTTTAACCTTACAATTGATTATTGAACATGGCTTACAGAGCAACCAGTTGTGTGGTTACAGACATGAATTCATAAAAGGGCCCAAACATACTAGTTGTACAATCCTGATGAACATCAAGTATACCACACAATTTGTTTTGTAATGAATTCATGATTGTAACCACACAACTAGTTACCCTATGCATGCTCTTACTTCTTGAATATACATGATATACATTTATTCAATTGTAATTCAGAGTATTGTTTCAGAATTGGTCTGAAATGGTTGGAGGATATTTCTTACATGTTTTTTTTAAAATTATATTGAGGGACAAACTTCCTAGGACATGTTTTTTGCTTGATACATCAAAAGCATCACAACTAATGCTCATAATGTGTATCATTTTTATGGATGCAGTTCAAATTGTGTGTTCTAGTAGGTAATATGTACACTAATTCTAAATCACCTAAAACTAAATAAGTCACAGGGTATTGATCTCGATCTCGATCTGCTCATGGAATTAGTCAGTGGATGTAAGAGTGTTTTTCAGATGGCTAGCAAGAAAAATGCACACCATTCTGGCTCGAATAAGGAATAAAATGATTGTGGCAGGTTTTATTGTTGCAAATAGTCCTGGCATATTATATGTGGTTCATCATTTAAATCCAATGGCTATATGGCTTTGTGTGGTTCTAAGTAGGCTTAATGGATCCTTGTGCCTCTATATTTCCAGATCATCAATTTTGTAGGAAACATAATTATGTTACTTGGCATGTGCCCAATGAGTATTCACCATGCCTGCAAGCTTGTTCTTGAGTTGATTACTATTACCATTTGCAGGATTGTATTTATGTTTGCTTACCATTTTACTCCAGCTTGACTTGGCCATGATAGTCACTTTGCTTATGTTATCATTGCAGTTTAGCAAACGATCCAACATCATTATCATTTGGTCAAATTGTTTGCCTTATTCAATAATCCCAGTATTAGTGCTTATAACTTGTGGTAGGATGACATTAATGGACAAACAAGCATGCCCTCCCTTGACCACTGTTTTCATTAAATGTGCTTTTATAGACATATTATTGCTT
Organism: Chamaecyparis obtusa; assembly: GCA_027943335.1. Classification (NCBI taxonomy): domain Eukaryota; kingdom Viridiplantae; phylum Streptophyta; class Pinopsida; order Cupressales; family Cupressaceae; genus Chamaecyparis; species Chamaecyparis obtusa. The sequence continues at coordinate 108,971 of BSBK01002237.1, forward strand.
TTAACATATTTAAGTGGAATACACGAAGGAGTACCACATGATGAATGCTTAATTTAATGCATTGTTAAGGTGTAGTCTCATAACTATCCATTTCCAGTTCTTCAAACATGGTTTTATAAATTTGTTTTGGTAGATGACTGTATTGTTCATGATTCTGTATGTATATACCCTAACCATATTGTTATTAGTGTTGCATTAAGAAATTAAGTCGAATAATTCTACTTTGTTCAATGCTCTATTTCATCTTCAATTTCTTTTCATTTTTCATTCATTTTTAAAAACCACGTGATAGGTACAAAAATAGAAATGGATAGTTTTGAGACTACGCATATGATGATAAAGTGAGACCGCCCATGTGCTGACATTAAAAATGTTTGAAATAGCTTCTGGATTCGATTTTGTAGATATTTTTGGCATCAACATTTTTGATCATTTTGTGATCCTTCATCAGGATGGAAGAGAGAAAAATGATTGAAAGAAAATTCCATCATTTTGGTCTATTGCAATCATTTTGGTCTTTTTCATCTTGATGATGGATCACAAAGTGTGATCCAAAACTATCTACACAATCAAATCCAGAAGCTATTTCAAACATTGATGCCAAAAATATCCCCATATGCTGATAAAAAAATGAGCTATCTAGTGATTGTTTACTGTTCATGTTTGTAAACGGTCAATATTTCTGATGGTACTCCTTGGTGTATTCCATTTAAAAATAAACAAGTTTTAGTTTTTCTATCATGTTTACTTTTTAGATGCAGGATTGACCATCTAACAATACAGAAAGTAATGGGAAGAATGAGTAGGATATGAGATGGTTGCTCATCGAATGTGGGGCATAAGGGCGTAGAGCATGGATTTCCTTGTGTTTTCTTATTTAATGGTGTGTTTTCACACCACCATTCAGTTCATGGATATTGTTCTTACCCAATTTATATTTGATGCTATAGTTGTGTCATTATATTTTTTGTATAAATTTGTAATATCAACATAAATGAAACTTTTTCAATTTGTACTCATAGAATATAGTCATGTTGTTATATGAATGAACAAAAATAGTATGAATGAACAAAAATTTGTTTGATACAATGTTGATGGCTATGACAAATGTCCCTGTGTGTGACTATGGTGATGGAGCGTGCTGCGTGTTGAGGACGTCACACACAGATGATAATCCAGAGCATAAATTTTGGACTTGCAAAAATAAGAAAAAGGTTGTTAATTGCACAATATTTAAATGTTTACAAAGAATAAATATTAGTCATTATAGCAAGACTAACTTAGATTTGTATTGTAGGATGGTGGTGGATGTGACTACTTTCGGTGGGCTGATGACACCCTGTCGTTGTCTACATCATGATCTGCACCTTCTACACATATACCTATTGTGGATGATGAGTGCAAGTCTTGCAAAGCGCTAAAGAAAGTTAATGCAAAAGTGGAGGCTACCTATAGAGCCAATGTCATGTTTTTACGATGTTTAGTTTGTGCAACAATCATACTATTTAGCTGGGTCATTTGTTGGGTCATTATGCAGAAATAGATATATATGTGGACTAGATGACTTATTTATATTTTGATGTGATATCGAGCTATGCTATAATTATTTTCTTGTTATAATATTGTTTATGATAATGTATAAAATTATTAAAAAAAGTTAAGTTTACTATTCACAATATTGAAAAAAAAAAATTAATTGTTTATGATTTACTATATAAAAATATAAATTAATAAATATAAATATAAATAAAAAATGGACAAAATAAATAAAATATTAAATTAAAACATTATATAATAATTATAAAAACATAAATTTTCTTGTCAAATTCTAATTCCAATTCAAAATGTAGAACCAAACACAGAAAATGGATAATGTAATTCCAATTCCAATTTGAAATTGCAAACCAAACACATAAATAGGAATTTCTCACTTCCAATTCCAATTTCAAAAATGGCAACCAAACACAGAAGATGGATTGTCTCAACCATCTTCCGGGTCAACCAAACGGTCCAAACTATCCTCTGAATACACAAAACTGGAATTTCAAAACCTGATTTTGAGATAATCAAGTTTTTTAATCAAATTCCAATTCTCGCAAACAAACAGGGCCTAGAAGAAAAAGCACAGCTTGAGCGCATATCATATTTGCACTCGGATTGAAATGGGAAAGGTTGTATATATGATGGTGCTTTAATTTTTTGTAAGATTGTTTCTGACATAAATTATGTTAATTTTTTAGTCAAATTGAGCAATCTATCAATGGTGAGAATTAAATTGACAGACAAAATTTTGGTTGTTAATTTTGCAAACAGATGATGGAAACAAAATTCTGATTGTAAATTTTGAAAATAGAGAATGGTGAAGGATAAATTGCAAGACAAAGTTCTGATTGTTTAATTTTGATGTTATTGCAGGGTAAGAAAACACATGAAGGGAATGAAAGCCATGATTCAAAGGAAATAGGGCATGACAACCCTGATTCTAGGGTTAACTCTCAAGCTATTCAGAATATTCGAATAACAAAGAAAGCATATCTAGTGCCCTTGATTCAACTGCCTCTAAATCAATGAGTAATGATGATAAAAATGAAGTAGAGGCTGATGGTAATGAAACTGATAAAGTGAAGGATAATACTGAGGTAACAAGGAGCAAAAATATTCAGGGAGAGGAAGAAGAAAAGATGGATTCTTTAGAGTTCAAGGGTACTGTTTACCAAAAGAATGGACACTGGGGAGCTTAGCTATACTTTAACGGGGAGAGAATATGGTTGGGTACTTTCAAAAATAGAAAAGAAGATGCCAAGGCTTATGGCATAGCTAACTTTAAGTTCAAGGGGCAACATGGCCAGATAAAATTTTCAGAAGCTGAGAAACTGTTTCATGATCCTCTTACTCATGTCCAACTTGTCAATTTAATCAAAGAACACATTTATGATAGAGAACTGCAAAAATGGTGCAATGCTCTGTTGCATGTTAGTTGTCCTTGATGCCACGTATGATGCACGTGTTGTGACTGGCAAGTGTTGTGACTGGAAATTGACTCTTGTTTAGTTACGACTGCTTTTTGGCTTGATGATCATGTGGTCTTATGGTTGCATGAAGTCCTTTGATTAATCATGCGTTTGAAATCGTAGTTTATTTTGACTGTGGGTTGGCAACACTTGGATGTTTGATGATCCATGTGTCAGTTACTTGTGGTGGACTCGAAAATGATTATATTTTATTTTGTACAATTCTTATGCATTCAATTCAAAGCTTATCATTATTTATTTTGTGAAAACCCTATCTGAGGACCGCCACCATGACAGGATAGATGCTTTTTTGAAATCTTGGATCACATTTATTTCTTCTGGGTTTTTAGTATGTGTTTCTACAGCAAGGATGGAACAGGATGATGTGTTTATTGATGGTTTCTTTGCACTACTCAAGGTATTTTGTTGTGATAATAATGGCTAATCACAAGAGATTTTTTTGTTACAAGTTTCATTTGATTTCATCATTTTTGAGATTATCTAACACACGTCTTCTAGTGTGTATCTCCAATGTCTTTATGAGGTTTTTTCTCTGGCAAAGGACAGTCGAGTTATTGGCAAAAATGGCAGGGTTTTCTATGCATATTCTTGAGGTATGTTTATAACAATGAGGTATGTTTATAGCAGAGTTTGTTATGTGAATATGTTGTTCTATTCACAATTTCTTCAAATGATACTTGAAAAGGATTGCTGCAAAAATATTCTCCATTTTCAACTTCATTCTTAGGTTTGCCAGTAATACTCGACATATTTTGGCATACTATGTTTTGTTGAAGAAATAGTCCCCAGACTTTGCAATAATTGAGAAGATCATTATTTTTGTTTAAGATCTTTCTCTGATTCAGTTTTTCAAAACTGTTCACTGTTATTCGAAAGATGAAGGAAAATATGGTTTTATTTGTCTCTGTAGTATTGGAAATAAATTTGTTTAGAATGTGGGTTTCCTTTGCTAATGATATGATAGTTACATAACGATTCAATTTTTTAAATAACTGTCTTTCATATGCGAGAACAGTTTTCAAGAAGAAAATGAGGGTTATTATTCAACGAGTTTATGAAGGACTTGTAAAATATTTATAAAATCAATTTTTCATTAATTGATATGGAAAAACAGTGTCAATGTTGGTTGTAACTGCTCTTATATATTCTTCTGAAAAATGTGTTGAATGTTTTTCTATATAGAGAGAAAAAAGATTGTATCAATTTGTGAAAAAGAGGATTTATCCTGATTTGAAAAAACATTGAAAGAACTATCTTAAAATTTATATATATAAGGTGTATGCTTGTGAAGAACATATAGTTATATGTATAAATTGTATTGACTGAAATACATTTGTAAATAAAAGTGAAGGGTTGTAGCCCAGGCAGGCAGTTGTAGTTGTTGTTTTATAAGGAGTGTTATTGCTCAATAAAAGTACAGGTTCTACAGAAGTGGTTTTTCTCCCTCTGACAAAATCGTAAGGTTTTGAGGGTTTCCCACTCGGCACAAATCTTGTCTTGTTTCTATGAGTTGATTATTTTTCATATGATTTATTTTCCTACAACTTATAAACTTGTTGTTTCAAAAGCTTAAAGTTATCACTTGTTGTAATATTGTTAAAATCACTATATTTTGATTCATCGCACCCCCCACCACCCCCCCCCCCCCCCCCCCCCCCCCCACCCTCTCAGAATTGTCACCACTTCCAACATGCTCATCATAGCCCTAATCAAGTGGTATCTGGTAATGCAGGGGAGAATATGATTCCAGAGGACCCCATGATTGATAGGCAGTATCTATTTGAAAAGAAGATGACTGCAAGTGATGTGGGCACATTAAACAGGCTAGTGATCCCAAAACAACATGTTGAACGCCATTTCCCTAAGGAGAGGTTAGTTGTTGAATCAAAAAAAATTCTCATAGTTGTGGATACAAGTGACAGTAGTGAATGGAAATTCAAATTTTCATATTGGAAAAGCAATCGGAGTTATGTGCTTACAAAAGGATGGAGAAAGTTTGTCAAAGAAAAGGATTTGAAAGGAGGAATTGTGGTTTCCTTTTCTAGGGATCGTGAGATGCAAAACAATAAGTTTTACATTACAGTCCATGCCTCTCAGACTTTGATGAGCAATAATTATATGCAACTTGAAGAAAGGGGAGAATATGATTCAAAATCTTCTCTGGGGTCTGGTCTATTTTTGTCGACAATTTTGTATGTTGTGTTACTAAATGCAAATTCTCTTATGAGCATGTGATGTACTAGCTAGAACATAGGTTTTGTTGCTCTTCTCCTGAATTGTTTTAATCAGAGAATTTGATATTTAGTTAGGTTTTCATGGATTTGGACAAGACCGAAGGTTTTCTTCACCTGGTTCTTTCCTATCAGTGCCCTTTGAACTAGGAAAATTATATTATAATTAATAAAATATTTTAGTGGAATATCCACTTTTATCAAAAAAAAAAAGAGTTATAAATAAGTGTGCTCAAATTGAGAAGTGAAGAAAGATCAAATTGTGCTTTATCGATCAGGTAAATTCCATTGTTGTTATTTGTGTTTTATAGTCATACTTGTTTACAGACATATTAGATTGAAAAAGATTGCACTCGGTGGATGTCTGGTTTCGTAAGTTTAATGATATATAGATGTTAAATTTGTTCTTATTTTTATTTTATCTATAAAAGGGTTAAATTTGTGTTGATTGTTTCAACCAAACAAATAAAAAATTCTATGTAGATCAAACAAACACAAGGAAATTCATTTATACTTGAAGTTCAGTTTGAGAAATTTTAGTGGCTAAATAGCAACACTAATGTAGGTTGCAGAGTTGGGCATTGGAAGAAAAAAAGAAAAGCTTGAGCATGCAACATATTTACACTCAGATTGCAATGGAAAAGGTTGTTTATTTGATATTTTTATATATGAAATTTTTTTATGTGATTGTGCTTTAATTTGTTGTAAGATTATTTCTGATATCAATTATGCATATTTTTTAATAATATTGAGCAATCTATGAAAACAAAGGATGGTGAAGAATTAAACTTCAGAGGCAAAATTTTGGTTTTTATTTTGAAAATAGAGGATGGTGAAGAATTAAATTGTAGAGACAAAGTTCTGATTGTTAATTTTTATTTTCTTGTAGGGTAAGAAAACACGTGAAGAAGGGAATGAAAGTCCTGAGAGAAAGTAGAGGCAAATGGTGATAAAAATGATCAAGTGGAGGGTAATATTGAGGCAACATAGAGTAAAACTATTCAAGAATAGGAAGGAATAAAAGAAGCTCGTTCAAAGTTCAAGGGTATTTCTTTACTCTAGAATGGGCACTGGGCAGATCATCTTTACAACAACTGAGAAAGAAGTTTCCAATGCTTATGATAGAGCTAGTATGAAGATCAAAGGCCAAGATGCTCAAATAAATTTCCCCTATGCACTAATTTCAAGATGAGAAATTTTTCCAGGATTCTCTTACTTATGATGAAATTTTGTGTTTAATAAAATATCATAATTATTATAGAGAACTACAAAAGTGGTACAATAATCATCAGGAGAAGGGTAAGAATATGATTCCAAGAGGTCTCATCATGGATAGGTAGTATCAATTTGAAAAGGAAATGACTCCTAGTGATGTTGGTAAATTATATAGGTTAGTGATCCCAAAACAACATGTTGAAATCCATTTTCCTAAGGATAGGTTAGATGTTGAATCAAAAACTAATCTTACATTTGTGGATGCAAGTGACAATAGAGAATGGAAATTGAGATTTTCATTTTGGGAAAGAAGCCACAATTATGTGCTTACAAAATGATGAAAACAATTTTTCAATATTAAGGGTTTGATAGAAGGAGATAGTGTTTCCTTCTCCAATGATTGTAATATGCCAACCAATAAATTTTACATTGCAGCCCATGTCTCTCAAAATTTGATGATCAATAATTGTGTGAAAGATCAATATGGATCTAAAGAGTTACTTGATGCCACATCTAGTACACTAATATCACTACCAACTCTGAGTAATTGTGAGCCTAAGGAGTTGGTGAAACCTGATAAAAAATGAAGAGTAGATGAGAATACAGATCACATTGATTATCCATCCCATCAGAAAATCACCAAATATTTCCATCATGGATCTCCACAACTTGGAATTCAAAAATCTATGGAGGTTGATGTTACTATAATTGACAGTAATGATTGGAGATTGATTAGCTAATGGTGATGATGATGAAAACCGACCAAGATCATAGGAATTCAAGATAGTAGAAAGGTTAGATCAGTTATTGTCTTGTCATTGATGTCAAGCAATTGATTTCTAGTTTATATTGTATTGTCATATCATTCGGTATATGATATAAGTTGAATGAGTTAAGGAGAAGAAGAAATGAGATTTTGTGAAGTTGAAGAACTTAATTAGGTAACTAATACAGATCGGACAATGTTAAGATTATATTGATATAATTGTTTTCTACCTAACATATGATTATGTTAATTTGGTAAAGCATGGTAATGAAGATTTGTCAAGTCAGTAAGCAAAATAGTTTTTTCTATCGAGCAAGAAATGTCACTTATTAAAGGCAACAGAACTCAAGGAACTGAACATAAAATTTAGGCACCGAGAAAAGTTAACAAAAATTCATATTTATCTACTGAGAAAAGAACAGATATTAAATACAAGGATTAGAATAACATTTAATGATTAGCTATGATGAGCTGGAAGATTAAGATGATAAGGAAAGTTAGTTACATAGATCTATGATCAGGAAAATTCTTGATGATGATCTACTACTTAGATCTAAATGGTTAAAGCAGAAGGAACAAGTTTCAAGAAAAGTTCAAGTTCCTAGGTGAAAGAAAATGTGTTACCAAGATCTAGATTCAAGGTATAATGAATTGGATGGCTGAGAATGATCAAAGGAAAACGTAATAGAGGTGATTAAGTAGAAAAAATATCCATATAAAGGATGATGTTGTATAGACAAATGGTTGGAAAAATGAAGAGCTGAAGAGTCACCAACCGATGCAGTGAAGAAGGAAAAGATAGATTCCGAGTGGAAAAGTAGAATTTGATGAAGTGTTGAAGCCAGTGGAAAGTAAAGAATTGAAGTGAAGATAAAGAGCACACAAAGGATCTGATTATGCAAAGGATAGTTGAAAATCTATAGGTCAATTTGTTTATTGTTTCTTATTAACATTTGTAACAGAGAAATCTCTTAACAAAGTGGACTTAATAGTCTTATTGTAAAATCCTTGCAAAACATAACATTCTAAAGAGCATTCAAAGTCCTTTGACCAGGCCACTCCTAACAGGGTGAAGATCCTAATAGATCTGAGGTAAATCCCTTGATCGGGTCACACCTAATAGTGTGCATTGTAATCTTTAACCGAATTAGCTCTTAACCAGGCATGCTTCAGAAGAGTATTTTCTTAGTGGGTGACAATTTTCATAGTGGTTTTTCCCAAAGTTGGGTTTCCACGTTAAATACTAGTGTTACATGTGATGAATGGTTTATTTGATTGATTTACTGATTGTTAAAGTGTGTTTAATGTTGTTGGTAAATAGTGAATTGAGTTTAACAGAGATGACACCGAGTTAATTAGAGAAAAGATTTTTAGGTATTTGGAATCAAGGATTACTGATTCACTCCCCCCCCTCTTCGTAAATACATCATTTCCCAGATGTATTTGAAATATCCTCGCATGATATTGTTAAATTTATCTCCTAACTCCTTAATATACTCACTCATTTGATAAATAGAAGGTCTATCGGTTTTCAAAATTACTTGACCTTTACCGAGAAATAAATTTTGCACATTGAAGAATAAACATACCAGGAGAGAATCACACTTCAGTAATTTATTTTTGTCATTTTGAATTATTTGCAAATTTGCAAATAGTTGATTTTTCACCATATCATCTAGGTCATATTTTATCCCTTCCTTCACAATTTTGTATGCAGCATGAATTGTACCGCTTAGTATACTATTCAATCTGCTAGATTGATATACTTTGTACCCTATTATCATCGATGCAAATTTGACCTCTGGATCTTCAATGTCAACTACCATCATAGCTCTATGATCTTGTTTTATTTTGTCAACTACGCTACTTCACAGGTTTCTTAGTGTGCAGGGCTCCCCAATGATCATGAATCATGCAACCATACAGATTATTTCCTTTGTGATTTTAACTGGTCTATCCAACCAAATGAATTTTTCATAGAATCTTCTCAAAACATATTGTGCCCATTCTTTGTTGAACTCCATTGGCATATGCACGCAATGCATTAAACCCTTCATTTCCAAGTGTTTGATTTTATCCTTCAGTACTCCACCAACACACATGTTGTTGTATTCCTTTACAATTTGACCATTTCCCAACTCCTCAATCTTGCAATGGATAAATGTGTTGATGTCTTCTATTAACAATACTTGTGGAGGGATGGAAGATAGGGCTCCATCTTTATCAACCTCAATGGATTTCATTGGATGCAATTTGTACTTTGGTTGCACTTTCTCAATAATCTCAGTAAATCTAGGATTTTCTACGCTGCTAGTCGTGATTAATAACATGATCGCACTTAGAAATTTTCTTGTCAACGTTCTACTCAAACCACTCTAATAAACTGGTGGCTAGGGTTCCTTCAACTTCTCGATTCAATCTCAAATCTCAATTGCTCCAACTTAGATTGCACTTAGTATTTTCTATGAATTTCTCTCAAAAGCTCTCAAGTAATTTCACCAAATCACAAAGTGAAAAATGACTTTACTTTTCACCATTATACTATACCAATCAGCTCTAATGGCTATAAGATAATGTAATAAATCCCCTTAACCTATTAACCTTACATATTCCCTATACCTGTTGATGCTTGAACTAACTTGTACTGACAAACATATCGATCTTTGTATACCACTCATCATAATTTCACAAAAATATATAATAATGTATTGTAATATATCCCAAAATATTGATAGATCTTTTCATGCATAGTCATAAGGGACTGGTTTACTGATTTTACATTGTAGTTCTCCCCCCTAAGAAAGTAGTCTGATTAGTTTGAAGTAGGATCCTCTTTTCCAGAGGATGTTGTCTCTTCTGCAACCTTTCCTTCTTGTGATTTCTGTCTTGCTTTCCTCTCAATCTTCTTCATCTTATTCTTACTTCTTCAGGATCAAGAATATTTTTACCTTTCCTATCTTCATTGCTTGGTAATCAGTTCTTATACCTACAATCTCTTGCTAGATATCCAAACTTGTGACAATGAAAACATGCCATACCTATTGTCCTCTAGGGTACAGCATTACCTCTAGGGTTTCCTAATATCTACGGTTCACGTACATGTGTCCATAGTTCCCACAAATAGTGCATGTGATAATCATGTTTCCTTCTCTTCTTAGAACACTCACTGGTTTGTTAGGCATTCTTGATGAAGGTACTCTTGATCTGCAATGTTTTGTCTTGTGTCCAAAATTGTTGCATGTGTTACAATAGCCATTAAAACTCCCTTAAGATGATCTACTACTGGGTCTTGATCTTCACTCATAAGATTGATGACCAAAATTTCCATATTTATAGAAATAACCACTAAATGAATAAGCTTTTAATACTAGTTTTCTCCTATAGACATTAGTTGTATGACCAATCTTTCCACATTTGTGACAAGTAGATCTATGAAGTTTCTTACCGAGATTGTTTGTTTCTTCTTTTGGATTTGCTTGTTTCTTATCAGATTTAGGATTTGATGACTCACCAACTTCAAATGTTCCTTGCCTTGTGTAACCTAGACCGGTTAGGTCATTGGGTCACCTTTTTATTTTAAATTGTTCCTCAATCCTTTGCATTCATTTACTACCTTGGTTCAGCTTCTCATATGCTTCTTTCTTGGACTTCAATTCCTTCTTTAGTTTCTCATTCTCTTCTCTAAGTCCTTCATTCTCACTTAGGATCTATTGATTCTCCTGAGATATTCTAGAGAGTTGTTCCTCCTTTCCTTTTAGTGAATCCTCAACAGCTTTCTTGAATTTTTGAGCAACTTTCCTTGGATCTTCAACTTTCCTTTTTCCTTGAAGATTTTAACACATCCTTATGGCTTGAATTTTCTGAACTCTTTTCTTATCTTGGTTGCTTCTTCAATCAAGATCATGTTCTTTTCCATCAGATCTGTTATTGTTGCTTCAGCTTCCTTAGAGTTAGCACTTCCTTCATATATTTCATCAATGTTGTCCAAACTTACTCTCAATTGTTCAGACAATTGAAGATCCTAACAGATCTGAGGTAAATCCCTTGACTGAGTCACACCTAACAGTGTGCATTGTAATCTTTAACTGGATTGGATTTTAACCATGCATACTTCAGAAGAGTATTTTCTTAGTGGGTGAAAATTCCCACAATGGGTTTTCCCAAAGTTGGGTTTCCACGTTAAATACTGGTGTTACATGTGATGAATGGTTTATATGTGATTGATTTATTGATTGTTAAAGTTTGTTTACTGTTGTCGATAAATAGTGAATTGTGTTTAACCGAGATGACACCGAGTTAATTAGAGAAAATATTTTTAGGTATTTGGAATCAAGGATTACTGATTCACACCCCCCCCCCCCCCCATCTTCGTAATCCAATAGTTGAAAGTCAAAATAAGTCAGATGTTGTAAAGTTATTTGGGATTGAAATCGGGACTAATCCAAAAGGGAAAAAACTAAACTATGGTGAGATTCTAATGGAGTACAAAGAAAATGGGCTATCTCGGATTGAAATTGATCCAAAAGGAAATGGACAAATAGATGGAAAAGATGTGGACTTAACTTTGAGACGGTGAAATGGAAATTGAATCTAAAACATTAGAATTGGATAGATTAAATGTGTGATGTATTTAGTTATGATTTTGATGGATAATATTACAATTACATCTATTATGGTTTTGGAATTTTAGGGTTCATTGTTAACCCAAAAAAATGGATTATGCACCTTTTTCGGATAGTTATGTGAGAGTGAAACTAGTATAATGTATAGATATAATTCTACAATTTGTGGAAATAATACAATACAATATATAGTTTGAAACTTGTTTATTTCATTTTTTGTATCTAACTTTATGTAAGGATGGGTGATGTTTACAAAAACCTTTGGTTATTTATTAGATTGTGAGGTTCAAGTTCTTAGTTATCAGCCCTTAGATAGATTATTCAATGAAAATGAACCAATGCTAAGAATAATAGATAAATCCACAATATGAGTACTCTTACCTAATTATGATTCAATTATAGTATAATTTATTTATCTAGAATTGAAAATAATGTTCTAAATGTGCTCTATAAGTATACTATATGGTTCTTTTCCATTAGTTTTAGTCATTAATACAATAAGCCATTGTGTATAAAATAGATAATTTACACTTTTTATTCAACTCATAATGATTATCAGGTGATAAAGTGGAAAAAAAAATTAAAAATTTAAATTTTAAAAAATGACAAACATATCTAAAAATTTGGAATTGGAACTGATATAGATGAACTGCACAACTTTGTGTACTTGAACTAAGATGGGAAAAGAGAACATTTACGAAATTGAAGTATTTTAGGGATCATTCATGATGACATTCTTAAGTAAGTGTCACAATTTTTGAGCTTTTATTCAAAATAGATCGTCTTAAACACTAATAAATTTATTAAAGATGACCAAGTCAACATAGATATACAAGTTTTATCCTTCAAGTGTTTCCTATATTAATTTGCATGTGAGATATTCTGAGAATAAATTTCAAAGTAATATTACACAACCAACATGAGAAATAAATATTTTCGAAACACTCATAGAAAAGGGATCTTTGTAAAGTAACAAATAATCTACACCTAATTTTGTTGGTGGAATTGACAACAATATCAAAGACAACAAGTCTCGATTTAAATAGATTCCACACAAACAGGGATGGGCAAAGTTAAATTTTGATGGTGCCTTCAAAAGCAACCTTGGTATTTCAGGAACTAGATGTGTCATTCATTTAGAGAATGGTGAAATTATAGAAGAACTGGATAAACTTCTAGAAAGAGATGCGAATAATATTATAGAATTTAAGGATGTGGTAGAAGGATTGGTATTATGTAAGGAATTAGGATTTGGAAGGAGACTATTCCTTAACTATCAATGCTCTTAGATTTAGCTCGTCTCAAAACTAGAGATTGAAATCCCTTTTAGAAAAAATATTGGAAATAATAAATTCTTTTGAGAATACAACATCTAATTGTATCTACAAAGAAGGGAATGGTATAGAAAATAGATTGGCCAATATGGGGGCAAATGTACAGAACATGAGGAAGATTAATGATAGAAATGTTTTTATCACCACTCTACAAAACTAAGTTGAATTGCTTAAATTCTTTCACATAGATCAATTGTATTGTTAGGAAAGGTGGTGTCTACTAAAGTCTTGGAAGGAAAGGAGAAAATGTTTGTATATGTAACTATCGGATAGGGTGATTTTTTCATAGTATTAAGGGAGGGATAACTTAATTGTAAATAACATTTATTATGGGAGAAAATGAGAAATCTCTTATGTATAGACCCGTTGGGTAGTAGATTCTTAGTGGTGATTTTTCAATGTGGATGAATTCATCATGGGTGGTAGATGAATTGTCTTCTCCAGTTGTCCAAATTGAAAATTTTGTATACAACTATTTGATGGGGGGATTTTTTCGTAGTATGAAGGGAGGGAGAATTTAATTGTATATAATATTCATTATGGGAGTAGAAGAGAAATTTGTTATGTATAGAACTGTTGGGGAGTAGATTTTTCATATTGAATTTTCAAAATGGAGTGATACATCATGGGTGGTAGTTGAATTGTCTTCTTCAATTGTTCAAATTCTTTGGCATAGACCATTTGTATTGTCAGAGAAGTCGGTCGTTATAGAAGTTTTAATGATCAAGTAGGTTTTTTGAAAGATGTGGGGAAACGATTAAAAATAAACAAAAAAAAAAGTGTCATCAGAAATTTCATTTCTACTACATTGAGTTGACTCCTTCATTTATGTTAGGAAAGTTGGTATGCAATTGAGAGAGCATTTATGTAAGGAAAGGAAATTTTGAATCAAAAAGATCATAGTCGAGCAAAGGGAATATGGATTTCGGATAATGTGATGGAGATAATAAAGATTTCAGTATGTTAAGGATTGTCGACAAAATAGTAGGATAGTGGATGGAGTGTTGGAGAATATATAGATTCAGTATGTCAAGGAGAGTCGTCAAATTGGTAAGAACAAAATTTTCTTACAAATTTTGGCAAGTTGGAGAGTGGAAGTTTGAATTGAGATGTGATGGTTACTAAAAGAGTTAGATATAAATGTTGGACAAGTTGGCATTAGGGGAATCGTCAGGAAAAAGAAATTTGGTATTATTATAAATCCCTTAAACGAGTTTTGATGTTGTTGCTTTCAATATTTTCCTTTCATTGTGATTATACCACAATTTAAGTGCCAACTCGTAGGGATTGTAGGCCATTATTGCAAGCTTAATCTATGCAGTAGTTCTATTTAGTAGAAAGAGAAGGAAGACAATTCTTCAACGGCTTTAGTAGTGAAATAGAAGACAAGGATGAGAGTTGGAGTAGAAAAATCGTAGACAAGGAAAAGTGTTCAAACTCAAAGTTCATCTGAATTTAGTAGCAAGTTTATTAGGCTTTTTCGAGTATCTCTTATTATGCTTTTCTAAAACATTTGTTATATTGTATATGTTGAACATATTATTATTAATATATCTTTGGCTCTAGCCTTTTATTATAAACTCTATTATATTTTAAAGCTTTCTTTTATTGATATGTCCCACTTGTATAATTTTTTACTATTGAATTAAAAAAATTAATAGCTTGGTGGGTGTCTAGTTTTGTAAGTTTTTGTATATTTATTACGAATATACTTATAAAGATAATCCATACAAAATAAAAAAATATGTACAAATAAACAAAACCTAACAAAATTTTAAAATAGTTTGACTGATAAACCTAGAATTTGATGGTCGTGTTTGTCAATTTTCCACTTTTAGACTATATATGACAGCTTAAAATTTTATTGGATTGTGTAGATCAACAATCTATATTTTTATAAAATCATAAATATGATACTTTAAAGTTATAATAAACACTAAAAATTTATAGTATTTACTTTATATATATATATATATATATATATATATATATATATATATATATATATATATATATTTATTTATTTATTTATTTATTTATTTATTTATTTATGTTAAAATATAGATTTATTTAAAATATTTTAAAATGGTAAGATATGAATGTTTCTAAATTAAATAAATTAAAATATTTAAAATTTTAAAATTTTAATATTAATTATTTGTAAATAAAAAATTGACAGTTTTTTTTTTTAAATGTAAAATGAAAGACATTAAAATGAGCAAACAGTGGTGAAAAGTTCATATGGCAGGTAAGAGTGACCGTCAAATTTCCTGCAAGAAATTCCTGCAAAATGCTACAGGAAAACTATGGAGAAAAAATTTTGAAATAAGACTGAAAGTTAACTTGAAAAAATAAAATTTAAAATATCTTTTTAATATTTAATTTTATTTAACTAATAAAATGCAGACATCTAAAAAATATTCACACTTTATTTTTTTAAAAAAATTGAACTATATTTTTAGATATCTCTGCTGCTTTTTTTATTTTCTGCATGTGCTGGTCGGACATTTTTGCTATATTGGGAAAAAAAAACTATAACTTGAAAAAAGACTGAAAGTTAACTTTAAAAAATCGAACTTTATTTTTAGAAAATGTGAACTTCTTTTTAATATTTAATTATATTTAACTAATAAATACAGACATGCGAAAAATATTCACGATTTATTTTTTAAAAAATTGAACTATATTTCTAGATATCTCTGCTGCTTTTTTTGTTTTTCTGCATGTTATTTTTGGCCCCTGTTGCATGTGCTGATCGGACAGTTTTGTAACAGTGAGTGTGCATGTTTTGTAGTTTACATATTAAGTGCATTATAAGTGTTTTTTATGCACTGATAATTGGTATCAGAGTTGGGAGATTGTAGAAAACAAGCATAGTGAGAGCGGGTTTCAGATTTGCAATGGAAGAGGTATGACTATGTCTATATGATATCAGAATTTTTCTGTAAAAGATAGTATATATTTCTGAATTCATCAAGAAAGAAAGAAAATAGTGAAGAATTAAGTTACAAATTATGGTTTTCAATTTTGATGTTCTTGCAGGGTTTTTCAAGGATAGTATATATTTCTGAATTCATCAAGAAAGAAAGAAAATAGTGAAGAATTAGATTACAAATTATGGTTTTCAATTTTAATGTTCTTGCAGGGTTTTTCAAAGGAATCTGATGAAGAAAGGTATGAAACCCTTGATTCTAGGGCTAACTCTCTGCTGGATCTTGAAGCTATTTCAAAAGATGCAAGTGACAAAGAAAGCATATCCAGTGCCCATGATTCATCTGGGTGTAAAACATTGAGTAAGGATAGTGATCAGAAAGTTGAGTCAAATGGTGATAAAAATGATCAAGTGGAGGGTAATTCTGAGGCAACAAAGAGAAAAACTATTCAAGGACAGGAAGGAGGAAAAGAAGGTTGTTCAGAGTTCAAGGGTATTTTTGGGCACTGGGCAGCTCAGCTTTACAAAAACCGAAAAAGAATATGGTTGGGTACTTTGAAGACTAAAGAAGAAGCTGCCAAGGCTTATGACAGAGCTAGTATGAAGATCAAAGGCCAAGATGCTCAAATGAATTTCCCCTCTGCACTAGTTTCAAAAGCTGAGAAACTGTTTCAGGATTCTCTTACTTGTGATGAACTTTTGCATTTAATCAGAAATCATAATTATGCTAGAGAGCTGCAAAAGTGGTACAATACTCATCAGGAGAAGGGTAAGAATGTGATTCTAGGAGGCCCCATCATGGATAGGGAGTATCTATTTGAAAAGATGATGACTCCTAGTGATGTGGGAAAATTACACAGGTTAGTGATCCCAAAACAACATGCTGAAAGCCATTTTCCTAAGGATAGGTTAGATTCTGAGTCAGAAACTATTCTTACATTTGTGGATGCGAGTGACAATAGAGAATGGCAATTTAGATTTTCATTTTGGGCAAACAGCCAGAGTTATGTGCTTACAAAACGATGGATAAAATTTGTAAATCATAAGGGTTTGACAGCAGGAGATATTGTTTCCTTCTCCAGGGATTGTAATATGCCAAGCAATAGATTTTACATTGCAGCCCATGTCTCTCAGAATTTGATGAGCAATAATTGTGTTGAAGATCAATCTGGATCTAATGAGTTACTTCAAGAAAAGGGATTTGATGCCACATCTAGTACACTAAGCTCACTACCAACTCTGAGTAATTGTGAGCCCAAGAAGTTGGTGAAACCTGGTGAAAAAAGTGGAGTAGATGAGAATGCAGATGACATAGATTATCCATCCCATCAGAAAATCGGCACTCATTTCCATGGATCTCCACAACTTGGAATCAGAAAAGCTATAGAGGATGAAAGTGAAAATAAGTCTGATGTAGCTGTAAAGCTCTTTGGGATTGAAATCGGAACTAGTCCAAAAGGGAAAAAACTGAAAGGTGGTGAAACTCAAATGGAGTTGAAAGAAAAAGGGCTATCCCAGATTGAAATTGATCCAGAAGCCAATGGACTGATAGATGGAACATGTTTGGACTTAACTCTGAGACTCTGAAATGGAAATCGAATATGTTAGATTTTTGTTACATAGATATTTCAGAGTGATATTAAGTTATGGTTTTGATGCATGATTTTAAAATTACATCTATATTTATGGTTTTGGATATTTAGGATTTATTGTTAACCCAAAAAAGTGGATTGTGCACTTTTTGGGTTAGTTATGTGAGAGTGAAACTTGTCTAATGTATAGATATAAATTTACAATTTGTCGAAATAATACGATACAATATATAGTTTGAAATTTGTTTATTTCAATTTTTTATAATTAATTTTATGTAAGGATGGGTGATGTTTACAAACACCTTTGGTTATTTATTAGATTGGGAGGTTCAAGTTCCTAGTTATCAATTCTTAGATAGACTAATTCAATGAAAGTGAATCAATGTTAAGAATAATAGACAAACCTGCAATATGAATACTCTTATCTAATTATGATTCATTGCTAGTATATTCTATTTTATATATTTACAAATAAAGTTCTAAATGTGCTCTATAATTATACTATATGGTTCTTTTCTATTAGGGTTAGTCCTTAATACAATAAGCCATAGAGTATAAATTAGATAATTTATATTTTTTATTTAACTCATAATGATTATCAAGTGATGAGGTGGAAAAAGTTTTAAATTTAAAAATTTAAATTTTAAAAAATGACAAGCATATCTGTCAAT
Organism: Chamaecyparis obtusa; assembly: GCA_027943335.1. Classification (NCBI taxonomy): domain Eukaryota; kingdom Viridiplantae; phylum Streptophyta; class Pinopsida; order Cupressales; family Cupressaceae; genus Chamaecyparis; species Chamaecyparis obtusa. The sequence continues at coordinate 127,366 of BSBK01002237.1, forward strand.
TTAGAATTAGAATTGAGATAGATGAACTTTACAACTCTATGTACTTGAACTAAGATGGGAAAAGAGAACATTTATGAAATTCAAGAATTTTAGGGATCCTTCTTGATGACATTCTAAAACAAGTGTCGTAGTTTTTGAGATTTCAATCAAAATAGATCATCTTAAACACTAATCAATATATTAAAGACAACCAAGTCAACATGGATAGACAAGTTTTACCTTTCAATTGTTTCCGACATCATGTGAGATATTGTGAGAATAAATTTTAAAGTAAAATTACAAAACCAACATGAGAAATAAATGTTTTTGAAATACTCAAAGGATACGGATCTTTGTAAATTAACAAATAATGAACGTAAATCATGTGTACTCATTCCTTTGGATATATTTTTCAAATTAACCTACAAGTACAATAGAAAAGGTTGTAATGTGTAGCATATGTCAAGTGTTTAAAATTTGAGCATAATCTCAACTTGCTTTACAAACTAAAGAAAAAAGGTAATTTAGTAGGACAAGATGTTAGATTCTCTCAAGGACTCAAGCCTCCAAGATCACTTGCAACCAAAACTTCATTTTAAAGAAAGAAGTATAGAGCAAGATCATATATATGCAATAATAGATGCAAAATGATTATTGATACATTTGATACATGATTTGTAACATATGGGACCTTGTTTATCTAGGCAAGGTTTAGAGAAAATACCTATGGGGAAAACCCCTCTCCAAAAGATAAAATTATACAAGAAAAAAATAATCATGAACATGCATGATGGAATAAGTGAAGACTAGAGGAAATAGCATGACTCTTCAAGGAATATATCCATCATAAATATAAAATCAATATCCCTCATGAGAGAGAGAGAGAGAGAGAGAGAGAGAGAGAGAGACTATATATCACCTCATAATGAAGTATCTCCTATGCTAATGGTAAAATCTCAAATACAAACGAGATTTTTGATGCCTCTAGTTGGGAATAAACAAGTATGATAAATAATGTAGAAGAAACTCTAACTTCAAGAATTGATATGGGGGAAGAAGTCTCATGATGGGTGTCTCTAAAAAAAACCAAGTGTCTCCATGCTAGAGTGTGCTACTACATAATTAGGTGATACCCCAATAAAATAAAATGATAGATAAAGACTATGTAGAAACTCATGAACTTCAATCTCCAAGGATATTGATGGTGTAATAATGGTTGTAGCATAAAATAAAATAAAATGAGAGATAAGCCCTAAATTGATTCTAATTCTGTTATATAATGCATAATGTATTTTTAAGCCCTAAAAATACATGGCTTGTATGTCGTTTACTTAGAAGAATCTGGTTAGTCACGTGATTTGACCAAATTTATGACTAAACTATTTTAGTCATTTATTTAGTCACCTCATTTAATCACTTGATTTGGTCATTGATTTAGTCATTGATTTAATCATGGCAATGATTTATTTAATCATATATTTATTCATTAATTTAGCCATTATTAAATAGTCATATATTTAGTTATAAATTCAATCATATTAGGGAACGATAGAATCGAACCACCATCCTCCTACTTGTAAAGCAAGTGCTCTTCCATTGAGCTAGTACCCTTTAAAGAAGAATCATACCATGTATACTAGTACTTTTCATTAAACATGATTTCAAGTTTTTCCATCTATAGTTCAAGGGCAACAGAGCCTAAGGGGAGGATGACTAGCGATACTCTAAACTCAATGATGAAGTTATTCAATGTGCAATATAAGGATTTATGTCAAATATATCAATTGGAAATGCTTTGATAGTCATGTATGCAAAAGGTAAAAGCATAGACAATGGACGTGAACTATTTGGCACAATGTCTAAAAGACATGCCATCTCATGGATGTAGACAAAAAAATCACAAAGGCCGGCATGGGAGCTTTGTCGGAACAGGGTATAGATATCCATCAAACTATAAAGATAGAGCAATTTTGTCAAATCTTGTAGTTGCAACAGTCTTGGTAGATATGTATGCAAAATGTGGAAGCATAGACAAGGAATGCGACCTATTTGACCAAATGCCTCAGATAAAGCTTTGGAACAGGGTAATGCAACGGGGATTTTCATTAGATATTATAGTTAGGACATGGTCTTGGTTGTCTTGTATGCAAAATGTAAAAGCATAGGCAACACACCGGAATTTTTTGAGAGATTGCCTCAAATAAATGTGGTCACATGGACTGCAATGATTGTAGGATATGCACAAAATGGAAAAAATACTTTTCTAAGTTGTCTTTCATGGAAAAAATAATTGTCTAAATTGTCTTTCATGGAAAAAATACTTGTCTAAGTATATTCCAAATCGTATAAACGACTATTGATGCTTTAACTAATTACTAACCTAGAAAAACACTAAATTGAACCGGTATATTGGCCACTCAAGAAATATTATGGTATGACAAACCTTCTAATGATTTTCCATATGCCTCTCTAAATCTGTCGCCAAATGTGTTTTCCAAATAGCTATTCTAAACCAAAAAAAGGAAAATACCTTAAAATAGATTACACAAGTAAAACAAAATAATATGCCACAAAGTGTGCACTGCATTAGTATGCACTGTAAACCAAAATATAAGAATTAGAGGAAGTTGATGTTAATGTGCATATAATTGAAGTCCAAAATTTGAGTATCCTTATGATCTTACCTTAAGACAAGGTAACTTTGACTAGCATGAAGGGGATGCAATGTAGCCTGCATGTCATTGATCGGAGCCATGTGCTCATGAGAGTCCATTAAAACACCATTATAGCTAAACATTCTTCTAACATCATCTACACCACCAAAGACATGTTACATTTCATCAAACATAACATTGTGGTAAAACATTATCATTAATGAATATGTAGGTTTAAATTCAATCAAAGATTGGATGAAGTCATTTCCAGGATTGACACTGACACCATGCATGGTTCTACCAAAAGATACATGAGGCTTCATTTCATCTTCATATGGCAATAAGGATAAAGACACATTATCTTGGAATCCAGATTGTTTTAGGTCAATAGTAGGCTGCCTATTTTGAATGCCATGGTTTCTCTAGAGAACCTGTGTAGTTGCCTCAGAGTGCCTTGATTCTGCATTGTGGGGGGTTCGAATCACTTTCAGATTTAAATTTTTTTTCTCTTGGAAATTCATCAACAATGTCAAGCTCAGATTCACCTTCTTTGTGTGGGTGTAATTGTTTTATTTTTGCATAGGCTTTAAAATTTTGGAACCAATTGTAAACATTGGTCTCAGAAATCCGACCATATTGACTAAGTTCCATAGTGATCTCCTTTATTCTCTACTTATTTGGAGTGGTTGTGCCTTGCTCAAACAATCTCTCCAAGATTTGAAGTTGAATTTGGCTTGGCATCCACCATTGTCTTGCATATGTTCTGAACGTCGAAGTTCCTGAATCTAGATTATATAGTGTGTGCTTCCCTATCAGAAAACCTATCAAAATAATTATGCAACATTAGAATCATGCCATATGTATTTTTTGTATAAAATGCATTAAAATGTCAGTGACTAACATTATTCTTCATTCAGACCTAAAATATCAACTCTAAAGCTATATATGCATTAAAATATCAATGACTGACATTATTCTTCATTCAGGCTTAAAATATCAATTCTAACTATTCTTAGTTTTCTAAGTTTCTTTCACTCTAAAGTCTAAAGTTGAAAGTAAGAGTATGCAATAAAGGTAGTTTAAAACTATAATAATGGAACCCCTTTGGAAAGGATCTTTGTATTAATGGGGGACCCTTGACAACTAGTTGGTGAATATCAGAGAGAGAAATCATCACGTATACTTGTACATTACTATTTTATATGGCCATTTTTGTGTGATATACTTCATTTCGTAATATAAAATATATGAATGTTAAAAACCATTAACCATTTTTCAAGATATGATCATTAACAAGTAACAATCTCCTCGATAAATATTTGGTCTTATACAATAAATATGAAAATTAAAAAGTTCATGCAAATTACCCTGCTGCTAGAGTAAGCCATGCATAATTCTAAACTATGGTCAAGACAAAATCAATTTCCCTTCCCTTAATTGATCCCCATTTAAAGGAAGTATAGTCTGCATTGTTCATTTTTTAATCTAATTCTCAGATACCATAGGTGTATCATATTATTAATGAATGTTTCATTACCTAACTAACCAATAGACCATCTCATGACCTGTGTGAATTTGAGCTAAGAAAAGATAGGCAGACTTGTGCATTTGAGTTCACACTCTAGGAGACTACATCTGTGCTGAGTTTTTTATTTTCTCTTCTAACATATGTAATACAGCCCTGATATTCTATCTAGAAGAAACGGAATAGCAATAAGAGGCTTATAAATATTACAATGACAAACTTTCTTATTTTCTCTTAATGTTGGCATCAACATTAAACTTTCATCCAAATTTATTTAATGTTGCATAGCATGACCCACATCTACAGATAGACATGTAATTGGCACAATAAAAACTATTCCTACATAATTCAAATATGTTAAAAAATATGTTAGGAGCACATATTTTACTGAAGTTCTTAAACAGCAACAAAAGAAACTTTCATACTATAAAGAATATAACAAAAATTGTTATGTAAAAGTGCATTAAACCAATAAAAATGCAGGCACACACATAACACACTTATTTTATCGTGGAAACCCTTGATCAGAGGGAAAATCCACGGTGGGAATTAATATCCATGAATCTTCTCACTGCAGTTATGAAGTCTTACTAAGAACTACTCTGCCAAAGGTATAGAACCAACTTGTATATACATCAAAATTTCCATCTCATAATATATGTACAGTTTTGCAAAAATGTCCTTGTAGATTGATTTTGTAGAAGTCATAGATTGCTGCCAAGACTCCTTTAGTATCTCTAAGGCTATAAATTGTCCTTTCAGTCCTAAAGCCAACTCCATACTTTCTAAGATACTCATATTAGGGGTTTATATGAGTCCTTCTGCCTTTTAGATGCTTTTTTGCAGTATGTCCATAGTGGGTGTTAGGAACGATTGTAGCTCTAATAGAGTCATTACCCTTTTGTCTTCCTCTACTTTTAGTTGTTGATAGGTAACCTCTTTTACCTTCAATTTATACAATGATATTGAACTGGTTGTAGGGTCCAGATTAGTTGTTAGGTTCATTAGTTCTTATTTTTCTTTATCTCTTTTATCCTTTATCTCAGTGAAATGAGAGGTATTTTCAACTTTTGCAAATAATTGATCAGCATCAAGTAAGTTTTCTTTTAATTGTTTGACAAGTCCAAACAATGACACTTTATCAATGGCAATTTTCTCAGGTAATTTGTCCAACATTTTCTTTTCTAGTCTTTTCTCAGTCATTTGTAACATTGCATCCTCTACATCATGATCAGGATTATTAATTGCTTCTACAAGTGTTTCAAGTTGATCAATAATTGGGACATCATCATCATAGTCAAAATCAAGGACTATGTCAGATAGTATATCTCTGGCCTTCCTCAAAACTTTTGTCTTCCTCTTCTTTTGTTTTGCTTTGTCTCTTTCTTCCTTGAGCATAAGTTGCTCAGAATACTTCCTTAGCTCCTTTGGTTTAAGTTTAGCGATATCAATGGTTGGTATCACTATCTCATCTTCCGGTTCTTCTTCTCCTTCCTCTTCATCTTCAGCTCTCTTCGTCTTCTTCTTTTCACTCGATTTCTCACCTATTTGAGTCTCAGAATGTGACACACTAGGTGTATTTGGGTGTTGTGACTCTTTTTTGTCCTAAATTGGATTATGCACTTCAACAGTCTTTAGTTCACTCTCCTTATTTGTTTCCTTTTCCTCAATGGGATTATCATTTTTTTGTTGTGCAGTAGGAGTAATTTGAGAGGTTGTAGGTTCCTCAACCTATTGTTGATTCATCATATTGGTATTGTCCACCAGTTATGTGTTTTCTACTTTATCTTCTACTACCATTGGTGTACTGGCAACATTTGTATCCACATCCATCACATCGATATCCAATAAATCTTTCATGGCTGATAAATTACCAATATCCAAAGTATCATCAAGAGAAGGTGGTTTGTCTGTAATATCCTCAATGATAACTTCACCTGTGGTGTCCTTTGTCAAATCAATCCTTTCAATTGCTTCAATATGACTAGGTATACTTGACATGACATTTCCAATTAGTTGATTTATGGTAAAGGTGTCATCCACCTATTGTCTATGTCCGGTTGGGGTTCCTCTCAAGATCAATATTAAAAACTTGCTTCCATATGTCAATAGCCTCTTTCTCCACTTCTCATGGTTTGTTTACCAAGATTCTTGCCATAGTAATTTTTAGTGGCTAATATTCGCCAATTAGCTAATTTTGGAAATTTGAGAATCCCAATTTGGATAATAATTCAAGATTTAAGGCAACCTAAATCACTACATTTTTACAAAATTTTGATTTAGAAATATTTAAATCACAAAATAATTTATTTTATAAAAAACTTGAACTCGAAAATTCACCACAATATTCGATACATGATTAGATTTGATTCACCATAATTTTATAAGTTATTGTAGAAATTTAAATAAATTTTCCAATAATATATCATGATTATTAGTTACTGTAGGGATCTATCACCAACTTTTAGTTACCATTATTGACTTAAAGTATATAATCTAGTGACCCTAATTATATTCTATAAGGTAAAAATGGTACTATTTGGTTTGTAATGCTTATGGAGCTAAAATTTCTTTTGCATTGTTGATTTCAATGTAAATCAATGGTTTTGAAGACATTTTGGGCCCCATTAGTATTTAAAAATTTCAATACATTTGCCTCATGCAATACAATGAGGTTATTAGATTATATTTTAAATAAATGGTAGCAAGTAATTATTACAGAGTCTATTCATTAAACCCATTAAAGATTTCCACATTAAGCCTAATAATTTTCTATAAGAATTATATTTTTTTAAATATAAGTATTCACCATGGCGATTAATTAATTTCTTTTTATTGTTTGAGATTCACCAATATTTTCTACAAAAAAATTGTTATTCAAAAATAATCACCAATAAAAATACTTTTTTTTTCAAAAAATTTGAGAGATTCGCCAATAGAAATTAATTTATTTTTTCAAGAAAATGAAAGATTCACCAAGATTTTATATCTTTTTTAAGAGGGGGATTTCTTAAAGATTACTCTGATTCTTGCAGCTCTGCTTCTTACTTTGAATTTATTTATGTTCTCCTTTAGAGATTCATCAATTTCTAATGTTGAGAGATTAGGAATAGTTATTACAAGAGTTCTTTCTCTAATCTCTCTGTGTATTTGCAAAGCATATTTCCAGCTTGCATCAACCTTTTGATATAATTCTTTAGGAATATGAGCTTGCAGCTGTACTCTATGAAATATATGTAGATGTTCAATGATAGCATCTTCTAATAGTTTCTTTTGTTCATCAGTCATAACTTTGTATTGGTGCTAACTAATATTTCCAATTCTTCCATGTTCAATTATACCTTTGATGAATTCTTTAGCTGGGAGAATTAACCTGTAAGCATTACCCTTCTTGGCTAGTTGAGAGATTTCCTTATCAAAATTAGTTCTCTCATCATCTATTGTTTGTTTGTTCTTTCTCTTTTTGTAAGTTTTGGCGGCCGGTTTCACTAGTACTTGTACTTCTTCTGCTACTTCTACAATGGAGGGTAAGGATTTTATTTTCACTGATTTTCCTTTCTTCTTAACATATACCTCAGGTATGTTATGTAACTCTCCCTCTACACTACTACCTTCACCTGTGGCATATTTCTGCTCAAGTTCACTGATCATTTCCCTTATATTTCTCTCAATTCTAGGTTTCTTTAGTTCCAACTATATCCTTGTATAGGCTTCTTCAAATGTTACAAACCTAGGTTTTGACAGGTCTAATGGTTTTGTCAGCATTGAATTCATGTGTAGAACTAATAGATTTTCATCCACTTCATATCTCATAGGAGGTACCCATGATATTCTAGGATCTATTGATTAGAGGATAAACAAATCGGTATTGACCATGAAACACACTGTATCCTTATACTTTTCAACTAAATGTGTTGGGATCCTAAGCCTCTTGTGCATCTTATCCTGGAAGTATTTGAAGTATCCCCACATGATGTTATTAAATTTATCTCCTAACTCCTTAATATACTCACTCATTTGATAAATAGCAAGTCTATCAGTTTTCCAAATTGCTTGACCTTTACTGGGAAAGAAATTTTGAACATATAAGAATAAACATACTAGGAGAGTGTCATACTTTAGTGATTTCTTTTTTTCCTTTTGAACTATTTGCAAATTTGTAAATAGTTGATGTTCCACCATATCAGCTAGGTCACATTTTATCCCTTCCTTCAGAATTTTGTATGCAGCATGAATTGCATCGCTTGGTATATTGTTCAATCTACTCAATTGATATACTTTGTAGCCTATTATCATCAATGCAAATTTGACCTCTGGGTCTTCAATGTCAACTACTGTCATAGCTCTATGATCTTGTTTGATTTTGTCAACCGTGCTACTTCACAAGTTGCGACATATCTTAGTGTGCAGGGCTCCCCATCGGTGATGAATCTTGCAACCATATGGATCATTTCCTTTGTGATTTTAATTGGTCTATCCAACCAAATGAATTGGTCATGGAATCTTCTCAAAACATATTGTACCCATTGTTTGCTGAACTCCATCGACATATATGCATTAAACCCTTGGTTTCCAAGTGTTTGAATTCATCCTTTAGTACTCCATCAATACACATATTATTGTATTCATTTACAATTTGATCATTTCCCAGCTCCCCAATCTTGCAATGGATAAACATCTTGAGGTCTTCTATTAACAGCACTTGCGGAGACCTATTAAAGATAGGTCTCCAGCTTTATCAACCTCAATGGATTTCATTGGATGTAATTTGTACTTTGGTTTCACTTTCTCAGTAATGTCAATAAATCTTGGATTCACTACGCTGCTAGCCATGATGAATAACATGATTGCACTTAGAAATTTTCTTGTCAAGGTTCTTCTCACACCATTCTAATCAACCGATGGCTAGGGTTCCTTCAAATTCTCAGTTCAATCTCAAATCTCAACTGCTCCATCTTAGATTTCACTTAGCATTTTCTCTAAAGTTCGTTCAAAAGCTCTCAAGTAATTTCACCAAATCGCAAAGTGGCAAATGACTTTACTATTCATGATTATATTTTAGTAATGAGCTCTAACATCTATAAGATAATGCAATAAATGTTCTTAACATGTTAACCTTACATATTCCCTATATCGGTTGATACCTAAACTAACTTGTACTTACAAACATATCGGCCTTTGTATACCATTCATCATAATTTCACGAAAACATAATTTTGTACTGTAACATATCCCAAAATGTTGATAGATCTTATCGTGCATAGTCATAAGGGGACCGGTTTAGTGATTTTATACTGTAATGCTCCCCCCTAAGCAAGTAGTCTGATTAGTTTGAAGTAGGACCCCCTTTTCCAGAGGATGATGTCTCTTCCACAACCTTTTCTTTGTGTGGTTTCTCTCCTACTTTCCTCCAGTTCTTCATCTTATTCTTCACTTCTTGAGGATCAACAATCTTTGTACCTTTCCTATCTTCATTGCTTGCCAATCGGTTCATATACCTACAATATCTTGCTAGATGTTCAAACTTGTGACAATGAAAACATGCCATACCTTTTATCCTCCATGGTCTTGCATTACCTCTAGGGTTTCTTAATATCTATAGTTCCCAAACATGTGTCCATAGTTCACACAAATAGTGCATGTGATATTCATGTTTCCTTCTCTTCTTAGAACACTAACCAGTTTGTTAGGCATTCTTGATGAAGGTACTCTTGATCTGCAATGTTTCGCCTTGTGTCCAAAAAATTTGCATGTTTTACAATAGCCATTGGAACTGCCTTAAGATGATCTACTATTGGGTCTTAATCTATACTCATAAGATTGATGACCAAAATTTCCACAGTTATAGCAATAACCATTAAATGAATAAGCCTCTCTTACCAGTTTTCTCCTATAGACATTAGTTGTATGACCAATCTTTCCACATATGTGACAAGTAGGTCTATGAAGTTTCTTACCGGGATTGTTCATTTCTACTTTTGAATCTGGTTGTTTCTTTTTAGATTTAGGATTTGATGATTCACTGACTTCAAATGTTCCTTGTCCTATGTAACCTAGACCGGTTAGGTCATTGGGTGTCCTTTGTCTTTTGAATTTATCCTCAATCCTTTTCATTCCTTCACTACCTTGGTTCAGCTTCTCATTTTCTTCTTTCTCAGACTTCAATTCCTTCTTTAGTTTCTCATTCTCTTCCCCCAAGTCTTTCATTCTCACTTAGGATCTATTGATTCTCCTAAGATATTCTAGAGAGTTGTTCCTCCTTTCCTTTTAGTGCATCCTCAGCAATTTTCTTGGCTTGTTGAGAAATTTTACTTGCATCTTCAGCTTTCCTTTTTCCTTCAATATTTTCACACATCCTTATGGCTTGACTTTCTTGTTATTTTCTTATCTCGGTTACTTATTCAGTCAAGATCATGTTCTTTTCCATCAGATATGTTATTGTTGCTTCAAATTCCTTAGAGTTAGCACTTCCTTCATATAGTTCATCAATGTTGTCCAAACTTACTCTCAGTTGTTCAAACAATTCTTTTCTTTTTTTCTAATGAGGCCTTTAACATGTTCTTCAACTCTTCAATCATCTCATTGGCTACCTCCAACTGTCTTTCATACCTATAACTTTCCATCTCCTCGGATCTACTCCCCAAGTTGTCAAACTTTCCTTCTAGGGAGTTGGTGCTCTGCTACCAATTGTTGGAAACAATAGATACTAAGAGGGGGGTGAATTGGAACTAATAAAACTTTCAAACTTTTACTAATACCCTTAAATAACAACAAAAGAAACTCCCATACTATAAAGCATATAACTGAAACTGTTATGTAAAAGTGCATTAAACCAAATAACAATGCAAGCACACACATAACACTCTTATTTTATTGTGGAAACCCTTGGTTAGAGGGAAAAACCATGGTGGAAATTAATACCCATGAATCTTCTCACTGTAGATATGAGGTTTTCCTTGTTAAAGGCTTACAATGTCTTTTCTGGAGACTCACCCTATTAGAAGTGATTAATACCCTATTAGGAGTATTGAAAGACCTATTACAATCTACCTTGCTAGAGGTATTTTACAACTTTGTCAAGAGTGTACCCGATTAAGGGATTTACAAATAAGTCTTGCTAAGAACTACCTTGTTAAAGGATTTACAAACTTGTTGTAACAACTAAGAAATAACAAGATTAATGACTTATAAAATAGCACATGCTTGTTGAATCAGATCCGTGTAAGCTCATACAATACTTTGTATTGACCTTCTATGACTACTCCACCGAATCACTTGATCACATCTCCAGATCTCTCTGATACTATCCTGTTTGATTTTTTTTCAACACATCGCTCTGTTTATCTCACCAGAACATTAAATAAACTTCATATACCATTTCTCCATAACATGTTTAGGGTTCTGATCATCAACCCTAATCATCATCTGAAAATTTTTCTTCAACCATAACACGTTTTACTTTCACCACCTTATTCAATTCTTGCATCTTTGTTTTCATTCCCAAGAAAACAAACTTATTTCTAATTGCTCTAAATCCACCTAGGAATCACATACAATCAAGGTTGTGATCTCAATAAGTGTAATGAAATGATTCCTTGTTGACCATACTTTACTTCCATACTATCTAGATTCAATGCATATACAAAACTCGTTGTCACTCACCGATATGTCCAAGTCGGCTTGATAAACTGTGAATTATTATTGCTAACCGGTTGAAACATACCCAAACTAGCTACCTATTCGCAATACTGAGTTACGGTCACAAACTTGTGTTCACCTATTGTCAATACACTTATCTCTTTAACCGCTTTGTAGAACTTGTCAATTTCCTTTATCGGTTCCAATCTTACTTCACTCTATGCACCAATTTGTACTTAGTCAATTCTCTAGTTTACCGATTTGACTAACATCCTATACTTTGCAATATTCTTTGTACATGTTCTTCTTATGACATTGCATGAATGCATAATTGAATCTTTGATTCAACATTTAGAATTAAGACTTTGAAAATATTTATAATAATAATTAGTTATAGTAAAATTTTGTTTTGAGGATTTAATTGCACTCTATGTTAGTTGTAATTTTTTAACATCATTAAATAAATAAACTTATCCCCCCTTTGTGTTTTAAGTTATGTTTGATATAGTCTTATTTTTAGATAAATTTTAACCTCCTATTTATTTGCCTCTATAAGTGGAGTTGAAGTGTTCCCATGTAAATTTTTAATTACACAAAAAGGATAAATTGGAATCTAGTGCTTACAAATTGAAAAAAAAAACTTTGAAAAAAAGGGGTTGGTATGTCCAAAAATTGTTTTCCCTTTTTTTATTTGCCTCCCTTTTTGTTTAGAAATTTTAGTTGCAAAAAAATATTATTAATAATTGACCATCATCTCCAAATACTCTAAAAATTTTGAATACTAACTAAAATAAACAAAGGAATTCTATAAGAAATACCTAAAATTTTCATTAATTATCAACTCCACTTAAAATTTTCATTAATTCACACTTATACATGTGTGTACATATACTAATGTTAGCATGAATTGTTCATTGTTATTATTAAAATTGTGTGTGTGTGTATTCAATTCTATAGTTGTAGTTCACCTCTCTTAACACTGCAACATTAAATAATTAAATAATTTATTCATACAAATATGACAGAGAATAAAAAATCACAATAATATAAAAAAATATTTAAATAGATAAACTATGTTACTATGTAAAAATATTATAATTTATAATTAAATATTAAATACAATATATTAATATTATTAATATGATCTATATTATTAATATAATAAAATAATGATAATAAAATTAATAAAACATTAAAATATAACTTAAAATAGTGAGAAAAGAATAATAATATCATATAATTAAAAAAATTAAATTAAATTAAAAAAAACAAAGTCCTTTATTAAAATAGTTTTAAAGGAAATCAAACTATCAAACAAATCAATAAATAAACAATAATAAAATATACATTGACCTCCGATAAGATGAAGATTGTTCAAGACGGTGAAAGAGTAGAAACTGCTAACATGCACGAGTTTAGTTAATTCTGTTTTTTCCAAAATATATGACTCCACATGCATGTTTTTTTGTTTTCTTAGCTTTTTCTGTGTTTGCCTTCATGCAAGATAATTGAGTAGTTTCAATTTAGTTATGTTTTTTTTAATTCTTCTGAAATAATTTATTATATTTAAATAAAAAATTTGATTTTTTTTTCTTTAGTATGCGAGCTAGTTTGAGTTCCGGTACAGCCAGTTCTCATTTTTGCATGTAATTTTTTAAAAAAATAAAACATTAGAATATAAAAGCAAGTCTGATTTGTACCCATGATATTGGTGGTACACAGTTTCTCCTGGTTTTCTTGACATGCACAAAGCTCTATGTTCATGTTACCGTGGCGGTTGGGACCAGAGAGGAGAGTGGTATAAAATATAAACTGTTCCTCAGATCTAAATTACAAATTGTTCTTTGGTCAAATTGTTATAAATAAGTCTATTCAATGATATTTGATATTGAAAAGTGAAGAAAGAATCAAATTTCGATTAGGTAAATTCCATTGTTCTTATTTTTGTTTTATAGTCATAATTGTTTACAGACAGATTAGATTGAAAAAGATTGCACTCGGTGGATGTCTGGTTTGGAAAGTTTTATGATATAAAGATTTCGCAACACTAATGCAGGTTGCAGAGTTGGACTTCGGTAGAAGAAAAAGCAAAGCTTGAGCGCGTATTATATTTGCACTCAGATTGCAATGGGAAAGGTTGTATATATGACGGTGCTTTAATTTGTTGTAAGATTGCTTCTGATATCAATTATGTTAATGTTTTTGTCAAATTGAGCAATCTATCAATGGTGAAAAATTAAATTGCAGAGACAAAATTTTGGTTGTTAATTTTGCAAACAGATGATGGAAACAAAATTTTGATTGTTAATTTTGAAAACAGGGGATGGTGAAGAATCAAATTGCAAGACAAAGTTCTGATTGTTTAATTTTGATGTTATTGCAGGGTAAGAAAACACATGAAGGGAATGAAAGTCATGATTCAAAGGAGACAGGGCATGAAAACCCTGATTCTAGGGTTAACTCTCAAGCTATTTCAGAATATTCGAATGGCAAAGAAAGCATATCCAGTGCCCTTGATTCAACTGCCTCTAAATCAATGAGTAATGATGATAAAAATGAAGTAGAGGCTGATGGTAATGAAACTGATAAAGTGAAGGATAATACTGAGGTAACGGGCAGCAAAAATTTGGTTGTTAATTTTGCAAACAGATGATGGAAACAAAATTCTGATTGTTAATTTTGAAAACAGGGGATTTTGAAGAATTAAATTGCAAGACAAAGTTCTGATTGTTTAATTTTGATGTTATTGCAGGGTAAGAAAACACACGAAGGGAATGAAAGTCATGATTCAAAGGAGACAGGGCATGAAAACCCTGATTCTAGGGTTAACTCTCAAGCTATTTCAGAATATTCAAATGACAAAGAAAGCATATCCAGTGCCCTTGATTCAACTGCCTCTAAATCATTGAGTAATGATGATAAAAATGAAGTAGAGGCTGATGGTAATGAAACTGATAAAGTGAAGGATAATACTGAGGTAACAGGGAGCAAAAATATTCAGGGAGAGGAAGAAGAACAGAGGGATTTTTCAGAGTTCAAGGGTACTGTTTACCAAAAGAATGGACACTGGGGAGCTCAGCTATACTTCAACGGGGACAGAATATGGTTGGGTACTTTCAAAAATAGAAAAGAAGCTGCCAGGGCTTATGGCATAGCTAACTTTAAGTTCAAGGGGCAACATGGTCAAATAAAATTTTCAGAAGCTGAGAAACTGTTTCATGACTCTCTTACTCATGCCCAACTTGTCAATTTAATCAAAGAACACATTTATGATAGAGAACTGCAAAAGTGGTGCAATGCTCATCACAGCCCTAATCAAGTAGTATCTGGTAATGCAGGGGAGATGGAGGAGAATATGATTCCAGAAGGCCCCATGATTGATAGGCAGTATCTATTTGAAAAGCAGATGACTGCAAGTGATGTGGGCACATTAAACAGGCTAGTGATCCCAAAACAGCATGCTGAACGCCATTTCCCTAAGGAGAGGTTAGTTGTTGAATCAGAAACTTTTCTCACTGTTGTGGATACAAGTGACAGTAGTGAATGGCAATTCAGATTTTCATATTGGAAAAGCAGCCGGAGTTATGTGCTTACAAAAGGATGGAGAAAGTTTGTCAAAGCAAAGGATTTGAAAGGAGGAAATGTGGTTTCCTTTTCTAGGGATATTGAGATGCCAAACAATAAGTTTTACATTACAGTCCATGCCTCTCAGACTTTGATGAGCAATAATTGTGTGCAACTTGAAGAAAGGGGATCTGCTTCACAAAGTTCCATATCTGTTTCGACTAAGAGTATTTGTGAGCCCAAAGAGTTGGTGAAATCTGATGAAAAAAGAAGAGTAGATGAGAATACACATGAGAAAACCAGCAATCATTTCCATGGATCTGCACAACTTGGAAAGAGAAAAGCTATGGAGGATGAAAGTGAAATTAAATCAGAGGATGTTATAAAGCTATTTGGAGTTGAAATCGGTAGAAGAGGAAAAAAGCTGAAAGCTGATGGAGTTGAAATTGATCCAAAAGGAAAACTTATTTAATTGTTCACATTTTTTGTTAATAAATTGTTTAATATTGTAATGAAAATAAATGTGCTTTCATTATATGGCAAGATGGCAACTCATGCAATAAATGGGTTTTGGAGATAATTATATATACAATATCCGTATATTTCTGTGTTTTGGGGAATTTTAAAAAGGGAACATGTGCCAGTAAAAGTGCTAACAATAATAAGTGTTCAAGTTATTAAGTGTTAGTGAGAGTAGTTGTATCAATGGTACTCTCAAACTAATTTTAGTAAAGGGTCTAAGTTAGATTTTAAGATTGTAGAATTGATTGAATTTTAAATCTTTATAAATATAATTTCTATTTTTTTAAATAAAAGTGGTTAATAGAAGCAGCTAATATATTTTTTATTTCTTATATTCTTTGTATGGTAATTGTCTGTTATTTTCTTAGTTTTTATCATGAATACTTCTAATATAGAATGAGATGCTTGTTGTCATATATAATGATAATTCCATTTGGAATAACCACTATCTAGTTGATGTCATTGTCAAGTCTAATAGAAAATCGAATGAAATAGAATAAGAAATATACACCATAGAAGAATGGGATGGAGAACAAAGTCTTGGGGTAGCACTACAAAACATGTGTTGCACAAATTCTTAGGATTTCAGAGTTATTATTAAAAAGATAACATAATAAAAATTTGCATGCAAAAAATATGTGGAGAACAATAAGTGTAATCATGTAAACAAAAGAAGCATGTATGCAGTAATAATGTGTAGCATCTCATTTAAGAACATTAATTGTATAAAGCAAGAGATAAACATGTAAAGATAAATAGACAAAGGGATAAGATGCCCTAGGCTTGCCCCTACTCATAACCTAATCATAAGAATTAAGAAATGAGGATGTGTCATCAGAATCATGATACAACATGCCTTATAGAAGGAGAGGAACATGAGTATTGATATAGGGAATAGGTGAAATTAAAGTATATAAGGACATAAACATGGACAATTTCATGATAGGGTCACCTACATTGAGGCATATGAATGAATAGGGTCTATGAGAATAGTTTGTACAAATATTATATCCATCATAAGCATGTGGTTCATAAATGTTGTCACAACAAAAATAATGGTTGTAATTGAATAGAGTGTCACATAACTCATAAAAAAATTTATCAAAGCATCATGTCGTCATCAATAATGTTATTTATCATGATTAATGTCATTACATGTTGAGTGTAGTTAAACAAAGTGAAAGATTTTGTATAGTGGTTACTAACAATTAATAGCAAGGTGAAATATGATAAGTTACATTTCATTTGCACATTCACCTTGAGATATAGATAGCTTTGATCATACATGATACATCATAGCACAATGATCACATTTTGACAAGCAATGGTAGAGTATGTAGCCAAATTTATGGTAACAACTCTTTACAGGAGGTAAATCTTGAAAAAAAAAATCATTTTTTGTATTTTTTATTTAAAAAATAAGAAAGCACTACAAAATTGTGTAGCGTGTTTTTCTTTATCATGTTTGACATAGAAATCTCACCCTATATAAAATATTCAAAAATAATCTATACTACTTATAGTCAGCCATCTCTTTGCATATTGTTTGTTATTGTCTAATACTACTAAGTTCCTAAAATAATTTTGTTGCAATCATGTGTAATACTAAGTGTCTTAGAGGGTTATATGCTAATGAGATGTTGATTTAAAAGAGATTGAGCTTTTCATCTCAAGAAATTTTACTACTATGGTTGCGCCCAAGTTCTAAAATTGAATAAGTTTTGTTTGTTTTGTAACGATCAATTGAAAGTCTCTCCTCTTCATAGTGCTACATAATAATCCTTTGAACTCTAGTGATCCACAATCAATGGAAGTTAATTCATTTATTTTGGGCATCTCGCTGTAATTAAATAATATGTATGTCAATATTTTATAGCACTCAACTACCCATCACTATCTCATTCACTAATGGACCCTATAACAATGTCCAATCAATGGTAGTCAATTCCACCATTAGTGGTGTTTGACTAAAATTATCTAGGTATCTAATTGAAACAACATTTACAATGTTAGCTAGGAACTAATTCACCTTATTTTAGCTAAATATTAAATACATTATCCTAAATATGACAATTGTTGATAGGACATTTATTTGCCAACAACTTGTCAAAAGAAAATTCATTTAATGCTTAGATTAACCAATGTTTTATGTATTAACCTAGTGGCATGCTATCATTTTGTGTTACTCTTGATCTTGTTCTGCTTGGAATCTATGGAGTACATGGACATCTGCATGTTGAACCAACATTCATTGACGATGTACTCGTATTTTGATGGTTTCTTACCAAATATACTACTTTTCGTACCTAAAGATGTGAATGTAATTGCTAACAAATTCATTAGCCAAATCTCAATATCTAGTTCACATTTTCATGCCTCTTCATTTTCCTTACAATCTTATATTTGAAATCTCTCTCAAAATTTACCAATATTGTTTAGCATAAAATAGCATTCATGTGGTTCTAACATTGTCATACATGCACTCTTTCTATTGTTCAAGACATTCATTGTGATTGTACTCATTATCTCTCCAACTTTGTTGTTTCAAGTGACTTCGTTTAAGTTTTTGTTTAAATATGTCATTACCATTATTATTGTGAGCTTTCTTGGGTTTGTAGCACCTTGAACCTCCATTTCCTCTATCCTCACACCCACTAGGATTTTGTCCCTAGACCAAGGATTTCATGTTGATATATTGTTACTATGGGATTATTCTTAAATTCCAAATAGATGTAGAGTTTACAAGCATGCACTATCTAAGTTTTATTTATTTCATTGGCTATCCATGAAGGTTGAAAGACCAAATAAGGGGCTGTACCCTTCATCGAAACTCTTAACGAACTCCAACCTTCTCCTTTATTCTAAGATGGATATTTGAAGTACTGCAATCATACAAGTCATGTGTCATTCCTTTTTCCTATTCATTATTTTAATATTTTGTTTAAAATAGTTGTGTTTATCATATTTTTGTTGTATCAAATACTCTACTATTTTTTTTCTTTGGCTTCTTATGCAGAGATAACATCAAATTATGGATATTAATTGGGGTTTAACATTGTTTTTGGTAATGATGTGTTGATTAGATGATAGTGCAACACGGTAGGGTCCTAGCCAAAGAGTTGTCTAGCTTGGTCTCATGTTTCCCTTTCATTTAGTATCTACATCTAGTTTTCATAACTTTCTTTCATAATTCTAGTCATTCCCAATTTTCGTTCCAAAAATAGTTTCTTGCCTAGACCTAGTCTAACAATGTAAGAAATTTAGATAAGGCTAAAATAGTTCATTTATCTTCATCATAAAATAACATATACATATATTCTTGAACAAAGTCCTCAATATTCATGGTATATTCTACTCCATTACCAGTTTTCTTTATCCCGCCTTTATGAGCAAATCTGACAAGAATCATTCAAGTTACAAGGCACTCATTTGAACTTGAATTCAACCAATCATCTTCAAACTAATGGTCAAACAAAAAGTGTGTTATTGTGATATTGCTATCAAGATTCAACTGTGTAGTTTTTTTGAGTTAAAAAAACTCACCTTGTATGTTTTTGAGTCAAAGTAAAAAAGGCAATGGGTAGGGTGGCTACCACTAGCTAAATGGTATATAAAACTTGTCACATAGCATCCAAATTGACACTCTATGAGGTTCTATAGGGTTACCCCTCAACTTTTTTGGCCATGTATATTCTAAGTTCATTAAAGGTCTCATTCATTGGTAACTTCCTATTGAAATAAGAGAAAGTTCGCAAGGTCCTTAAGGACAATTCACATCAAGCACAAAATTGTATGAAGCATCAACATAGGTTTGGGCATTATCTTTGAAGTTGGTGAATATGACTTCTCATAGCTAATGCACTAAAAATAGTCCTTGCTTGATGTAAGTCATAAGTAGGGTGCAAAATGTTATGGCTCTTATAAAACAAATGTATCCGATCTATTTGTCAAATATTTATTCTTATAAAATAGATGTATCAAATCTATTTGCAATAAAATTACATAACTACAAATCTTAGCGTCACACGTTAAACCTTAGAGATCTTAATAATATATCAATCAAAATTTGTAAAATATTTATTCTTATAAAAGAAATGTATCAAATCTATTTGCAATAAAATTGCATAACTACAAATCTTAGTGTCACACTTTAAACCTTAAAGATCTTAATAATATATCAGTCGAAATTTCCATGAATTTAGACATAACCAACAAAAATAACAAGCCGAGTTTAATTGAAGAAAACAAATTAAATTATATGATATAAAAATTTATCAACCTACATGAAGCTTTTATTTTAAATTGTCATATAAATTGGAAAGATGCGTTTAAGGCACACTCCAAAATTTTATTAAATTATCAACTAAGCCACCCATTGACAGTGCATTTTTTTAAGGCGACCTGTTCTATTAAGTACTTTTAGATCAAACAGTAATTTAAAAGAAAAAGTCTATCAGTTTCTATCTTTTAAAATAGAATTTGCACCACATAGACAATGCTTAGTGCTAATAATTGAAATCCACGGCATTTAAAGGTTTTTTAATTCGAGTTATTTTGTTCAAATGGGCCAAATTAACTTTCTGATAATTACTTTGAATATTGTATAGTTCAAGAAAAAAAAATGTTGAAAATTTTTATTAAGATTTTGATTAGCAAATGCCTGAACTTAAAAACTAATGTAGAAGGCAAATGACAAATAATTTGCCTGTGAAATATTTGTATAAAGGGTAACTCGTACACTAAATTTGGTATCCGTTAAAATTAGTTAAAATTAATTGAAAAACACAAAACCAAAGAAATTAGTTAACATTAGTAAGTTAATTTAGTTAGAATGCAACAATTTGTAAATTCTTAGGAAAGAAACTAGAAAAGAGAGGCTGAGAATTATCTTCATTTTGGAAATTGTGTGGGGTCTGGGCATATGAACCCATAAAGCAGACTAGATTTGGTAAAGAAATACTAGGGAAAAGCAAATGCACAAGCCAATGAAGTATGTTCAGTTCACTGCAGACCAGATGAAATTAAACGTTCTTTCAAATAAAAATGGGCTTATTCTGATTACAAACACTGACTAAATTCAATCAAGTAGACTGTTCATCATAAACTGTACAAGCTTTTTTCTAGATTAAGAACATACATGAAGAGCCAAAAAACAAACCAATACAAATTTTACAAGCTTTGTCGGACTACAGCTCCAGTTATTTAAATTAATGAAGTAGAACAAAGGATGTAATAATGTGATTAGCATACTGAAGAAAAGGTACTTCTTTGACAAAAATCAAAATACACGCCCAATTGAGCAGAAGAGATTTGCAGCTTGCCATAAATATTGAGGGAAAATACACTTCGCTACTAAGAAGCAGCTGGCTGTGTCCAGATTATTAGGAAAATGAATCTTAAATGAAAATGGCAAAACCTGAAGCGCAGATTATACAACTCAACTCTGCAACCATGATTACACTTGAGCTTTGTATAATTACATAGGCCTTCTGTTCTCCCGTGCACCAGAATCTAACATTTTGACTTGACTGGTCACACTAAAGTGAGAAGAAACTCCTCCATATAAGGGATCTCCATTTTTTTGCCAATAATAATCAAAGAGAATTACATGAAATATCCTCAGAGAATTACATGAAATATCCATACAAATGACCTCATACAGGTGTCCTAAAGGAATCTGGCCGACGAAGTGGTATGTCTTCAGATATGAAACTACCATCCTCAGGACGCTTAGAATTGCGTGAAGAGTGTGATGCTGAAATGCCTGTATATCCAGCTTAAGGTTGCCAATATCAGAAATGAGGCTTTGTAAGCACATGTGAAAACCAAAAAAATGTTCTACTTCTAGAAAGAATAAGAAACAATAAGAAAAATACCTATTCCTGAAGATAAATTATCACCAAGATCCTTGGTTTTATGGAGTAAAAATGTGCCAGAGAGGATTGTTACGAAACCACACATTTCTGTTACAATCTGAGATGGGTTCTGTCTATCCCAGTCCTGAATTGAAAACCACATATCAGCCTAAATCAATAAATACATTCAGAACTTGACAGAAACAGATGTCCTAAATGCATGGGTTCATAATTACATTAACTAGAATTATCCCAAGCAAGTCCATTTGTGTATTGTCACAAGAAAAATAAAACAATCATCTATCTACTGACAATAATCTGGAATACCGTAATAATAGAAATAGTAGAGTGATACGTGTAATACAGCAAGAGTAGAGAAAAGACTTTGACAGAGAATAACCCTGAAGACAAAAATACTTTTAGTACACCATTTAGTACTCTCAACTTCAAGTAAAGGGTCAACTTCATAAAAGGAGAAAAGACTCAAAAAGCATTACTAGAGGCATGTCTCTATTAGGGAGGACATGAAATATTCCAGGTTACTTGCTCTTACAATATTTGGTCAGGAATAGTTTTCAAGAGGACCAGAATAATGAACCCACTGAACATTACAATGCTAATAAAGCAGTACGTCCAGTCCCATGATGGATCATTTGTCAAAGGCAGTTCTTTTTTCATGGGTTCTACGACCAGTAAAGAAGCTAAAGCACTTCTGCATCTGAAAGGCATTAAAATAGCTATATCTGAGAATTGTTGGTGTATCAATGATAGTCTTAAGAGATTGGAATCATAAAAACACAAACTTCCACAGCATTTCGGGGACAGAAATGGTGGGATGGCAGAGAAAGCATTTCCAGGACATTTCCTAGAGGGCCATTTTTAGGTGGCGGCGGTATACAAAATCATAAATATATATATAGATATATATATATGAATTTTTCAAACATATAAATATATTATAAACAGGGGCAGGGGGGGCTGGGGGAGAGATATATATCAATAACTGATAACAACAATATCAATACATAAATAAATTATGAGAGCAGTAGTATAACAGCATAATAAAATTGAATAAAGCATTATCACAGTAGTCTCAAACATCAAAAAGCCATGGTCTATTAATACCCAACAGTCTCAAACATGTATCTAGAAGTCTTAAACATCAAGATACGACAATCTATGAGACTAAGCCTCATTTTGGCTATCAATATCTAAAGACTCAACCATCTCAGTCACTATCCCCCTTTGGCAGAAGTGGATCATCCAACGGTAGCCACTACTCATACATTTGAAATTAGAATACCTGTTTTGCTTCTCATATATTTGATTCTCGTACATTTGAAATTTGAATATATTGTTTTGATTCTCATAGGGAAGTATAGCAGGAAGCAAAAATTTATAAAAAAAAAAAGCTTGAGAGGAAGTTTACCTCTAGGAGAGCAGGAAAGCTTGTGGCTGTACATGGTGCCTTGTGTATTGTTGGTTGCAACTTGCAAGACACGAGTACAAGGAGGGAGAGCCCAACAGCACAGTGGGATGTAGAGCCAAAGGACCCATCACAGATTGACGAGGGTAAGGATGAAGTGCCTTAAGATGCACGGCCAGTTGGTGTTCGTTTGGAGGATCTCGACCATGAGGAGTCTAGTAGTTCTAGTGATGAGGAGTTTGCCTTGAGGGATGATTAAAGGCCTCCCTTCACTACATTTTGACATTTTCTACTTGTTTTGATATCATGCTACTCATTGTAATCATCTTTCTGATATTTTTGATATAATAGAAATCTTCCATTCGACAATTTTATTTGGTATTATAATTTCTAATTAGTAATTTGATACTAATTGTTCCATTGTTCGTTATTCAATGTTCAAGTATTTAGTAATTAGTATTTGTGATTTTGCTATTTTACTTAGACTACTATAAATATTTTCATGACTAACATTTCAAGTTTTGTATGTATAGTATATAGTATATACAGCACCACCCCCCCACTGTCACTAAATTTAGGCCATTTGTCTCTCCGTCCCAGAAATGCGTCCCAATGTCCCCTCGTCCCCAAAGGGTTGTGGAGCATTGCATTGAGAGCACTACTATGCACTAGAAGCAACTACATGTCTTACAACATCATACTAATTCCTATCCCAAGGACTCTATATATAGACAAGAGAGATATAAGAAAACTTACCATAGTTTCCCAAAATAATGCACCAAAGTGACCTTAAAGTGACATTTCCAAAGGTGAGCATCCAAGTTTGAACTTTCAATCCAAGAGTCGTTCAAACTTCCAATGTAATCCCACATGCTCTCTGTATTTAATCTAAGCACTCAAAATGGCATCTATTCATGTAACCCTCATAATTAAATTCATTTCCAATGTTACATCAAATACCTAGGAGAAATTTGCTCTACCCTAATAATGGCATCCCACTACAAGTGGACCACAGCTCAAAAATTATAATACTTTAGTTAAGGTGTACAACACACATTTCCCTAAAATATGAACAATGCATTGAAAGACATTGGTGGATACTAGAGATGTGCAAATGCTCATCTACAACCATCATACCTCTTTGGCACTTTTAAAGTGCAATTTGAGGAATGAATTCCTCAAACCTAAAAAGAGACATGCTAAAAAAAATTATTATGCTAGAGAAAATGATTGAGGTGTATGAGACCCTACAGTCTATGGGCATTTGTAATAAGTGGAGAAGATTAAAGTCCAAAACAAATGCGGGAGGGTCATTTAAACAAAGTGAAAGGGTATTATGTGATGATTGCTGGAACAATGCAAAGTTGTGATTGCCTTTGTGTCACCTATAGTGGATGTCATCAAATAAACAAACACAAACTTTCCTAATCTTGCAGAGGTTTATAGTCTTCTAATAGCATGTTTGGTCGCATGTGAGCAGTTAGATGGGAGAGCACAAACTAGCATTTTATGACCAATACATTCAGCCCTTTGTTCAGAAGAAGTGGGATAAGATAAACACCCCATTGTTCATTGCAGCATATGCAGTTACTCCAAGTGTTCATCATTGAGGCCTGGGAGTGTACCCTCTATTGAGAATAGTGAGGTAAAGAAAGGGTTTATGAAGACTAATAAAAAGATGTAAACTAATGATGAGGCATAAATCTATGAACACAAATGGGTTAAATTTGCAAGGTTAGAGGTGACTTCAATACATGGGAAGCTAGAGAGTTTGTTTATTTGATGACATCCACTCTAGGTGACACAAAGGCAACCGCAGCTTTGCATTGTTCCAGCAAACACAAACTCTCCTTATCTTGCAGAGGTTTATAGTTTTTTCATAGCATGTCCAGTCGCATGTGGGCAGTTGTTAGATGAGAGAACACATACTAGCATTGTATGACCAATACATTCAGCCCTTTGTTCAGAAGTGGGATAAGATAAACACCCCATTGTTTATCGCAGCATATGCAGTTACTTCAAGTGTTCTTCACTGAGTCCTAGGAGTGTACCCTCTATTGAGGATAGTGAGGTAAAGAAGGGGTCTATGAAGACAATAAATAATAATAAAAAATGTGAACTATTGATGAGGCATAAATCTATGAACACAATGGGTTAAATTTGCCAGGTTAGAGGTGACTTCAATACATGGGAAGCTAGAGAAGATAGGGTTACCATCACCCAAGAGGATCCCATTGGATGCTGGCAGGTAAACCAGTATAGTACACTTCTGTTACAAATACTTGTTATTCACCTACTTTCACAATTTGCTAGCTCCTCTACAGTAAAGAGGAATCGGTTAACTTATAGATTCGTGCACTCTATCTAGAGGATCAGGCTTGCCTTTAAAAACTCTGGAAAAGCAAATTGCAACTCATTGTGTATTGTGCCTTGAGGACTAGAAGTCACCTAAGCATCATTTCAGTCCAACAACATGATGAGATTTTAACCTTGAGGATCCAAGGCAGAAGTTGCAACTCATTGTGTATTGTGCCTTGAGGACTAGAAGTCACCTAAGCATCATTTCAGTCCAACAACATGATGAGATTTTAACCTTGAGAATCCAAGGCAGACTTATGAGGAGGCATTGCAGGGAACATTACCAAAGGTAAACACTACAAGCACCCCATGATTCAAAGAGCAATGGTGCCAAAATACTTGGCATTGATGACCTAGATCAAGGGATAAAGAATGAGGATTATTGATTGATAACCTTGACTCTAGAATACTTCAAAGCACAGATGAAATACTTGCCGAGTACTCATGAGTTTTTCAGGCTCGCAAGTATTTATGCCATTAAATCGCCACAAAAACTTGCAAAATCTCAGCAGCAAAAGAATAATGCCTGGGATGCAAAAACAACTTATTCTAATTTCATTTTGACTGATTACTTTTGCTCCTCTAGTGAAAAAACACCCTCGCAACCTTCAATAAGGTCATTTGCAGTGATTTTGCGCCAAGGAGTGAAGATTTGTAGTTCATCTAGTTGGGAGTGCAACTGGAGCTTGTTCAAGGCCATCCACACAAAGAAGAGGAATAAGTTAACTCAGAAATGCCTCAATGACCATGTCTTTGTTAAATATAATCTTCAGTTGCACACAAGGAAGGTAGAGTAAATATCAAGTGGTCCAACTGATTTGGATGATATAGGTCCTCACAGTGATCGGACAGCGCACAAACAACCTCCATTGTTTTCCAAAGATGACATCTATGATTTGGAGAGGTAGGCTATGGAGGAGCAGGGAGGTGGATTTGGACTCACATTGGATGACACTCAAGAGGATGAGGAGGTTGAAGATGATGAGGAATCATTGCTAGTGCCAGCAGCATCTGCATCCAGGATGGAGGTTGAGCCACACCTATCATGTCGAGCGAGGAGGTGCAGCCACAACAAACTCCTACGACTAGACCCTCTAGTTCTACCTCTCCCCTAGTTTTTACTAGAGCTAGGAAGAGCAAGATGTAAAATGTTTTGATGTTGTATTTACTTTTAGTTTTACAAAAAAAAAATTCTATCTTAGTTTTGCTTCAAACTATCAAGCTACCAGCCATCAGCATTCCACACGAGGATGCCACTTTGTACCCAATTTGTATTTAAAATCAATTATATATAACTAGACTCAGCATGTTTCTTTTATGTACTCATTTATTGACTCATTGGATACATCTCCTCGTCAAATTTTGCAAAATAAAATGCATTTCTCATTAAATTTAAGCAAACTTTTAAGTTATTGAGTTTTTGCTGAGTTTTTTTTCCCAGCCTTGGCGAGCTTTCGCTTCTGGCAAGTTTTTCAACTATGCTTCATAGAGTTATAGACTTCATGGAATTTGTATCTTTGTTATACTTTTAAGTTTTAACTATGCAATAATCATTTGATGTTTGAGCTTCTAACTTTTGAATTGTCATTACTCATTATTAATTATTGCATTAGATTAAACTTTTTAGTTTGATTATTGATCTACTTGCTAATCGCTAATCAATAAAAGCTTTAATTTTTCCATAGTCACTTGGAGACGCATCTCCCCCCTCCAAGACGCATCTCGGAGACGGAGACACATCTCCAAGACCTTGCACGTACCCAGATACTTCAAATTTGGGTGGGGACTTTGTGTCAAAGTCTCCCGACGTCTCCAAGTCTCCCACCATGAATTTTGAC
Organism: Chamaecyparis obtusa; assembly: GCA_027943335.1. NCBI lineage: Eukaryota > Viridiplantae > Streptophyta > Pinopsida > Cupressales > Cupressaceae > Chamaecyparis > Chamaecyparis obtusa. Next base: position 154,725 of record BSBK01002237.1, read on the forward strand.
ATCTCCCACGCGTCTCTAGAGGAAAAAGCATATTAAAAAGTAATAAAAATAAAACATTTTCTTTTTTATTTGTTTGTAGTGTAAGTTTTGAACTATTTGACTCTATATGGCACATATTAAATGAGTAAATGACATTACTATTAGTATTACTATTACTATTAGTAATTTGAATTTCAGATTTGATATTTAAATATTTTGATTCAATAATTTTAATGTTCATACCTTTCCATTGTTCTTGTTTTCAAAGCTCTATGTTATGATATTTCTTGGAAATTATTAAATTATATATAAAAAAAATTGTCTCCAAGTACCCCCCATCTCCTATCTTTGAAAAATAGTCATACCAGTCTCCCAGACCTCCAAGTCTCCCTGTCTCCAAGTGACTGAATTTTTCTAATGACTAATTCATAGTCGAAAGTTTGAATCTTGATTATTCTATTCATATTTTAATTTGTAATCTTTAAAAGTATATTTTAGATTGACTTTTTATTTCTAATTGTCTTCCAATGTCTTAAATGTTGTAACTTGCCACCCAAAAACTGGGCCAAACCCCAACCATCCTGAAAAAATATCTCATTGTCCTATCATTTTAGAAACTTTAGAGAACATAGTTTAAATTAGTTATTTTCAATGTTCCACGAGGACACATCCCCCAAAAAAGAACTCGCGTCCCCTATAGGGGGACTTTTTCAAGACTCGGGAACTTGGCGGAGACACATCCCCCCACAAAACAAACACCTCTGCCACCTCCATTGGGGATGATGCTAAGGTCGCTTGCTATATGGCAAAATGCTATTACATACTAATTGCAGCCTTAACTTCGAAAAATTAGTTTGCCTTTCAAGTGACACTTGCAAAGATGTTAAAATGCATATTTTGCATTGGAGATTTCAATTCACCCCAATTATTATATCAGTGCCAACCCCCTCCCAGCCCCCGCCCATTGCTCCGCTATCATCCCATCGCATCCCCAAATTTAGGCCCTTCATCCACCCGTCCCCACATCAAGAAACTTCATGAAACACTAGTTATGTTGTTATAAATCTCCTATTTTGTCGCATGATGTTATTTATTTAGGTGGTGGTTGGTTGTATGTTGTGAAAACTGGATCATCCAATAGAGATAATACTAGTGTGATATTGTAGAATACAATTGCCTTCGTTATTGATTGATTCTACAATAACAATAGGGTATATGTATATATACTGAATAGTCATGTAATGAATAGACATGACCGTATATACTTATGGTCATGTCACTTCATTACATAACTATTAGTTAACATATCTTAACCAATAGTTTATTCATACTTTGTATAATATATTATATATATATATATATATATATATATAAGTACACACATATGCATATTAATATATACTTACTTTTCAATTATATTATATAGTGTGTGTGTATATATATATATCTATATTTATATGCATATCATGATTGTCTCGTCATTTATTAAACACAAATGAACAATACTTTAACACTCCCTCTTGAGAGAGAGTTTAATAGAATTTGTAGAATCTTTTCATATCATGATATCTAGCACATCCGGGACAGACCCTTTCGGGAGTCGATCATGATAGGCGTCAAGATATCCGGCACATCCGGAACAGACCCTTTCGGGAGTCGATCTTGACAAGTTATTACACATCCAGTAATAACATAAGCAACAAGATATCTGGCACATCCAGGACAGTCCCTTTCAGGAGTCAATCTTGAAGCCTGGTTAACTATTTTCAAGATCGTCACCTTGAAATAGTAACCCAACGCACATGAAAGATCGTCACCTTTCATAATATAACACAAAATGAATGGGCCCATAAAGTCTACCATGACTTCCGACACTTCGGGACACACAATTTTAATGTAGTCTCGTCATGAAAATAGACTTGAATATCATGATCTCCGCACAGTCGGGACACACAATTAAGTAGTCTATCATGATATGGTTTTGTTATTACACAACCAGTAATAACAAGAGTCAAGATCTCCGCACAGTCAAGACACACACTTAAGTAGTCAATCTTGACACTTTGGTTCACTATTATCAAGTGAGGAAGGCTTCCACCTTAAACTTGTCTATCAAAGACAAGAATCATTTAAGATACAAAATGATAGATCACTAAGGCTGAAAACCTCTTTTCAGCTAAGACTTTATTCCTCAACATCAGGAATACTTCCTCTGAATTAATATGACCACGATCCTGGGTTGCCATCTTAATTTGATCTTCTAGCTTCTCCCACTGACATGAAAGCATAACCTTCTCCAATGGTAATTCATCATAATTCTCTGCTACAATTTCTTGATCACTAGGTAACCAACAAAACATGGTCTACTCCCTCTGAATCAAGATCTTCGAATGTCCACTGATGCAGATCCTTCCGCTTTCTCTTCTGTCACGGAGGCATACCCTGTTTACATGCTCATCTCAGTGTTATTGCAGGATGTGACTCCATACCTTTCTTCCTGAGAGAATCGATGTCTCATACATGAATAATCTGAATAAGGTTGCCGACTCACATTGACTAGCATAGGATGCATTTTGATCTTTTTCAAGGCCACAACATTAACACTCCCTCTTGGACTTGAGGGAAGATAATAAAGACCTCTAGTATGATGTTCATCTCAATGAACTGTAGTTTCAAGATGTATGAATTACTTCAATCAGAGAGAATCGAGGATTATTTTCTTCACCAATTTTGCCGACATCACCTTCCACTATGGTCACTTTGGTGTTCACTCGAAAATCTTCGGTTACCATTTCGATTCATTATATGATCGCTGCTTAATATTTTAATTAATATCGGACCAGTTGTATTAGACAATCACACATTGATCATCAGTCCAATGTATATTTGTCCATCTTGAAGTCTTCAACGGAAAACATGAATCGAGTCTCTTGTATGCTATCTATATCCTTCCTTCCGTATATAGTCGCCAACTCTAAGGACATGCTGGTGTGTGCAATAATCTGATGACTGTATCCTCTGAGCAGTATTGTTTCTCATATTTCCTTGTTTCAAGATTCTTATTTTTGCTGTGGCCATTCCTGTTCAATCTATCCATAAGGATATGCAGTGGGCTAGGAAATTACATTGATATTTAACCGCATATCCATATTGAATGTTTGTTTGTCCTATATTCAATGTGTCGTCTATATTCGGTGCTTTTTATCTCGTATTGGTTAGGCTCTGATCCCATGTTGTGAAAACTGGATCGTCCAATAGAGATAATACTAGTGTGATATTGTAGAATACAATTGCCTTTGTTATTGATTGATTCTACAATAACAATAGGGTATATGTATATATATTGAATAGTCATGTAATGAATAGACATGACCGTATATACTTATGGTCATGTCACTTCATTACATAACTATTAGTTAACATATCTTAACCAATAGTTTATTCATACTTTGTATAATATTATATATATATATATATATATATATATATATATAAGTACACACATATGCATATTAATATATACTTACTTTTCCATTATATTATATAGTATATATATATATATAAATATATCTATATTTATATGCATATCATGATTATCTCGTCGTTTATTAAACACGAATGAACAATACTTTAACAGTATGGGTAAAACAATAGTTGATTGGAGTAGGTGGCTTGTTTGAGAAGCCACTAGAAGTCTAATTGAATCTATAATGAACATGATCTTTCCACAGTCCATATAAATAAATTAGAATGCTTCTAGTAGAAAATGTGTGAGGGTTTTTTCATTTTTAAGATACAAAAACTAAGAATTTTTACCAAATGCATTCTAAGTCAATTGAACCTAGTCAATGTTGTGTTGTAGGTACCTTGACTAGGAAGCAACAATTTTTTTAAGGAATTACTCTAAATTGTAACTCAATCTATTTTCATATATCAACACAAAATTCATTTTCCTCAATCATTGTTTTGAATTTGTAGGTGGATTGAACTTGATGGGCATACATGTGCGGTGCACTGCACTAAACAAGCACAATGATTATCTACTTTGAACTTTATATCTTCAAACTATTGAAACTTCTCGCTTTGTACATGTTGCTTTGATATTTTTTGGTTAACTCTGCAACCACTTAGCAAAGTCAATGTTGTTAAGTTATACTAGCTTCTATGGCTTATGGGAACAATAAGCTTCTTTTGACTAATCCATCATCCTCCAATATTAAAGCTTTTCTTATTAAGAAACATAATGAAGAATATCCTGCTTTCGTTTTTTGCTTCTTTTTTGTGCTTCTCTCTACTTTTCTTCTTTTTTTTTTCTTCTTGATGTTTTTGTTCTCGTTTTTATTCTTCCATTCATCACTCTGATAGCACTTATTGAGAACCAAATATTCAATATAAAGAAAAACACTGCACAATAACATAACAGTACAGTACAAGAAATGTGCCCTAATCTTCAATAAACTCATAGTAGAAATAGAAATACCTTCACAACATGTTTACGCCATACAATAATCCTAATGGGAGGATTCATTCCGAGATATTCCCACTTTAAGATCTAAGACTACTAGACTACTCTACATTTTGTACAACTCAAAAGAACTGGTCCCATTCCATGATGATATGAAAACAATACGAGCCTCTAGCATATATCCAAACACCTAATAGGAGATGAAATTGTAAATCCTTTAGCCCACCCAATCAAATGACTATTTACCTATTGGACCTGCCCTATCAAAACCTGGGTTACTCCGTAACCCTTTAAGCATCATAACTATGGACCCAAGTGTATGTCATTCCACCCCTTTTATATTCTTACAGCCCTTTTGGATGATTTTAAGTAGTGTGTAAGTCAATTTCTGCAGTATATACAGAATAGCATCTCCATGCTAAGATGTCTTAGATCTCGTATTAATTTCCAGAAAATTGGGATCTTGGTTTATATCTTTACAAAACCAAAGACAACATTGATATCGCTTTTATTGTTCTGTCTATCAATAGCATAATGTTAAAAGAGAATAACAGAAGGGTACTACAATAGCTGCAGAGTAAGAATCAAAGCAAGTTATTTAGTATACATTTCTTATTCATAACAACTGAAATGGAGATATCTCCTAACAAATAAGGTACTATAAATGACATTATTAAGAAACACTAAATTTGATAAGACTTCCCAAATATCAGCTAAATGGCAAAAATTGAAGCAGAGAAATAAATAAAGCCTGAAAACTATAAGTAAACATTCAAGTTTTATTTTATCGGACAGTTGTGACACTTTCGGTTTTCCTTTCATTTATAAAAATATGTATGCTCAAAAAACAAAATGACTGCAGATAGGATTTTTCAATGTAAACTACCTTGAACATGATTATGCTTGCAAGGATGGTGAGTGATGTGAACATTACATAGTAAATGGGTGACACAACTGCTGTATTAAATGTGTCTAACGCCTGCACCATGTAGTGAGAAAAATATGTCAAGAGGCTACAATAAACTTTGGCTTAATATCAATGTCAGAAATAACTTAGAAAGTAAACACAAACTAAATAAAGTAAAAACTAATAACCATAAATATCTTATGAAATGTGTGACTACTAGTTCCTCTTCACATCATTTGAAGCTAAAGGGCTTCAGGCATGGCTTAATAGGTACTTCCTAACTAGTGGTAGCTGCCAAAAGGATGTAAATTATCATCAAAGAATGGGATTTACAAAAGGGCATATCATTAGAACTCATAGCAAGGTTCCTCCTTCTCGGATAGAGTTTTCCACCTATCTGAATTTGACTAGCATAATCAATGCAGTAAAATTAAAGTAGATCTACATCATGTTAAAATGTCAACCAAGGAAAGGTCCTACTTGTACCAGTTATTTTCTATGAAACATTTTCCAATGTACAATCAGTGTTACCTAGAAACGAGTTTTCACCCTAAATGCACCCATTTCGGAAACAAAAATGATTTCAGGGATGGGGTGACAGTTGGAAACATTTCCAAGACGTCGTTGATGAAGCAAAGTTTTCGGAAACTGTGTCAGAAACTCAGGCACGATCAATAGAAGTTTCAAAAACCTTTGACCGTTCCTAGAACAGCTGGTGACAGCCAAGCCATCCCCTAATCGTCCAGGGGACTGCTGGCCATTTTTGGCAGCAAGAGGCAAAAAGTAAGATAATTTTATAAAATATTTGCAATATTTTTTAATCTTGTGTAGGCCCCACACCTCAAGGCAACCTTAAATATTAAAATACTATGTTGCACAGAAACGTGTTTCTTGTCCCTAGGGGCCTTGTCTTCGTCCCCAAAATGTTTTGGGGGCAGTGGGACGAAAAGTAAACATCCCCAAGCCATCCCTGATTTCAAAAAACAGCAGGAAACTGTAGGAAACGTCCCCTGACATTTGGGGACAACAATCTGTCCCTGAAACACCTAGAGGACGCCTGAAACGTCCCCGATCCATCCCCAAAACAAAAAAGCGTCCCTAAAAAATTTGGATGATTTTTGGCATTAAAAATTAAATAAACACTTGTTTAAAAAATTATTTTTGCCAAATTGACAATGTGGGGGGTCCACAAGGTTCGAATTTGTGCCCGCAAACGATAAAATTCGTGATTAAATATTTGGCAATGAAATTCGTGATAAATATGTTTAAAATTTTATATATTAAATCATAAATATTAAATTATATAAAAATTATAAATCTAATATTTAATTTAATTTTTTTAATATTCATCATAATATAAATAAATATATGTTAAAAACTTAATATTAAATAAAAATATATTATAATTATAAATTTAATTTGATAGCTTTTAAATATTTTATTATTAGAATAAAAAATAATTAAGTAATATTGTTTATATATATATAAACTTTAAGGCCATTGAATTTAAAATTTAAACATTCATCAGATGATCCATTTCTACTAGAGGGAGATAGTGACTCAGATGATCCTCGATAGTGACTCAGTGGATATTCGATAGCTAGAATGAGGTTTAGTTTCATAGGCTGTGCCTGTAGCCTATTATATTTTGATGTTTGAGACTATTGTTATAATGCTGTTATACTGATTTATATTGCTGCTATTATCATTTATGTTGTTATAATACTATTGTAACTCGTGAATCGGTGATTTATTTGCATAGTCTTGTTAATAATCAATTGTTGACATATCCCTCTCTTTCCCTCTCTCTATCTATAATATCTTAATATATTTTGAAAAATTCACACACACACACAATTATATTTTAAAAATTTGTATACCGTCGTCCCATATTTTTGGCTCTTTAGGAAATGTCCCAGAAACACGTCCCCTACCATCCCCCCGTCCCCAACCCTGAAATGTCGTGGAAGATAATTAAAATATGTTATTACTAATATCAAATCTCAAGCATGTGATTAAAAATATCAAATCGTGTATTCCTTGCAAGTTGCATATAGATTGGCTCGAGTGAACAAAGCTATGCTCAAGTGAATAATCATTTGCTCTTGCTGTTGTTAGAATGTAAACAAAGTTATTTGTGAATTCTAGAAGTCTTTGGTGAAAATGTGCAGATTGGGAGTCTGAATTTGAGCAATATTTAGCAGTGTAAAATAGGAACACGTCCCTCCCCCAAACCCCCATGCACCCGGGTCGGGGACGTCCCTGCGTTGGGAACTTGGCATTCCCAAGTCCCCCCATCACTGCCTCCGCGCCAACATCTCGCTGCTGAAGGTTTATGCAAGCAAAAGTTGCAGCTGCAGCAATTGTGATAGAAAGGGGGGTTTATTGGCTATCATAAAGGTCAATGTTACACACACACACTACATATGCATATGCATATGCATATTTATGAATGTATGTACATGATTGTGTACTTGTTTTGATATCATGCTACTCATTGTATTCATCTTTATGATATTTTTGATATCCATGTCACAATTTTGCTATGTTCAAGTATTTGGAATTATAATATATTAGTTTTTATACTATTATCTAAGTTACCAGTTCGGGTTCGGGGATCGGTTTGGATACAAGAACCCAATATGTGGGTACATGGGTACGTGAAATACTTTTTTTGCATTTTGGTACGTAGGGGTACGTGTGTGTGTACACACACACACATATATATATATGCATTATATATACAAAAAAATAAGAGAAATATACAGAATTGTAAAACTAAATCATTTCATAGTTCCTTATGTCTTTTTTGTTCTATAATGCTATATTGTAATATGCTACTGTATCTTTGGTCTTGTAATGATGTATATCACGATGTACGATGTATATTTTGTGGTAATCTAATCTCTCAAGGAATAAGTCATATCATGTACACAACAAGTACTAGTACCGAGTGCGTAACTGAACCCAGTTCAAGGCCAGTTGGTACGAACCTAGTAACTTAGACCATTATACATCATCTCATAACTAGCATTTCAAGTACTATATGTAAAGTTTATTACAACACCACCCGCCTCGCCCCCCCCCCCCCCTTCCTCCCCCCCCCCCACCATCCCAAATTGAAGCCCTTTTTATCCCCATCTCGACATCCCCCAGTGCCCATTTTACACTAGTATTTAGTATTCTCAAACCAAATCTTAGGTGCAGAACATACTATCTTTATTTTCATTTCGACTTTGAGTCTTCTGACATTGTATGATGCATTGATGCAACGATAATTGAATCTCGATATATGATATGATATTTTAAGGTCTTTAACTTGTCATTTTGTTAAAACTTAAAGCCTTGATTCATTTGATGCTATGTTGGATGATAATTCGATGAATGACCATTAATTTTAGATTTATAAATGTTATTATGTTGCTATGATGAATGTTACAATGTTATATAATTCATGAATATATCCGTCCCCTACTCTAACAAAATAAAACGTCCCGGAAACCAATTTCCCCGTCCCCCCGTCCCGAAAACTCAGGGTAATATAGTGTACAATAATGTTGAACACAAAATTCATGCCACTTAGAAAATTGAGTATTGGGCAAGACCAAGGACGAAGTGAGAAGGATTCAAGATGTATGAACTACAATGTATGGCTTCAGCTTAGAGTTCAATATTTGTCGCATACAAGAAAAAGTTTCCATCTGCAAAGATTCATGGATATCTTTTTTACAGGTACATAGCTCCTCAATCCATATTGTTGTGATTCCCTACACGTGTTAGATAGGCTAATAGTTCATTCGTTTTTACTATTCAAAAGACCATTGTTATTTATAAAACACTCAAGATTTACAAACGGATAGGAAGGTTGATCCTCCAACATATTCAATAATTTCAAAATATATCTTATGTCTACTATCCATGAGATCCACCCTAGCTATTAAAAAAATACCTAAAGTGAACCTCAAGGACCTATATGCCAATGCAATACCATATGTTGCTTTGTGCCATTTTTGTCTTCCTAACAACCCATTTACAACCATAGTTATTAAAATGGCTTTCTTTTCCAATTCTTTTATGGTTTTGAACAATTGCATTTTCCTACAAGTTTTACTATGTCCAAAAATTGACATTTGTCCCATTATTTCAACCTTTTTTGCACCCACAAAGTTTTCTATATCTTGTTTGTTCTAGTAGTTTGAAAATAATTATGTACATTCACCATCTTTATGAATATTTTTTAAGGCTCCCATTTCCTTTTGGTACTTCAATTATTTCTTTGTCAGTACATTTCTAATGACGACTCTTGGCCCTCCTTGATCAACTTGGTTAATGCCTCTTCCATGCTGATACTAAATCTGATTAGCTTTCTCTGTTGTTTTGGTGCATAATGGACAAGTTCTCGTGGTCCTGGATTGTTCTCTTTGTTGTTGTGTGGTTTTTGATGTGTTTGCATTAACTATGCAGTGCTCATATTCATTGAATTGGCGATTAGAAATTCTATTTAAGAGGAAGGCAAGAGCAGTACTCATTTGGAGTTTCGGGATTGGCTAGGCTGATGCAATTATTGCTCGGCCATCTTATTTTATAGTGAGCCCTATTACTGACCAAGAAGGGGTTAATGGAAGGAAAACTTAAAGAGTAGCATCAGAGATAAAGGAAGTTGAAGCACTGTTGGATGAGGCTGGTTTTGAGATTCTAAATGGTCTTGGAACCAATTGTGGTGATGTAGACGAGTAAGGAGGGTAACATATTGGAGGAAATGAAGAAAAAGGTTAAGGACCCCTTCTGCCTGAGGTGCTTTGCATAAACCCTATTGAAGAAAGGATTAAAGCATTTAAAAATGAAGAAAGTAGATTAATAAACAATGCCATGTTTTTTGCATGAATGGGTGTTGAAAAAATGCCTTCAACAAGATTCTTTGACAATTGCCTTCTATCTAGGGAAAGAAAATGGGAACCTATGTCCCTTTCTGTCATATGATCCATAATGATTGTTTGTGATTTTATTGAGAAATAATAATGTGGTAAAGAATTTTAGAAATAGAATATTGGAACATAGGTCAGAAAATGTTTAAAAGCATTTTCATGGTCTCCTGATACTATGCACAGTGAAGTTATGTTTTGCTCCATCCCTAGATGGATGTTAAGCAAACTATGCTTGCTCAACTTTGGGCCTTTTTGCCAAATCTTCTCAAACCAATAGGTAATTTTCTCAAAATTGAAGAGACTAGGTCTACCCTGCCACATATGGATGCAAGGGTTTTAGTCACTTAACACTGGAATCCCAATTCTTGAAGCTCTTGAAATCCAAATTGGAACAAAAGTATATAAGCATGAATTGGAGGGTTTGGGTGGACTTAATGCCTATTTTCTAAGTAAAGATGATAGAAATCAAAAAAGGGATTGTACTACTATTATAAGAAACAATAATAGGAAGAAGAATGATACAATGCTTGTACAAAAAAATATAAGAAAGGAAATTGAAAGGCCCATGGGGATAATAGAGGACAACTTTGAAGCCCTAAATACAAATGCCGAGAAGATAAAAGAAATCTTGGATGTCACATTCAATGCACTTAAAGAATGTGAATGTGGATATGTAAAAGGTAAACATTGTTACGCTTATTAGTCAAATATTGTTTGACCAAGAATATCAAGTCTCATGATATTCACCATAACTCAAAAATTTTCATAGGTAATGTATCCTTAATGCAAGGTATCATCTGTGATTTGTTTCAGCCATCACACGATGTCTATCACAATAGAAGGTCAATGGTCTGTTTAAGGCACTAAATCCACCATGTAGGAAAACATCTATTATGATCTGTTTCATCCATCATACAATGTCTATCACAATAGAAAGTCAATGGTCTATTTAAGGAACTAAATCCACCATGCAGGAAATCATCTATTGTGATCTTTTTCAGCCATCAGACGATGTCTATCATAATAGAAGGTCAATGGTCTGTTTAAGGAACTGAATCCACCATGCAAGAAATCATCTATTGTGATTTTTTTCAGCCATCACATGATGTCTATCACAATAGAAGGTCAAGTTATTGTACAATCATCACCTTTCAATAACTCTTACAAGTACAAGTGATGATCATTTGGAAGTCGTCACTTCCTCATGATTTACACAAGGCCCAAAAGGCATTCATGATTGCTAGTCCTCTGACTATTTTAGATTCTTGATCACTGGAGAATCCATCTCAGTATGGACTACTCCCTCTGAATCAATATGACCAAGATTATCAAAAGTTGATTTAACCATATCCTCTTTCTGCTCCCTTTGAAGCTCAAGTTCTTGTATCAACCTCTTGTCTTCTTTTGAAATGTCAGACTCCCTCTGCATCTGGTTTCAATCATCAATTCATTTGCAAGCATTAAGTTCTTTCTCCCTTGAATGCAATATTCTTGTGCTTCCATCCTAAAGGTATGTCAGAGAGAGATTACAAATAGCTCACTAAACTATCTCAACCCAAAATACCAATGATAGAAGCATACAAGATTTTACTAACCAATAGTATAACATGAATTACAAACTCAAAAAAATTATGTGCATTAATAAAACATGGAATACTTATCTTTTATAAATTTCAAGTATTTCATTCTGTAAGGCAAGCCCATATAGAAAATATCATGCAAATTCACACAATGATGTCGTTGTTCTCAAAAATTACCAAAATTCTTCACATGACCTGTCTTGAATATCCAAAGGTTCTATACGCTATGACAACCTTCAATCTTATCAGATCTCCCTTCAAGCGGTTAGGCTTTTAAAGAAGGTACCTCGCTCTTTTACAGATTTCGCATAGACCCGTACACAATCGGTCATAACTTTTGAACCCGACACTTTCTCGCCAATCGCTCTGGTGAGATTCTTCTAAATTTGTTTGTCACCAACATATCCAAAATTCAAAAAAATCCAACAGTGTATTTGTGAGATATGGTCCTCGTACTGAGACTGTATTTTCTGAGACAGTTACACATTCACCATCAACAAACTACTCTCTTACATTTGCAACTTGGCTCTAATACCATGTTAAGGTTTTTAGGATCGTTGCAAATATAATAGCACTATCTGATTGGATGTGTTTTCCAAATGCAACAATCTCTTGCATTTATATTGAGAATGAGTCAAGAAGAGACATGTCCCTTCATGGGACATGTCTATTCATTATTATGTAATTAATATAATGACAATTATGATTATATATATACATACATACATACATACATACATATATATATATATATATATATATATATACATACATACATACATACATACATATATATTTTCACTAGTATTGACTCATAGTGTTTATCCGACTGAAGCTACAAAACATCAACAGGACTCATAAAGGGAAAGTGCATTCTTGAAAATCTGATTACAACTTGGGAAACTATGTAATTGGTAACTAATACTAATCAGGAAGTTGGATACTGCTGGTAGATTTCAAGAAGGCTTATGACAAGGTGGAATGGTTATTTGTTATCTCCATGTTGAAGGTTTTTGGTTTTCCTGAGCTATTCTGAAAAATGGTTAAAACACTATTCTAAGATGCTACCGCACAAATTGATGTTAATAGCTCTGTCTGAACCCTTTGTGATGGAGAGATTCATCTGACAAGGGTGTCCTCCTGCCACTTCCCTGTTTGTTATTGCTTCAGGAGCAATCTATTACCTTCTTAGTAGTGACCTAATTGAAGGAAAAATGAAAGGTATGGTATGCCCAATGCTGCCACCTTGTTGAATATTCAATTTGCTAATTATACAGCTCTGTTTACTGTGCTTGAAGAGGAAAATCTAAATAGAATATGGATGTAAGGTTGACGGCTTCTTGCCTTGCTTCAAGAGCCAAAATATCGAATTCTAAATCAATGATTCTGGGATGGAAAGATGAGCCTCCTGACTAGTTCAAAGATGCTCCTTGGCCTTGGGGGGACCACAAAAACAGGCAAGATTTCTGGGAGTACCATTTGCTATTAATCCCTCTCTCAAAGCTATGTGGGGATGGATGTACACAAAAATTGAAATGAAATTAATGGGAATAATCATTAATTGTCCCTTGCTAGGAGAATTCAATTTTGTCAAAAATTCTGTCTACACACTCTATATATTATGCTTCTGCATGGCTATTTTCTTGCTATCAAATAGATCATATACAAAAGATAGTTAAGGAATTCCTGTGGTCAGATGGCAAAGGTAAGATGAAAAGGCATGCCCTAAAATGGGATTGGTTCCGTCTAAGTAAATGCAAGGGTGCTATTGGGGTGAAGGACTTGAGGATCTAAGGTGTAGCTTTGGCAACAAAATGGATCATTAAAACATTTGTTGGGGAGAAGCCTTGGAATATACGAATCAGAAGAAATATACATGAAACTGTGCCAAAAAAAAAGCTAAACAACGGAAAAATTTGCATACACATGATATTATCTTTCATAATTTTCCAGCTAAACCCTCAGGCTCTGCAAGATTTATCAGTTTCTGGAGGGCATGTGAGTCAGTTAGGAGCCTGGTGATAAACAAGAAAGTTGTAAGAGTAACAACGAAATATACTGCTTCAGATCTATATGGTGGAAAATGGTCCACAATAATAAACCCCTGGCTCTGCTTCAGGGCTTTTCAGCTATGAGCTCGAATAGAAAAGGTGTTGGAGAATTTCAAGATATATTTGACAACTCTTTGAAAATTTGGTTGCAAATGAAAACTGAAAAGATATATTTAGTCCTGAGCAAAGTCCTTAAGTTCATTCAATCACCAATTAATATGAAATATGATAGAGTGCTTGATTAATTTTCAAAGGAAAGATGGTTCTGGGTTTTTGAAGATGAATCCTAAAATTATCTACAAACTGTTGGCTGATTCCCAAAAGGTGTATGAGCACATTAGCACTGTGTATGACTTGTTTTAGATGGCTTTTTCTTTTAAAGAAACTAGCTGCTGGTTATAATTATAGTTATTGTTATTTTTGTAACTGTGTTTTAATTTGTGAACATAATTTCTTCGACTACATTTATGCCAAAGCTGTTTGGTCCTTGTTCATGGTAATACCTAATACTGTGTCCTGGAAGGAAATTTTGTGTGGTTAATATGTTTTGCTTGTCTTTATCTACTGAAGTCTTGGTTTTTATGAAAAAGGAAAAGGAAAGACTTTTCCCAGGGCAATAGGACGAGCCTTATGAAGTCTTTCAGTACCTCACAACACTTAACATTTTTTAGCAGGTATCAGTGACATTTGAGATTCCCACCGACAGAAATGGCAAATGAAAGGTGGCCACATGGCGTAAGAATCGTAGATGAAAGATTTCACAAAGAATATGCTGATTTCAAAATCTTCATTCTAAACAGCACCAGTTTGAATCAGATGCAGTTGTCGGAGTCTTAGAGATCATTTTCCAGAATTATGATAAGGCAGTAATGGGAGGACTTCTCCATTAGGTGCATTAAAGGTTTGGATTCCTTCAAGATGTGATATGCAGATGTAATCCCTGTCGGGATGAGATATGCTGTGTGTGCAGGTGTCTCTCCAGTGTGGATGGTAGTTCAGCTTCTGTACAGGAAGATTCTAGCATGTTGACTGATTCAAGCAAGTACTTGAGAACTCCTCAATCATCTGATGGCTATGTTGACTCTTCTTTATTATATCTGTTCATCCATGGCTTCAGGCAAGGTTGGGCTTGCTGCGGCTCTAATGCATAATTGTGTTGCTATAAAGTATAAACACAGTAATATCTGCTCCCATCTATTTCATTGATTTTGTTACCATCATTCTCACTGTCATTAAATACCATAATATGGATTTTAAGAAAGAAAACCCCACATACAGATATGAAGGAATGGACTGATATAACAGTATATTTACAGGGATGTTTACAGCTATTATCCTTGCTTTGGTGGCATCACAGATTCTGAATGCTATAGGCTTCTGGGTGAGTGGAGATGTGAAGAAAGGGACAAAGAAAGAGGCAATGATACTTTTCATCAGATGCAATGGGACTGTAAAAGGATTACGAGATATGAGGTCAGAATGCATAAAAGCACTGTATAATGTATTCGTTGCTGCTCTAGAGACCAGGCCTCAAGTGTTCCTGCAGTTTTATGTGTTTTTGTGGGGTGGAAATTATCTTTCATCCAATATGGATTCCCCCAAAATTGCATTTGTTTCAATTGCAGCTTTCCTAATCTCAATATGTTACAACTGTTGCATGGCCATCCTCACCCTTATTGATACTTCTAAGACCAACTTCATTGCTAGATTATAAGTTGCCTTTGTAGCAGGTATCACTTTCATTTGACATTCCGACTGATTGTTTCAGGTAAATAGTGGATGAAAGATTTAGATAAATTTTGTTATAAGGTGTAGTTCACCAAATACTTCTGTTTTTTGTTGGTTATACTTGATTTTTTGTGCCTGCTGGGGCTGGAGTGGCTTCCTTAGCCACTTATGGTACCTGACTCTTTTTGTACTGGCCATAGATCATCAATTCAAAAAAGAAACGGCTGCCTCTTGTATCCCAATGTGCATCTTATTTCTCTTCATGTTGTAAGTATAGGTATACTTTTTGTGGTTAGACCCTCAACAATTTGGTTCAATTTGGTACATCTAGTGCGCTTTCTTCTGTAATGAAACCTCTCATTCTTGTGCCTTACTAATTGCTATTGGGGATGGTCCTTTGCAGTGTGCACTATGGGGACCTCTGTTGCCTCTGTTGATAATGCGCAACGACCTGAAACTGCTATTCTAACTTCCTTGATGTTGATGTTTGAGGTTGAAAACTTGTCTCTGCATCAAACATAAGATTCCTTCCCAAGATTTCTAATGACTTTGTCGGGTCCCTTCTCTGGTCAAAGTCAAACCCTGTCTTGGGGAGGTCTGTTGGGATCCTCAGTTGCCTTGAGCATTATGTTGAAAATGGCAGCTATGTTTCACATCTCCCTTTGTAGTAATGTGCTGCCATTAAAAATCTAATGGAATTATGCATTCACTGTAAGAGATTCCTATTGTCCTCAGTGCATTGTGGCAGTCTAGCAGCATTTCCTGGATCATCACAACTTAAACAATATGGGCAAACTTAAATGTTGACCCTTTTAAATTTTCAATCGTGAATTGCAAGTAGGATCAATTTATTGGCTAGTTCAGCATTGGGCCAAAACTATGTAACTGTTACTGACTTACTGACATTTAAAACTTACATATTCATTATCCAAAGTCTCTATTATACTTGTCTTTAGTCTCCTCCTTCCAAACCAATTTAAAGCCTCAGACCTCTTATAACATTAAAAGCATCAAAAGCTCTAGCATTCTCGTTTGGCTCAAACATTTGAGCACAATTTCACATCATACAAAACAAATACTCAGTAACCACTAATTATTGGGACATAACAGAACATGCAGCAAGTTTCCTGCCAGGAAGATGACACTTGCATCAGCAACAATAATGATTCATGTAATTTAAACTAGTTTCCATCATTTGAGTGCAAATGGAGAAACAGAAAAAAAGGCAACAATTACTAAAAAGAAAATCACCTTGTTTAAATAATTCATTTGTGTAAGAATGCACGTACTGACAACCAAGGCAAATAACCAAGTTTGTGGGTATATTAGTTGGTTCATCCCTGAAAACGTAAGCTTCAAAGCAATTCCTAATGCTTTGACGCTCATGACCTGTCAATAAAATAAGTCATGTGAATAAACAAAAGTAAAACCTGTAAGGTTAACATTGAACAACAAGCTCAAGATAAGTGAACAAATGTCAGGAGGACCTACCGAAAGGGATCCCATAAGCGAACAAATGCTGATGTAAACCAAAATATGTGTATGACCATAAAGTGGCACAAAGTGGAAGACAAGAACAAGAACCACTGCTATAACTAAAGACGCATATAACAGGAAAGCTGTCCAGAAAAAATCACAATACTGGAAACCCATCAGAAGGAAAAAATTGCATTCAAAGTTAATATAAGTATTGGAGTGGCAACCAAATAGAGCAACTTCCATTTGTTCTTTCCATTTAAAAACGATTGGAATTCTGGTACATTAACTGAAAATGGATGCATGTCAAAGACACAGTTTATAAAAGTGAGTTACCTGGCTCACTAGCAAGATTCCATACTTCCTTGACAGACTCTATGTCCCTCTCCTGAGGAGCATGCAAAACAATTGTCGTGGATCCAACAACACAAAGAACACAACCTAGAATGCCAAATACATGCAGTTTCTCCCTTAAGATAATATGTGCAAGAACTGCGCTGTACAACACAAATATACGGAACATTCAGTTATGTTGATTTCCATTTACTAATTGTGGTTAGATTATTCTTTCACCATTCTCTAAAACAGAATTTTTCTCTAATTCAACAAGATTAAATTTTTTATTTCCATACCTGACAATGATGCTTAATGCTCCCAAAGGAGTTACGAGAATAGCTGGAGCAAATGCATATGCTGCAAAGTTGGCAACCTCTCCAACAATCACTGTAGAAATTATCCATGTTCATGAAGAACAGGGGGCTTAATTACTCCTCAATGGCACAAACTACAGGATTTTTCTTTGCATAGCATGGCAACTGAAATCACAATAGAACTGACTAGCAGATACCAAAAGCAATAATCTTATTTTTCTCTCTAAAACCAATTTTTCATTTCCTGACAAAGTGAATCGATGACATCAGCACTCAATTAAGATTGATCCACCAGAACTTAGAAGGCTACCAGTATGATCACCAAGTAGAATGAACCAACTATAAGAAAACCTTAAACAAAGAACTAGGGGATGCAATATATTCTTCAAGGAAATGTAATACGGTAATTCCCTATCACAGTCAAAATGGCATCCCCTCAGTTTTCAATTTAATTCATTATAGTATTACTTTTTTACCAGACAGTCTAACATTGTTTCAATCTAGTTTTTCTTGAAAATTTGAATTACTGACAAAAATATCTGAGAATATCTATGGCACTTTATTTTCAACATTCATGTCATCATTCTGTGGTTACCATAATATGAATTTACAATAGGAAATGGCTCATGTGAAAGTATCTATGGCAGTAAGATCTGTCCTACCAAGGCCAAGACAAACTGATCCCTGACCAATAAAAACCCTCGCACAGAAAACACAGATGATGAACTATAAATGAAGAAGGAATTATAAAGGATCTCCTAATCTATTTCTCAAACATTAAAACCAGAGATGAAAAAATGAAGACATAGGAGAATGGAGTTAGAGAAACTGCAAGAGGCACGGGGTGCAAATATAGCATGAACTCAAAAACTGTGGTATATATGTTCTTGTGAAATAAGGTAAGTATTATCCTAAAATGTTAGGGGCACAAGCGTCCCTTTCAGAGTAAGCCCCATCAAACACCATCAACTACTTAGGAGACCAGATATTGTGCTAATGCAAGAATCTATATGATTTGCAATTTCACCAAATAGTTAGCTAGGAAACTATAAATAACTAAAATTACTTGCCGTAGTTTGAACTATCTAAAAGCACTTAAAAGCTAGTCAGAGTGTACATAAAATTGGAAAATGAACTAAACGTCACATGAAATAATCACACTCAACTTTTCAATTCTAGAAAACCTCCATTAATGCAGGAAAAACCAGGTGGTAGACATCAACAGCTTGTTCAACTTAACTATATTAATTGTCAAACAAGAACAAAGAGTGATTACAACTTCACAGCTGCTCTATTCTCCCTAAGTTATATCCATAAACTGGAACTGAGTCTTCCCTACTCTGCTTTATGTATAAATACATTTCCAACCTCCTAGGAACTCATCTACTAGCTTTCTAACATTCTACTATGATTATGGAAAGATCATCCCATGCACTGGAAGCTTCCTATGTGAAGATGACGCACCAAAATTTATGACTGCTCTCTTCCCCTGCTGTTCTTTCGCACAACATAATGAAACCACTGCTTTCTCCAAATTTGCCATATCAATTTGGAAACTGCCCCACTGGTTTGGTGACCACTGTTTCACGCTCATTTCATCACAGTGTTGACTACCTTGCCTCAGCAGTTGTAGATTCACAATGATCACTTTCAAATCTGCTGTCTGATGACAACCACCAGCTTTGACTGTAATAAAACAGTGAGCACTGGCATATATCAACTTGTGAGAAAAACTAGTATTGCCATGAGACTATCACCAAGGTTACCCCAAGTTTCTAGGTAGGGAAATTCATATGAAAATATCAATAAAACATGCATCTCTATATAAACTTATAACAAAAAACCCAAAGGATACACTGCTGCCATATAGTTTCACTTTCAATTACGATATGAAAATCAAAATACAAAAAGACAAAGTACACTCCTACACCTAATCTACCTCTCTCAACACTGCATCAAAATCAAAGTCCTACTCTATGTCATTGCCACTATGATGGTCCACCTCATTCAACAGAATCCCATCCAATCCCTCTGGTGTCTCCTCATCAACCTGGTCACCATCATGCGAATCAACATCCTACTGTAAAGCTAGAGCTTGTCAATACTCTGGAGTCTGATGAACCTGAAGTTGAAGAGTACTATGCAGGGCCCTAGCTTCTCCACTCATCTAGAGATAAATCTATTCCTCTTGGAGTGGATAAAACCATAAATGGACCAATTCCTGAGGAACTAGCAACCTGTGCAAGAAAGCGAGTGGCAATAATCTTCAATTGTGATGTATCTTTCTCGTGTCATGCCCACCATCCAATAGAATCAGTTTGAGCTAATATAGTTCTATCCAACATCACCAGTGGTTTACTTAAGGTGGAACCACAAAGATTTGTGAAGTCAAAGAATTGTGCACAAAGTATTGAAGCCTCTTCCTCTGGATACATCTTATCAATGGCCCCTATAAGCAAATCTAAAACCTTTCGGTCATCACATAGAGGCACGCTTCCATCCCTTGGTGCATAACATTTTCGATTTAGAGAAAAGGCTGCCATATGAAGCATCGTCTTTACTGTGTTCCACCTCTGCATCACAGCAGTCATAATTTGTTGCTCATATAATCCCAAAGTAGGATACTTGGCCGAAATTGTTTGCTTTATCTTCCCAAGCATACTGAGAAATGTCTCATTTGTCTCTCGAAGACTAGGCGAGTCTGTATCATAAAATCTAATGACATCTACAATAGGTGAGATGAAAGATAAAACATATCTACAAAATGCAAACAAAAATCTCAAAAGAATTAATCGAAATGTTAGAAACTTTGAAAGTTGGAACATTACACAATACAATTAAAATATTGAAATTAGAAATTTAATATGAGAATCAACAATCTAATATTTATTTTTTAATAAAGTATGCAATTTAATAATAAAATCAGCAATGCCTTACCTCACAATGGACCACCAATCTTCATCAAGGATCTTTTCTTTGATGGATTTTCCTTGAGTAGAGCTTGAATTAGGCCATCTATTCCACATAGAATTTGTTGAAATTGATAGCATCGTTCAGATAGTTCATATATTATATTTGTATATATTAATATATATTTGAAAAATTATAGACATATTAATATACACATATATATATATATTCTTGAATTAAATCTATCAATATATATTTCATATATATATATATATATTAATATATATATATAAGTATAACTACATATATATTAATATATATATTAACATATTAAGTTTTGAAATATTAAATTACTAACCGATATCACTAATAGTGATCAGATTAATTGAGGTACCCGATAGTTATCGGGTCTAATGCGTTTATTGACTACCGATAACTATCGGTATTATTCCCGCATTATACTATCGTATTATTCGCGCTTTATAATATCAGTATTATCGATATTAATTAATACTCTGCGCAGAATGATTAACGGTATCGTTATAATGTGTATCGCACTAAATACACAGTGCGCATTAGTGTTAACAGCATATTACAAACAGTTTATTTGGTAGGTTTTGATGAGTCGTGACTTATGAATGAGTCACGTCTCATCAAACCAGGACTGTGCACTATAGTGTATAATTGCAAAGTGCTGTTGATGTTTAGACACCGAATGAATAACAATACAGTCTCTCTCTTCTTCAATGTGCAGAATTACAATATAATATATATAGATATATTTGTTTATATATAAATATATATATGAATATATATTGTGATTATATATATCACACATATCAAGTTAATTTAAGATAAATTTAAAAGCCATATACACTTGATCTTAATTTCACAACAGAATTCACCATCATCAATTGTAGAGGTGCATACACCTCAACCGTCCTCTCTAACAAAATGAAGTGGCATACCTTGTCTCAAAAGGTTTGAGGAAGTCCTTTGAAAATATCTTGAAGAGAGCTAGTTGTGGTAATTGCAAATGAACCTTTGAATGTCTTTAGATTCTGCCACCACTTGCTTCACCCAATCTATTTTCCTATGACTTTTAATGCATGAACAACATTGGGTCCAAAAGATGAGCTTGTAAGCAGCCTCCACCATCAAACCAGCTCATTTGCACACGTGTTGAATCGATCATCACCTCTACAACATTTGAGGAACTAATCTCCTCTATGGAATCTAATGGTAAATTGGAAGTCTACATCCTTATGCTTCCTCGAACAAATCCACAACTTTGAAATAATAAGAACATTTAGGAGATGTCTAACATCAACACACCCATCCATCACAATAGAGCAACCTATCCTCATCCAACTTTGCCTCATATCCTCCATTGGGCACATTAAACTTGGAAAACTCTTTGTCTAGGAGGGTAGTGGGTAGCTTATGATCTCTAAGGGGTATGAATGAGGGACCAATAGAGGCTACATCTTTGATCATTTGTTTGAAGAGGAATGACCCACATGAAATGGGATGGCATGAGCAAAAAAGGATCAGGCAATGGAAGACTCTATAGTTTCTCATGCTTGCACATTAAACATAGCTTCAATTGACCCTACCTTCTTGCCACCACTCATCTTCCTCTATCTTCATGTGACAATTTCACCACTACCAACTATGGATGCCATGGACATGATGATTGTGTAGTTGAAAAAGGTGTCGGCACACCTTGAGCCCCCATTTCTGCTTCCATGTGCAATCTATGGCACTCTATCTTCTCATTTTCTTTTACTTTTGCACCATAGTCACCAAGAGACTGCATCTCCCCCCTCCCCCCCCGGAGATGCATCTCTGAGACCTTGTAAGTACCCAAAGACTTCAAATTTGGGTGGAGACTCCTGACATCTCCAAGTCTCCCGCCATGAATTTTGACATCTCGAGAGGAAAAAGCATATTAAAAAGTAATAAAAACAAAACATTTTATTTTTATTTGTTTGCAATGTGAGTTTTGAACTATTTGACTCTATATGACACAATATTAAATGAGTAAATGACATTACTATTAGTATTATTATTACTATTAGTAATTGAATTTCAGGTTTGATATTTTGATTCAATGGTTTGAATATTCATGCTTAAAACTTTCCGTTGTTCTTGTTTTCAAAGCTCTACGTTATGATATTTCTTGGAAATTATAAAATTATATTAAAAAAATTGTCGTCTCCAAGTACCCCTGTCTCCTATTTTTGAAAAATACTCATACCAATACTGCTACTAGTCTTCGAAACCTCCAAGTCTCCCTATCTCCAAGTTACTATGTTTTGCAAACATTTAATTCCATGGCATGTGCCACCCAAAAAAATGAGACAATATCCTTGTGTAGCTACCCCTAAAGACATTCTTGCAGATGTGACAAAGCCACTGCCTTCGAATTTTTTCATTTTTATCCACAAGTATAACAAGTTGGAGACGAGGTTTTTCTTGTTAAAAGGGTCCTTCAAATATTTTTCCAAGGTTTTTGCAGAGCACTTAAATGGTTTCAGTTGTTGTCCACTAGTACCCTCAAGTTCAACACTTGTACTTGAATTTCCTCCAACTTCTTCCAATTATTCTCACTACTACTATCACTCTCACTGTTACTCATGTTTTTGAGATTGAATGCAACTTTAAACTGAAAAAATGCAAAAAAAAAGATCAAACATTTCACGCTTCAAACTTTAAAATAAAATTGAAAACAATAATCATATTCAAAATTTAGTGTCAAGACTTCTAACTCGAGAATTCTTTCTACAAACTCAAATGCTGATAAATTTGCATCCAAAATATTAAATTCATGTCATCCAATGGATCAAGCTCAACTCCTGCATCGGCTATGTCGTCAATCTCCAAGTCCTTAACAATGTTACTCTCCAAATACTTATCACTCTCAATCTCACGTTCCTCTATGGGCAATTGAACTAGCGGTAAATTATTGAGGCCATCTGTGCTAGCCACTTCATCCTCCAAGGGCACAAATACTCCAAGTAGAATTATGTCTCAGTTCACTTAAAGACATTGCTTGTAGCTAGTGTCTACATGGAAGAGAAGGTGAAGTATACAATGAATCTAAACTATGTTCCCTACCTCCTTTGACCCTAATCGACATCTCTTCAAATAAATAAATGAAACAATAAGTACTCCAATTCCCCTCACAAGAGGAAAAGCTTGCTACTTGTGAGAGTAATCATATAGAAAATCATTGCAATCTAACTACTTCACCTCCATGGTTTCACCACCACTCTATTGGCTATTTCTTTACATGCATATCATATAAGGCTTCCACAATAGAATAATCACCTTGCCCACATGAATAAGGCACCAAAATGTAAAGGTGTGTTAAGTTTATTCCATCTTCCATGTAATTTTTCCTCTATCAATGATATTAAAAAGTATCTCTAACAGTTGTTATTTCCTATTCCTTTTACACCAAGACAATTACTTCGTAAGTGTATCCCAAACATGTCTTGTTTGAATCTGTAAATTAGATTACTTGCAAATTGGCAGAATAAAGTTCGCAATAAATGTAATATTAGCCCTAAAACAATCGTCAAGGACCATCATTTCACCTTAACTACACAATCAAATGTAGTTTATCACCAAGTTGCCAATGCATCACTAACTATTGTGGAACACAAAGCCCCTTTGACCAAATGAAGATAGTCAAAATATATGAAATAAGAAGCAAATTGTGTATCAGTGGGCATAGTTCATGGACTCGGATTCGAAGAATACTTGGCAAGATTAAAGTTTTTGACTCTACAAGATCTTGGCAACTTAAAAAGTACTAAAACTTAAATTTCTTTAAAAATATTCTTTTTGCAAAATTCAATTACAAAATGTATCAAATTAAAAATTGTCATCTCAAAAGAAAAATGCAATTTTATAGAAAAACAAATATAGCCATTTTAACCACATTTTTCTTGTGCTATAAAAACTTGCGAGTTGAACTTGTAATAGCTTGCTGAGAAAAAAATTGTACTAGGCAACTCAGAGAGTACTCACAAAGTTTGCAAACTATGTCAGCAAGTTTAAGGAGTTTGTTTCCACCATGGCATTTGTTTTAAAAATGGCTTGTGTATGATAATATTATATATGAACATTCGTATTTTCTCGCCCTTTTCAACGAACTCTAAGCTCCACCAAAACATGATTTTGAGTGCATTATACAACAAATGCACACATGGTGTCCAAAATATAGGCTTATATTTTTTGGTACCGAAAATCCCACTACTACACAAACAAGGCCAAAATATGTAATAATTTGGACTGAACATGATGCCCCTTATTTCCTCAATGTCATCATGTAGTTATTTTCTAAAGGAAACTAATATTTTTCTCTCTCTAAACAATGTATTGCCTTGAAAAAAAGGATCTTCGGTGCATGTTACCATGATATTTAGAAGCAAACAATTTCTTGTATCTATCAAGCTATCCATCACAATGCTATAGACCTTTGTAGATCACCCTCTTATACTATTCTACCTAGCTATCTTGCTTCTACACTGAGAGAGTGAAATTAGCTAGTGATCTGCATATTGAAGGCAATGGATCATTGTTATCAATGGAGTAATGGTGTTATTTGACTTCCACGACTCATAGACAGCCAAGTGTCTCGCATGCCCCTAGATCAGCTTTGGGAACTTTCTATCAAGACAAAACGAGAAATGGTAGCGCTTGTGCAAGTGGGAGCATCATCATCTATAATTGAATCCTATGGTTATCGATATGAAAGGTCTCCTACAAGATTTCAAACTATGGGCCTTAGTGGTTGGTGATTCAAGGTAAACCAACAACATATGTTGGGTCACCTCGATATAGAGGCTATAAATCTCCACCTAAATATTTTGTCGATATAGTCATAATTTTCTTTATCAATCAAAATCATGAGAAGCTTGAAGACCTGAGTGGTTGAGAAGCTATCAATCCATTGCTAACAACTTTGGTCATCTCCTCATAGTAAGGTGAGCAAGTCACATTAAATGACATTGGGTTTGCATAAAAGAAGTGTCATTGTTGTATCAACCACATCATGACCATGCATAACAAATAAATTTCCAATGGGTTTTAAGCTACCAAAGTGCAATCTCTTGCAAGAAAACCATACACATTGCACCAACTAATGTCAAATCTCATGAAGACACATTTGTCTCTAAGTCTCCAATATATTCTATTTGTTGGCTCAAAACTCAAATGAGGCACTTTTCCCTCATCCCTTTTTTGATCCTAAGTCACTTCCCACTAATCTTTCTCATTTCGACAAAGTTGAAGACCCTTTTCCTTTTGTGTGATAAAAATGAGCCTTCACCCTTTTTTCAATGTTTTGAAGTGGCCTCCCACAAAGTTTACATGTGATAGTAGCCATTCCATCAACTCTTCGGCAATTGAAACACAATCTCAAAACTTCCAATAGAAATAAATTTATTCCTCCCCTACCCCCACTTGATATTCAAAGCAAAATAATTATTTAATTAACTAAATTGAAATTGTTGAATTTGCTAGATTACAATTTAAAATATTATATTTTGATTACAATTTTAGAGTTAAGATAAAAATTCAAAATAGTAATTAAATATTACTATTTTTTATTTATTTGTTAACAACAAAATTGAACATTTAAAAGTTGAATATAAAATAAAAATAAATAATAAATATTGAATTTAAATTTGAAATGTCAAAACTTGAAAAACTCGAGATTAAATACAAATCTTTGATCTAAAACCTAAAGGTCTACTTGTAAATAGTCAATAAACTTACGAAATCAAAACTTTGGACTAGTCAATTTTTTCATGTTTGTTGTTTGTACTCTCTATCATTGCAAAGGAGCCAAATGACAAACATACAGCAAGAAAAAGATCATTTGGAGAGGGAGATGGATGAACTAAATGACCAAGAATATTTACACCAATAAAGGCACCACAACTAAAACTCTAGCTCTTGACCCCAAGCTAAAGCATGATATTATACAAGACCTAAAAAAGTTTTGCAAAGTGAAATATACTAAACGATAGTGGTCATATGTAGAAACAAGGGTATTTCTATTTTTCTCAAGTATAACACTTAAGATTTGGAGTTAACAGAATTCAAGAACTTTAAAAGCTTCTCATTCTTTCATACAGTAGAGAACAATCATGAAAACAATCAAAGGGTAAGGCAAGGATGAGATTCAACGACTAAACAGTGGCCTCTTCAAGAAGAAAATTAAAAATCATTCGATGCAAGAACATGATTTCATGTCTATAACCCTACCTCACTACAAACACTTCTCAACTCCTTCCTTCATCCTTGTCGCAATATCAAAATTGTAAACTATACAAGTTGCACACTAAATATTGTCGAAGACACAACTAGAGCACATGTATTTACACTTTTTTTTACCTTATATTCATTTTTCGGTCTTTGGAGGTTTTTCTTTCAAAAACATGTTGAGTTACTGTTTTCCCTTTGGGAAACACACTAAGACATGGACAAGACGTTTCCAATTACAATGGATGTCTCTATACCCATACCAAAGGCAAGATCAAAAAGGGTGGGAAATGTCTCCTGCAACATGCACAAAACTTTCAATTATCTTTCTAGACGTCTTATGGATCATAACTCCCTTCCAAGAGAGGTTCTTAGTCCCACGTAACCTTATTCAAACACTAAGGAAACAATTCACCCACCTTCCCCTTGGAGTACTATAAGTTTGCTTGACTAATTGTCCTTTGAGCCCCACTTGCAAAGAGTCGTGTTGGGACTCAATCTATTAGTGCCAAATTTTGCTTGAAGTCCCTGTTAAGGTTTTAGGATCATTGCAAATGTAATAACACTATCTGATTGTATGTGTTTTCCAAATGCAAAAATCTCTTCCATTTATATTGAGAATGAGCCAAGAAGAGACATGTCCCTTCATGGGACATGTCTATTCATTATTATGGAATTAATATAATGACAATTATGATTATATATATATATATATATATATATATATATATATATATAATATCTCAAGTATTATATTAATTCCTCTAATATTTACATAATAATAATATATATATATATATATATATATATATATATATATATATATACATCTCATATATACTAAATATATATATACATATCTTTACTAGTATTGACTCATAGTGTTTATTCGACTGAAGCTACAAAACATCGACACTCCCTCTTAGCCAGGGAAGATTAAACACATGATTAGGATCATAAGATATCATTTACCGTGATATTAAAGATATGGTCTAACTAAGAATATTAAGTTGAATGATATTCACCATAACTCGTAGATTCATAAGAATATCATCTCATGATATTGAGAGCATTGGCCACAAACATATCAAGTCTCATGATATTCACCAAGTGCTCAGAGTAATGGCCTACCAACATCAAGTCTCATGATGTCCACCAAGTACTCAAAAGTTTATAAAGATGTCATCTCATGATATCAGGAGCATTGGCTTGCAAAATATCAAGTCGCATGATATTCACCAAGTGCTCAGAGTAATGGCCTACCAACATCAAGTCTCATGATGTCCACCAAGTACTCAAAAGTTTATAAAGATATCATCTCATGATATCGGGAGCATTGGCCTGCAGAATATCAAGTCGCATGATATTCACCAAGTGCTTAGACTAATGGCCTACCAACATCAAGTCTCATGATGTCCACCAAGTACTCAAAAGTTTATAAAGATATCATCTCATGATATCGGAAGCATTCGCCTGCAAAATATCAAGTCGCATGATATTCACCAAGTGCTCAGAGTAATGGCCTACCAACATCAAGTCTCGTGATGTCCACCAAGTACTCAAAAAATGTTCATAGGTAATGTGCACTTACCATAAGAACATTCATGTCATCTATTATGATCTGTTTCAGCCATCACAAGATGTCTATCACAATAGAAGATTCCATCTATTATGATCTGTTTCAGCCATCGCAAGATGTCTATCACAATAGAAGATACCATCTATCATGATCTGTTTCAACCATCGCAAGATGTCTATGACAATAGAAGATCAAGTTATTGTAAGATCGTAACCTTCCAATAACTTTTGCAAATACAAGTGATAATCATTTGGAAGTCATCACTTCCTCATGATTTACACAGGGGACAGGGCCATTAAAAACATTCATGATTCATTAGTATAATAATCAATTATATCAAGTTTAATTCAGAAATGTTTCACCTTCAATAGTGAACTCCCTCTCAATCAATATGATCAAGATTGTCACAAGTTGACTGAACCATCTGCTCTCTCTGAAGCTCAAGTTTATCAAATTCTTGACCTCTTTTGAAATGTCACACTCCCTCTGCATCTAGTCTCAATCATCAATTCGTTTGCATGCATTAAGTTCTTTCTCCCTTAAATGCAATTTTCTTGTGCTTCCATCCTGAAGGTATGTCAGAGAGAGATTACAAATGGCTCACTAAACTATCTCAACCGAAAATACCAATAATAGAAGCATACAATATTTTACCAACCAAAAGTATAACATGAATTACAAACTTAAAAAATTATGTGCATTAATAAAACATGAAATACTTATTTTTTATAAATTCCAAGTATTTCGTCTTGTAAGGTGAGCCGATATAGAAAATATCATGCAAATTCACAAAATGATGTTGTCGTTCTTGAACATTACCATAATTCTTCACATGACCTATCTTTAATATCCAAAGATTCTATACACTATGAAAACCTTCAATATGATCGGATCTTCCTTCAAGTCGTTAGGCCTTTAAAGAAGGAACCTTGCTCTTTTACAGATTTTTTTTTTTTTTGCATAGACTTGTACACAGTCAGTCATAACTTTTGAACTTGACATTTTCGCTCCAATCGCTCCGGTGAGATTCTTCTAAATTTGTTTATCACCAACATATCTAAAATTCAGAAAAATCCAACGATTCATTTGTGAGATATGGTCCTCGTACCAAGACTGTATTTTCTCAGACAGTCACACATTCACCATCACCAAACTACTCTCTTACATTTGCAACTTGGCTCTGATACCATGTTAAGGTTTTAGGATCATTGCAAATGTAATAGCACAATTTGATTGTATGTGTTTTCCAAATGCAAAAATCTCTTGCATTTATATTGAGAATGAGCCAAAAAGAGTCATGTCCCTTCATGGGACATGTCTATTCATTATTATGTAATTAATATAATGACAACTATGATTATATATATATACACATATATATATATAATATCTCTTGAGTATTATATTAATTTCTCTAATATTTGTGTGTGTGTGTGTGTGTGTGTGTGTGTGTGTGTGTGTGTGTGTGTATATATATATATATATATACTTATCTTTACTAGTATTGACTCGTAGTGTTTATTCAACTTAAGCTACATAACATCAACAGTCCCAAATCCTTTCAGCACTTGGGCCTTATTTTACCCATCACATACAAACAATCTAAAAATTATTTGTTAACTGTCTCCATTTGTTAATTTTTCAAAGTGTTTTCCTTTGTCATAACCAATGTGCATCATGTGTTGGAAGTTGCAAAAATCCCAAAGAAAATTCTGGTGTGTGGTGTTTTACAACCATTTCTATAAGTGTGGTCGATTTTCCAAAGTTCCAAGGTTTCCCTTTGAGTATCCTTTTCAGATTTAACCCCAGCAGCATGATCAGTCGCCACATACCAACAATCTCCCACTTATAGACTAATCAAGCTTGTTCACTCTTGGGTTGTTGCAATAGTCTATTCGTGATCAACACATACAGCAATCAAGCTTTCTATATTATGTTTGTAATGCATTTGATCTAAACCTTGTAATACCCTAGACGGTAGTACCACCAATAGTCTCAACTTTGCATTTTCATATTATTGCACTCACCACTAAATAAGTGGTAGTGGCTATAATTGTTGTGACTACACTCTTCATTGAATAAGTGGAAGTTGTTGTAACTATTGTGATTGCACTCATCATCGAATAAGTGGAAGTAGCTATGGCTGTTGTAATTGCATGTAATGTCCCCTTCTCCGTAGTAGGCCGTTATGGCACCTGATTAGTCTATCTCCCCATCCAGATAGGCTAATGGCTTCTTTCAGAGGATGTTAGTCAGTCACAAGTTTCAGTGGGCGAATATTTATATTTTTGGGCTCCTTTTCTAAAGTTAAATCACTTTATTTTATAAAGTGATATTATAAAGTCAGTTTCTGACTTAAAGCTACTTTATTTTTAAAAGGTACCTTAAGTGACTTAAGTGAGCACTTTTATCCCACATTGCTTGGTTTTCAGCATTTTCCCTCACTTCGAGGTTATTTAAGTAAAAGGTACGCATTGGGAAAAGGACGATGAGAATTTATAAACAAAAGATAAAGGAAATCTAGTTGCTCACGTGACTAGTTTTTATTTCCAAGGACGCAAACCCTTCAAAAAAATCGTGAGAGGTTGGACGTAGCCCCAGCACCTAATTAACGATGGGATCATTCAAATTTCACATTGGATTTCAATGGACAGGTTATGAAGGTTAGTTTTTGTGCTCCAGGCATTTTAGTATCACTCTCAACATTTGAAGAATACAATATTTGAAGAAATCAAGTTGTAGGGTATCGAGCCATTATTTGGTTAGAGCTCCCGTGGAGGGAGACAAGGTTATTTACTCAACACTATCTACAGCTATAGTCTCGGAAAGAGGATATCAACAAGTGGAAGGTAGAACTCACGTGCTGGCCTTGCACGAGTTTTGTTATGAGTGACTGTCGAACGTGTTTGGGGAAAAGAGTGTTACATTTGTTGATCAAGCACATTGGACTAAGGCGTGAGCGTAGGGACTGCCTAGCCAGACGCGCTCTCTAGCAATGTTGGGTGTGAAGGACCCAAGCACATACACCCCAAGGCGGAAGGCATGAGCTGCTGGACCAGGATACCAGTCGGAGGCACCAGTCACACGCGCAAGCACAGCGGTACAGGGACTAAGAGTGCAACCAGTCTGTGCAAGCTCGTGCGAGTGACGAGCCAGGCTGAATACTCCCCACCACTACTGGGACTTTCCCGTGCGCCCAGACTACATAACGGGGCCAATGTTAATACCGAAGGTGACTGACATTTGCATACTTTGATTGGGGGGCATCCAAACAGGTGCAAGTTAGTCCATATTCTTCCTAGACACCTATTATTGTGAAATATACCTAGACTATATATCTACAATTCTAAAATTGATACTTTGGGTTAAGATTATACTATTATTAGTGTCAATAAATGCAGTCCATTTGATGTTTTGAATCTTTGCTACTATTTGTTTGGTAAATGTAAGTGTTTGAATGCACCTAGTAATAGAGGGTGGAGTAAATCTATGCATGTGAATGTTTCCTCTTCTTTCGTACACTTGAATCAAACAATCAAAACATATTCACTTACCTACGAATCTGACTATTCTCAATCTCCGAATATCAGAAAAATCTTGCAAACTTCTATAGATATATCAGAATAGGATATAGACAGGGGTGATAGGATATTACAGTGGTATAAGAGCCTTCGGTCTTGCCAACCTAGTGGGCTAGTTTTTAGCTTGTAGCAATGTTGTGCAGGCATGCACAGCAGGCACAGACAGTACAGTTTTAGACACAACAGAGTTGAATAGGGACAGCCAGAGTGTTCAGTACAGGTTGATATAGAGGACAGTCATACCAAGGCAGACGAGGAGATTGTGTTTGAACAAGGCACTCGGGGTGCAGGCATGGCTAAGGAAGCAAATAGAGAGGCCAGGGTGACATTGAGGGCCATTCGTGAGGGACAAGATCACATTGTTGATGTGTTACATCAACTTGCAGGGGTTATCCAGTAGTTGACAGTGGCACCCAGGAGACCACAGAGTCATCACTGTGGTGGAGGCAATATAGCAGGGTCACCTAGAGCAGCTAGAGCGCCCACTCTTACTTCAGATAGGCCCCTTATGCCTACCTTCACAAAAAATAATCCAAAGGAAGAGATAGCAAAACCTAAGGCAGCAGCCACACTTCCTGATAATGTGTTGGCCATGCACGATGAATGGGATATGCTACCTGACCGGGTCAAAGCTGACTTGACCTTTGTTCAATATATGGCTCAAAAGAGAGGGTTTGGCAGGGCTCAACAAGATAGGAAACCCAGGGGTCAGAACAAGGATTTAAAATGCGCAATGAATAAATTAGCCCTTCCTACATTTGATGGCAGCGGTAAGACATCCGCAAGAGCTTGGATTCACAAGCTAGACACCTTCCTAACCCTTAAACCCATGTCAAAGACAGAAGCTATTAAGTTTGCGACCATGTATTTAGAGGTAGCAGCATATGACTGGTGGCATCGTGGCCTTGTCACCCAGGATCATGGGCTTATTACATCTTATGAGATTTTCAGCACGAAGT
Source organism: Chamaecyparis obtusa (assembly GCA_027943335.1). Taxonomy (NCBI): domain Eukaryota; kingdom Viridiplantae; phylum Streptophyta; class Pinopsida; order Cupressales; family Cupressaceae; genus Chamaecyparis; species Chamaecyparis obtusa. Next base: position 187,794 of record BSBK01002237.1, read on the forward strand.
TGATTACACTTTTTGACAGGAAAGACATTGAGGTTTACTACAGGGAGTTAGCCCAGCTGAGACAGAGTGGGTCTTTGGACCACTACATTGATGAGTTTCAGAGGATTTCCATTATGGTCCCCGATATGTCTGAGAGGAGGAAGGTAATGCTATTCATTGAGGGCCTACATGATAGATTCAAAGGATTGGTTAGAGTCCTCAAGTTGAGCACATTGGATGACGCTATTAAGTTAGCACATGATTTGGATTCACCATCTTCCATTCTGCAACCACCAAAGAAAACTTTCAAGGGATCCTCTTCATTCCAAAAAAATAAAAATCAGAATAAGAGTACACCCTCTAGACTGGATTTTGAGACAAGAAATGAGCTGAGAAGAAAGAAATTGTGCTTCACATGTAGAGAGCCTTGGACTCTAGACCACAGGTGCCTTGAAAAAGGCAAGATACATTACATTGAGGTGGTTTCCGATGGTGAATGCAAGCAGCAGGAAGGCAGCGATGTTGAGGACAGCAATGAGGAGGCTCAAGACAAGCATTCAACAGAGGGGAAGAAGAGGGAAGTCTCCCATGAGCAGCCTCCTATTACTTTAGCATCTCTCTCAAGTATCCCCACATGTCACCGTTTCCGTCTTAAGAGAGTGGTTAGAGGACAGCGGATCATTTGCCTCCTAGACACAAGTGCTACTCATAATTTTATCAACACAGCTATGGTTTCCAAGTGAGGACTCCAGATAGACAGCATTTTTGAGTTTGAGGTAAAGGTTGTCGGGGGAGATTTGTTGAGCTGCACAGGGAAGATCTCAAGACTCCCGATTCACTTTGGGGATTATCTCCTAGAGGCTGATTTCTACGTCATTGACTTGGATAGTGTTGACGCCATTTTGGGCATGCAGTGGTTACAGACCCTAGGGAGATACACTATTGATCATTAGCTGAAACAATTAGGGCCCATTTGGCACCTGGAATTAACCTAGAATAGGCATTATTCAATGCAAGAATAAACTAATTCGCTATTTGTGGCCGTTTTTTGAATTCTCGAATTAGAAAACTAATTCCCATTTTGGGCCTTATGCTTGCATTAGTTAATTCCGAAAAAAAACTGGAATTAAACTTATTCCAGGAATAAGCTTTTCATGGATTCGAAATTACATCAAAATATATAAGTTTTTCGGGTCCGTGCGTGAACGGTTAGGGAAATTATAATCTTTTTTTTTTAATCTTGTTTTTTTTACAAATTTTTTTTATAATTTAAATTTTTTATAAAAAAAAATTTATAATTTTTTTTTAATATTTTTTTTTACAATTTTTTATTATAATCTTATTTTTTTAAGTTAATAATACATATTTTAATTAAAAATCCAGCAACAAAAATGATAAGTTCAAAAATTAAAAATTAAAATTAAAAAACTAAAAAATAATTCTTATTCGAATTTCACATTATGGGATCCAAACATAGAATAGATTACTCCAGCTTTCGTTTTGAGGATTAATTAATCCAAGAATAGGTCCTTATTCTAGAATAGGCCTATTCTAGATAAGTTAATTCCATGCGCCAAACGGGCCCTTAGAGTTTATGCAGGGTGATCAGCTGATTGTGTTTAACGCCATGCTAGAGGGTGGATCACGATTGGTTTCAGCTCACCGGATGGAGGCCATCATTAGACACAGCAATATGGAGCGGGCAGCCCAGTGTTTCATATCCTCTAGACCCACACCAAATTCAAGCCACCAAGTTCACACGGATATACAGGATGTGCTTGATAAGCACAAGCGGGTTTTTGAGGACATCCCTCCAAGTATACCTCCAGACAGGGACTTTGAGCATATCATTGAGTTGGAGAAGGGCGCCAAGCACGTGATCACTACCCCTTATCGTCATCCCAAGCACTATAAGGAAGAAATTGAGAAGATGATTAAGGAGCTCTTAGATATGGGGCACATCAGACCCAGTTCCAACCCCTTTGCTTCTTCAGTGGTTTTGGTGAAGGATGGCACTCTTCGCATGTGTATCGATTATCGTGCATTGAATAAGAGGACCATCAATTACAAGTATCCCATTCCCTGAATTGATGAGCTATTAGACGAGTTGCATGGCGCAGTTTATTTTTCGAAGATAGATCTTCGATCGTGGTACCATCAAATATGTGTCCGAGAGGATGTTCATAAGACAGCTTTTAGATGTCACTACGGGCACTATGAGTTTCTAGTGATACCATTTGGGCTCACTAAAGCACTTGCTACATTTCAGTCTTGCATGAATCACATATTCAGAATGCAATTGCACAAGAGCGTCTTGGTATTCTTTGATGACATTTTGGTCTTCAACAAGACGTGGAAGAGCACTTACGGCACTTGGATGAGATCTTTAGCATCATGGAGAGTCAGTCTCTGTTTGCGAAAGAATCCAAATGCGAGTTTGGATTGACTAAGATTCTCTACTTGGGGCATGTGATAGGGGCCCATGGAGTTAAGGTACACAAGGAGAAAATCCAGGCAATTCGGGTTTGGCCACCATCGAGGAATGTGTCAGATTTGAGGGGATTCCTTAGATTGTGTTCTTATTACAGGAGGTTCGTTAAGGGATTCTCTCAAACAGCAGCTCCCCTCACCGATCTTACTCGGAAAGGGGCTTTCAGGTGGACAGATGAGGCAGAGGTGGTCTTTGATAGACTCAAGACAGTCATGAGTACTTGACCGGTTCTAGCTCTTCCGGACTTCTCTCGCTCTTTTGTTCTAGAGTGCGATGCTTCAAGGAATGAGATTGGTGCAGTTTTGATGCAGGACAGACATCCCATAGCATTCGAGAGCAGGAAACTTAAGGATAGTGAGAGACTGTATTCCACTTATGACAAGGAGATGCTTACCATTATGCATGCTTTGGCTAAATTCAGACAGTATCTCGTGGGTGGCAAGTTTACAGTCAAGACAGATCACAATAGCCTACGCTACTTCTTGGAGCAGAAAGAGTTGAATGACAGGTAGCAAAAGTGGGTCAGTAAAATTCAGGCGTACAATTTTGACATTATGTCAAGGGGAAAAATAACATTGTGGCTAACACACTTTCCAGGAGGCCCCCAATAGCGTCTTGTGTTTTATCAAAGATCTTCGCTGATTGGAAATCTCATTTGCTGGGTGAGTATTCTAAGAACTCAAGCTTGTCAGATTTTGGATGGTCAACTCCGAATAGTAGGTACAGGGTAGTCGATGACATTATTTTCTATAAGGATAGGATCTACCTAGTGCCAAGCTCTAAGCTTAAGGCTAAGATAATGAGGGTTGTTCATGATGCGCCCACAGCAGGACATCCGGGGTTTTTCAAAACTTACAGGTAGGTCAAAGAGAGGTTCTCATGGAAGGGCCTCAAGGACGATGTCCTTCAGCATGTCAAAGAGTGCCAGACTTGTCAGCAGAACAAGTCCGAGCACGAGCATCTGGCCAAGTTATTGCAGCCCCTTCCCATTCCAATTCAGAAGTGGGAGGGTATTTCGATGGACTTCATTATTGGTTTTCTGAGAGTGCAGGGCAGGGACAGTATATTTGTGGTGGTCGACAGACTCACCAAGTTTGCTCATTTCTTTGCTATCGCAGTAGACTAGTCAGCTTCGCAGGTAGCTGAATTATTCTTCCAAGAGATTTTTAGGCTGCATGGTCTCCCCAAGACCATTGTGAGTGACAGAGACCGTAAGTTCCTTAGCACCTTCTGGCAGGAGTTGTTCAGATTGGCAGGCACCGAGTTGACTCCTAGTACCAGTTACCACCCACAGACAGATGGCCAGACAGAGATTGTGAACAAATGGCTGGAAGGCTATCTCCGGAATTATGTAGCAGGACAACAGAGAGCATGGGTTCGATGGTTGTACTTGGGGGAGTTTTGCTACAACTTCACCTATCACATGACTATTGGCATGTCACCATTTCGGGCTCTCTATGGCAGCGAGCCACTTTCTTTTATAGACTTGGATCTACAAGACAGCATGGCTCCGATTGTGAGAGATTGGTTAGAGGATCATAAGGATATTCTTAGGTCTCTCAGGGAGAACATTCAGAGGGCACAGAATCAGCAGAAGATGTATGTTGATTGACATAGGATAGAGCGAAGCTTCGAGGTAGGGGATATGGTTTACCTTCGTCTTCAGCCATATAGGCAGAGTTCGCTAAAGAAGAGTGGTTCAGAGAAGCTCAAGCCCCGATTTTATGGTCCATATCGCATTTCCAGGAGGGTTGGTGAGGTAGCTTACGAGCTCGAGCTTCCAGCAGACAACAAGATTCATAATGTTTTTCACATGTCTTGCCTCAAGAAGGCAATTGGATAGCAAATAGTCCCTTCAGATGGATTACCCCCACTTGATGAGGAAGGTAAATTGGTTTTGGTTCCAACCGAGGTGATTGAGATCAGAGAAAGGAAACTACGGAACAGGGCTATCCGAGAGAACTTGATTCGATGGAAGGACTTAGCGATCGAGGATGCCACATGAGAGGGTGAGTCTATTTTACAGCACCCTGCATTGAGATTGCTTGAGGGCAAGCAATCCCGGGAAGGGAGGACTGTAATGTCCCCTTCTTCGTAGTAGGCCATTATGGCACCTGATTAGTCTATCTCCCCATCCGGATAGGCTAATAGCTTCTTTCAGAGGATGCCAGCCAGTCACAAGTTTTAGTGGGCGAATATTTATATTTTTGGGCTCTTTTTCTAAAGTTAAATCACTTTATTTTATAAAGTGATATTATAAAGTCACTTTATGACTTAAAGCTACTTTATTTTAAAAAGGGAACTTAAGTGACTTAACTGAGCACTTTTATCCCACATTGCTTGGTTTTCAGCATTTTCCCTCACTTGGAGGTTATTTACGTAAAAGGTACACATTGGGAAAAGGACCATGAGAATTTATAAACAAAAGATAAAGGAAATCTAGTTGCTCACATAAATGGTTTTTATTTCCAAGGACGCAAACCCTTCAGAAATCGTGAGAGGTTGGACATAGCCCCAGCACCTCATTAACAGTGGGATCATTCAGATTTCACATTGGATTTCAGTGGACAGGTTATGAAGGTCAGTTTTTGTGCTCCAGGCATTTTAGTATCACTCTCAGCATTTGAAGAATACAATATTTGAAGAAATCAGGCTGTAGGGCATCGAGCCATTATTTGGTTAGAGCTCCCATGGAGGGAGACAAGGTTATTTACTCAACACTATCTACAGCTACAGTCTCGGAAAGAGGATATCAACAGGTGGAAGGTAGAACTCACGTGCTGGCCTTGCACGAGTTCTGTTATGAGTGACTGTCGAACATGTTTGGGGGAAAGAGTGTTACATTTGTTGATCGAGCACACTGGACTAAGGAGTGAGTCAGAGGCACCAGTCACACGCGCAAGTGCAGCGGTACAGGGACTAAAAGTGCAACCAGTCTGTGCAAGCTCGTGCGGGTGACAAGCCAGGCTGAATACTCGCCACCACTGCTGGGACTTTCCCGTGCGCCCAGACTGCATAACGGGACCAGTGTTAATACTGGAGGTGACTGGCATTTGCATACGCTGATTGGGGGGCATCCAAACAGCTGCAAGTTAGTCCATATTCTTCCTAGACACCTAGTATTGTGAAATATACCTGGACAATATATCTGCAATTTTAAAATTGATACTTTGGGTTGAGATTATACTGTTATTAGTGTCAATAAATGCAGTCCATTTGATGTTTTGAATCTCTGCTACTATTTGTTTGGTAAATGTAAGTGTTTGAATGCACCTAGTAATAGAGAGTGGAGTAAATCTGTGCATGTGAATGTTTCCTCTTCTTCAGCACACCTGAATCAAACAATCAAAACATATTCACTTACCTACGAATCAGACTATTCTCAATCTCCAAATATCAGAAAAATCTTGCAGACTTCTATAGATATATCAGAGTAGGATATAGATGGGTGATAGGATATTACATAATTTGCAGCTAAATGACATTTGTGGGCTTACCATCGTGTAAATTCTGAACTTTCCGTGTAGAATTCAGCAATTACGATTTTCTGTTCAGCTAGAAATTACTGAGAATAAAAATAAGATTTGAGGCTCTCTATTCAGTTCCAAAATTTTGACATTTAGGTGGCATCAAGACCACAATACTTATTCTCGTCCATAATTTTAATCCAGGTTCCCAATAAACGAACCATTAACTGTTCATGTATGTCATTGTGGGTAATGAAAATAGTTCTTGAAATTGCTGCCTTGATATTGTTCTATAGGTTCCTACTTATATTCAAAGAGGATTGGTTTTTCCCAGAGATGGTGAGTTTATTGCTTCTTCAGCTTCTTGATGATTCTGAGAATGTTCTTCAGCGGCCTTTGATTGAAAAATTAACAAAAGTCGCTACCTTGGGAGAGCTTACAGCTTATGTGCTTTCCTTAGGATTGATAGAGCCAATGACCAAATAGACAACAAAATTCCTTGCAGGATTCTAAGATTTTAACCATAATAGAACTCCCCCCCCCAAAAAAAAAATCCCTGCCGTTCCTGGAACGGGGACGCACCAGGGATTGGGGGACGGCGTTCCAGCATCCCCAGCGGCACCACCGTCCCGTGGCCGTTTCCGAGGAGACATAGGGACACCCAGGCGTCCCTTGACTGCTAAGGGGATGCCCAAAAGTGTTTTAATTTATTTTTGTTCAGAGGTGGGAGGATTTATACAAATATAACATTTAAGTATAAGAAATTTATTTAATTTCTTATACTTTAAGTTAAATTTGTATAAATACTTTTCAGGATGTTTGATATAGGTTCCAGCTTCATAGGAGTTAATATGCAAATTCTAGATTTTGGGGGTTTTCGAAAAATTCCAGACTAAGCCAAATTTCAGGATTCAACAAGCCTTCAGCAAGGTTACCTCCCACAATCCATCATGGCTTTCTAAGGTCAAACTGAAGCTAGCAAAATGATTCTCAAAGGGTTTTAACTCATTTTATCACAAATCACTTGGTTTCAACCCCATCTCTATGACAAACTTAGCTTAGCTCTCGCCCAAATCCCAGACAGACATGACTTCTCAACAGACGAAAATCACTCAAACCTCATTTGTCGGACCTAGGGACTTGAAAACAGCCACCAATAAAGATATAAATGTTAGATATTGGTCCTTTTGTGTTGGATATACATGCTAGATATAACTTATATCTAACATTTATATCCAACACAAAAGGACCAATACTTCAACACAATACTTTTACATCTTTATGTCTTATATTGTTATACATATTTTCATAACTAGCATTTTAAGTACCATGTGTATAGTATATACTATATACACCCCCCTCGTCCCCCGCCATCCCCAAATTGAGGCGCCTTTGTCCCCCCGTCCCGGAAACTTGTCCCCCCGCTCCCTCGTCCCCCCGTTCCCCAGGGCGGTGTAACTATGGTAATTGGCCATAGTACTTGGACAACACCTTCATATAAGAACAATTATATCATAATAAGAGCCTTATAGAACAATGATAAAAGCCTCATAGAGAGAGAGAGAGAGAGAGAGAGAGAGAGAGTTCCCAAATAATTGCTTACAAGCTACAATTTTTTTGAGGACAAAGGTGTGAATTAGTAAGAGTATACAAAGCATAAATATAGTGGTGGTCCTGAGTCCTATGACCATAACACATTTTAAAAGGCATGCTTATTATTGTGCTTCAAACAACCTCAGAAAAGGCACCCAGCTATGGCAGAGGTAATAAGAAATCCGTTGTAGGCTACATACTGTGAATTGCAAAAGCTATTTTCAAATCAGGCTAAGTTCAACCATGGGGAGGGCAGTTGTCAGCTAAGCATTTTAGATTGCTAAAACTTCTTTGCGACATCATCAAAAAGGCAATGCAAACACCTGGAGAAAATGTGGATGACAAATGATTAAATCTGCTGAAGCCAAATATATTCTTAGTAAACAAAAATGTCATAGCCAATAAAACATTTGGAGGAATGACACATAGCTATAGCAGCCTTATTGAACTAATAACTTGCCCAAACCAATCAGACAATCAACATTTGTAAAAATGTATTTGTTTGCTGAATGCAACACATTGGAAAACCACGAGAACAACAAATGAATCAGAAAACTAATATTCTTCCAACTTTATGAATAACAGTGAGGAAGACTGGAACCAGACAGTCAAAGATGTGTCATCATCTATACATGCAGAATTCAATGCAAGTTGAGATAGCACACTATGCCACCAACTATGACAAACAGATTTAATTAACACAACTTATAGGGAGATGACTGCAACTAAAATTTCACAACAATACATAATGCTCCAAGGGGTCAATGGAAAATTGCAACAATTATAGTATAAAATAACAATGACTGACAGAAAAAATGATGTGGTTGATAAAAACACATCACAAATAAGGAAATGAGATAGAAAACAGAAAGAAAAATAGAACTTCAGTGCAAAATCTCTTCTATAATTGTAGTATAATAGATTAAAATATTTATACACATATAATAAAGGGTAGGGGAAACTCCCATATTAAATGTCATGATCCCTAGCAGAACATGGCAAACTAGAAACAAAATTAATGGCTACAATATTACTAAGGCTCACTCCATCGAACAGCTATAAAATAAGTCACTTACAGAAAATGTAACAATAGAAAACAAATTTCTCAATTCAAAGACTACTTGAAGGACTGTATCTCCTCACTATTGCAATCAAGAATGTGCCTCCTCAGAAACCTACCACATGGGCACAGAACAAATCTAATGGCCACAATATTGATAAGGGTCACTCCACAAGACAAAATTTTCAATCCAAAGATTACTTTAAGGCCTATATGATATATCTCCTCACCATTCCACTTATGAATGTACCTCCTTAGGAAGCTACCAACATGGGCAAAGAACAAGCGCAAATCATCAAAATCTCAAATCTAAACTGCCAGTTCTAATTTCATAAGGAACACAGCCAAAATTGATAGGTTGAATAAAAGTAGTACCCACTGCCATAAGAATAATCTTGTCAAAGCTAAACCTCTCAAATCCATTGCAAACTCAAAAAAACCTAACCACCCTTGTGCTTGTTCTTTAATTATGTTACTGTCAGATGAGAATAGTTTACTAGCTTGACATGTCAGCATTGTTTGTTTCAATTTATCACATAATGTACAAGAGCCAAATTGTCAAAAGAATGCTTCATCTTAGCCTTTGTAGCATCAATATGAATCATGAAACACCATGTTGAGAACAACAAACATAAGCAATTCCAATTTAAAATGAATCACTCTAATATGAATTCGACATAAATTACAACATTAAAAACGATCTGATCTACCCTTAAATTTCAATGCAAAATAACTAAAACTACCATGCTTGACATAACAATCCATTTTAGATAGCATAAATTGCTGCCCAAGATCATTAACAATAGAAAACTTATTGCACGCCACTGCATGCTGTCACAGAAAGTTAAATTATGAAAAGGCACATCTTAAGCAAAATTATACTTCTTTGTGTCACACTAAAGAAAACTAAGAATGATTATATATAAATACTTGCAAAGCCAGTTATGCATAGATACGTGCAAAGCCAAGTATAGGGAAGACTTCTTAAAGGTCCATAAAGAACCAACTTCAACAAAGTTAATTAAACTTTCAAGACTAAAGGAAAATAGAAGTTCAATATTGTCAATTAGAAAAGAATTCAGAAATTATCAAATTAAGCATTATATTTCCCTAGATTGCATTAGTTACAATCAGATACCATAAAAAAAATTTCTTCTTTCAACAATTAAGAGACAACCCTACAGCGAATTCATTATATGCCTGTAATCCAAAGTTGGCATTTCCCAGAGGTAAGAAGCTAAAGATTTCAACTTTCCTTCAGAATTTAATTACTGCAGATATATAATGACATAAAATACATTTATAACACCAAATGCAGTATTTGAATATTTACAAGCTCAAATTCTAAATGTATCTTGCACATGTAATATGAAAATAGATGGACCTTGAGATTTTTAGGGTGGAAAAAGTATTTTAGAACTAACATGCTATTTCTCACTCTGTCATTGATCTCAATTGTGCATATTCATTTGAGCAATCTTAGTAGTTTACATATAGCCTTTTCAACACCAGGAATAAGCATAATAATATCCAAAAACATTCAAAATTCTATTTGTGCATATGGGCATATCTGTATTTAAAACTTACTGGTAATCATCCCTACCCACCAGAGCGGCTCATACAAATAAGAGTAGCCTCCAACACCTGTAACAATCTCCAACTGCTTATAATCAGGATGACATAACTAATTACATCCAACACACTATAGCTATATGAGATCCATTGAAGCAATGTTCAGCATGCAAATATGAGCTTAACACAAACTACAAACATTTTATATACAAGTGATACCACCATTCCCAGAATCAGAAAATTCTGTAGGGATTACAGGGAGAATTATGAAAGTTGAAGATTTTAAAAAACAAATGGAATAAGTTCATAACATATAAAAACATATTAATGTTTACAGACCACCAAGGAGAATCACAGCATTATATCATATGAAACAAAATAATGACTACAAATAGTTAACTGACATATTTCATATTGTGTACAAGTTCACCAATCATCACATTTCAAAATATGTTGAAATATTTGGACTGGCATTTAAACCTTCACTTGCCTGATTCTCTTCACATCAGAAGTCGTGTCTTGTTTGTGATCATACTATTAATTAGCAGAAATAAAATTAGCCTTAAATGGTCTATATTTATGTTTTTATTTTTGTAATTATTTAATCAATAAAAAGATGTGGGCACCATCAGATCTCCAACCATCTTTCTTTTCATTTTTTCTTTTTGAAAAACTAAATTGGGTACACAGTTCAGTGTACAAAAGGCTGATCCAAAAATTGGGCTCTGACCAAACTCTGCCTGATCTAGAACAGCCTTCTAACCATGAAGAATAAACTAATTGTTGATTCATAAAAGCATGGAAATAGTGTTGATCTCCAAGTCATGTTGTCTATTAATGTCAAATACTTAGTCATTATCAAGGCAGAGTTGGCCGATCATCACTGCGACCGAGCCATCCTACTAAGGCCAAGTAATGTATTGGACTTGTATAAATATCATGTACCGAGCAATAGTAACTGCCGAGCAAGTCAGTGGTCACCGAGCACCCCAGTAGTTACCAAGTAATATGAATGTCAAGATGTATAGAACAGTTAGTGCTGAATGCCAGTATATGGATAACAGTTTTGACCGAGCACCAGAGACTTCATATGCCAAGTGAACCAGTTTTGGTATATGTGTTTGGAATGGCACAAACACTTAGGTAAACCGTTTTGGCCGACTTCTATGCATGATTTAATGATTGGTGAGATAGTTAAGAAGTTGATTATGCGTTATGATTATGATCATTAATCCCTATGCAAGCAATGTAACCAATCAGAAAAAGGGAATGTATAAGCGGCAAAAGTGATGAATCTAGATCGTTGATCTTGATCTAAAAGCTTGATCAGTTGTCTATTTAAGGTGACATCAAAACCCTAATATGAAGTAATCAAGAGATCTCACTTGTATGCGGAAAGAGCAGTGTTTTGGATGTCAGAAGCTAAGATCAAGCAGAGTGACCGAGCAGAGCAATGAAGGACAGAACAAAGCTATATTAGATTTTGAGATCAGATAAGAATTGGAAAGAGGAGATCCATTATCAGCATTTGAAATGCAAACCGAAGGATCAGGGACTGATACATTCTAGCAAGTGAATCACGGTAAATCTCTTAACAGAGTGGTCCTAACAGACCTCCTAACAGAGTGCTTACTTAGTTGTAAGTTTAAATCCTTTAATCAAGGTAGATTGTATAAGTCTATAAGCTCTTAGCAGGGCAGACCCATCATGGGGTAGATCACCAGAAGTGATCAAAACTTTGTAGCCCTAACAGGCACACTTTATTGCTGCAGTAGTGAAGATTTGTGGGTGTCATCCCCACCCCAGTTTTACCTTTCAAGGGTTTTTCGGTTACCAAATCTTTGTGTTATTGTGTTGATCATTTACTTTTATGTTCATGGATGTGAATAGCAGTTAGATCTATTTCAGCATTGAAGTTTATGTTTATGTGATTCATGATATACATGTTGAATTTGTTTCAAAGTGTAAAAGATTTTATAGATCCTGATTCACCCCCTTCCCCCTCCCCCCCCTGAATATCTTACTTTCCCAATAAGACTTCCAACAAATAGATCTCTAAATGTTGAATAAAACCATAAACCCAAGGATTGATTCAAGCAATAAAATGCAAGAATAGAAAAAAAAAATGATGTTAATTTTGATGATGTAAAGGATGGAACATATAGAGAGCTACAACGAAAAAATCAGCATAAGGAAATGCATGCTAATCTTTTATTGAGCTTGAATTTTATTTTAACTGGGAACACCATTTTACGCACATCTTGACATAATTAGAGGTGTAAGATTGCTCGTTTTATAGTCATATTAATGCATATAGAATTGCATGCTTTCATGTGTACAAAAAGGATTTGAAGAGCTGTATACAAGCACTACTGCTACTTTTGGTTATTGTCTATCCCTAGCACTAGCAGTCATCAAAAGACTGCTACAATCCAGCTGTTTGCATCAAGGATGATTATAATGTAATAGAGAAGTACTAGGGGGTTTTAAATTGCATTTATTCAAATTTCAAAGAAATTCAGAGTTATTTAATAACTTATCAATGACAACTCAAAATATGTAAGAAAATAATATTTTTTTAAATCCACCATGCTCTGCTCCAAGAACCAGAAAATTATTAACAAATAGAGCACTAGGATTTGTAAACTTGCAAGGAAATTAATTATAGATGCTTTTAATAATTATAAGCATCCAATACAACATATCAGATTAGCCTAGGTGAGACAAAACATAACGGCATTCTACATAACCATCACAATAGTTGTGCAGGAGCCTGCATTAAAGAGACGAACAAGAAAAGAACAACATACTGATATGACTATTTTTTAATGCTTATTTACATAAATGTACCATGTATTTATAGACTATAAATCTTTATAAAATGTGTCAGATTCTTAACAGCTTGTAACTAACTTCCATTTTATTAATTTATTGTTATGGTATACTACCTGTTGGTGTGAATAAGATTTTGTACCTACTAAGGTATTGTACCTAGCTAGTTCCTAGTAGGGGACTTATTCACATGACTAGAGTTTACATAGGTCCTAGGTGTCATTCTAGAAGTCTTAGTTGTCAAGATAAGATCTTACCATATCTTATCTTAATGACTTTCAATTACTTTTAGCTGCCTAGGGATTTAATGTGTCATGTTTTTTGGTCATTCTACATCATGCGTTGCCTTTATAAGCAAGCCATCTCATTGTATATATCATATTCAATCAATCAATCTTATATAATGAAGCAAGCTATTCTTGTCATTTTCTCTCTTGCGGAAGTTGTTTTGGTCTAGCAGCTGATCCTTGAGGTGTTGAGGAGTCACCATTAACTCCTACATGGTATCAGAGCTTCAATGCTGCAGATTCCCTCCCAAATTTGAGGGACATCAGCAGGCTTGAAGAATTTGTTGGGTGCAAATAGGGGTTTCAAGGACCTCACAGTTGGATCCAAGGCATCAAAGAAAGTAAGGTGTGCCTTTTGTTTTGTCAAGTTTTGTTATGTTTTGTCAGATCTGCAGAAGGTTTCAAGAAGAGTTAAAGTTGCTAAGTTCAGAGGTAGCTGAATTTTTTGGGCACTCTAGTCCAAACCTTACCATGCCTCTACATCCAAAAGTCCCAAAAAACTACAAATCATCGAATTTCACTACTGTTTTTCGAGGGGGGCATCAGACGCTTTTTTTTCACAATCCATCAAAATACATATGACCATACGGAACTGCACCTAGCTGTCACAAAAAATACAACCTCCCCCCGCAGCAAAATATTCCTGCAATTTTTGGCAAATACACCTTTGGCTGACATAATCTGCAAACTTTTATGTCATCTCCTCTATCAACCATACTTCATATGGTTTGGACGATGATCAAATTGTTTGTTTCGAGTTGTCAATTGGTGAGTACAAAATTGAAATTTATCGCATCAATTTTTTGTTTTAAAAAACAAAATTTTGGATTATAGTTTTGGTTGCTAATTTGAATTTGGTCACCAAGTGCCAAGCATTGTTTCTTATCACACCTGGTTCTATCCACAACCAACTGCCAATTCATGCCGCTAATCGCCCCGGCAATGCCCACTAAGCCACCACCCACAATCCACCAACCCACCACTCAACCAACTACGCTTTGGCAATCAATTTTTTAAAACTATCTGCACAAAGTACGATCATATTAGCGACCAGATTTCAGCCCCATATGCCTATGATTGGTACCCCTAATGCCTAAAGCGGGGCATTTTACTTTTTGCAACAACTTTGGCAAACGGTACCGATTTTCACAAATAAGATATTGTCAGGAAGCTAGTTCTATCTAATTTCTAGTGGTGAAAGATATTTTCTAGAATTTTGTTGTTTAAAACCTATGCTCCATGGGGATGCATTCCCTATGATTTTTGGCCCGTTTCTGTACAGTGGACAGAACGGGGATAGTTTTTTGCCGTCCCCCAAGCCGTTCCCAAACAAGCCAAATTGGAGACCGTCCCCGAAACGGCAATTTTGAGACCAGTCAAAACGGCAAGACGAGAATCAATACCAGGGATGACATTGTTGTCCCTTGCCTGTCCTCGGGACTGATTCTCGTCCCCCTTTTCCTAGCCAGCATGTGGACGGCGAATCAGAAAAAAAACATTTTTTTTTAATTGTATTTGACCGCGCGGGCCCCAGGTGGCTTCTAACTTATAATAAAATAATCTAAACACTATTTTGACCATTAAAACACTAAAAGTGTAAGTCTTCTTCTCATTTATAGTTTTATCACTAAGAGGAAGAGGAAAACATAGAGCAGCAACTGCAGTGAGGAAAGATTGCATTTTGGAGTTGCAAGAGGAGGTTTTGCCTTCATATCTTCTTCATTCCAGGTATGTATTTCATTTTCCTTTTGTTTGTTTCAAAGTTTTTCGCCATTTGTTGCCATTTTTCATTTTTTTCATCACATACAGAGTTCATTTTGAATGAAACATTGAAATATCTTTTTTTTAATAACTTGCAGCGCTACATTACATTGCAAAATCTGAAAACATGAGCAGCAGTGAGAGTGACTATGAGGGAAGTAGTGATAGCATGAATGTTGTTATGCAAAAAACTCAAATATCCCAAAGAAAAAGACCTAGTTCTAGGGCAGCCATAGTGGGGTCTTCAATTAATGTGGATGTTCATAGAGAAAATGCAGCAACCTCTAATCCATTTGAGTGCCCTTCTCAAATCCTCAAACAATATGTCAAAGGCCCATTCAACCCTAAGAAACCTCTCCTACAATTTGCCTCAAGAGTAGACAAGAATAAGAGAAACAAATTAAGGGATAGTAGGGAATGGGAGTGCCATATATGTAAGAAACATTATTTTGGGAGCTACAGTAGAGTGTATTGCCATCTTCTATGGATAGGTGGGCAAGGAGTCAAAGGATGCAAAATGATTACACAAGAGGAAAAACTTGAGGTCACTAAATTGCACATGGAGGGGGAGGGATTGAAAATGGGGAGTCCAATAGAGAATGTGCAAGCCAATATGCCTATGACTAGCACAATCACACCCACAACCACTACCACTCCCACTACTAGTAGAGGAAAGGGAAAGAAGACCAAAAGAGAAACAAATGTTGTTGATTTGTTTAATATACAAGCAAAAGAGAAGGCTGAAGAATCTATTGGTAGGTTTCTTTTTGCTCATGGTATACCATTCCATGTGTCACGTTCCTCATTTTACAAACAAATGTGCAAAGATATATATCTTGTTGGTTCCTCATTTGTACCACCTGGAGAGACAAAACTACGCACCACTGTCCTTGATAAAAAGTTCTCAAAAGTAAGCATTTTGATGGAGGATATGAGACAGACATGGATGAGTGATGGATACTCTAGCATCATGGATTGATGGAACAATATCAAACATCGACCACTCATCAATCTTATTGTCACTAGCACAACAAGCTCTTATTTTCTTAGAGCTATTGATTTTTCAGGGAAAAGGAAGGATAAATCTTTCCAATTTCAGATTTTGAAGGATGCTATAGAAGAGGTTGGACCTTCAAATGTTGTGCAAGTAGTCATTGATTCAACTCGGGTGTGTAAGTCAGCTGGATTGATGGTGGAGAGTACTTAAAGACACATTTTTTGGACCCCATGTTGTGTACATGCATTGAATAACACCCTGAGGGACATTGGAAAAATTGATTGGATAAAGGCCATGGTGTCTAAAGCTAAAGATGTGCAAATGTTTATTTGCAATCATCACAGGTCTCTTGCATTATTTAGGACATTTTCCAAGAAAGAATTCCGCAAGCCCGTGGAGACTAGATATGCTAGCTACTTCATTTTGTTGGAGAGGATGCTTGAGGTCCAAGAGGCCTTACAATCCATGGTGGTCAATGCAGAATGGAATACATGGCATGAATCAAGCACCCCGGATGGAAGAAGTGTGAAATAAAGAATCTTGGATGATAATTGGTGGATCACAATGAGGTAAGAAACTTAAATAATTGTTATTGCTGATTTAATAAAGTTGTTTCTGATTTTAGCATTTGCTGATTTTATTATTTAAGAAATAACAATTTTAAAATTTATGTTGTTTCTCACTTGTAACTTGCTTACATTTGTAGATACATTTGCTCCTTCATTGACCCTATTGTGCGGGTCATTAAATATGTTGATACTGACTCTCCTAGCCTTGGAGAGATTTATGAGACCTTTGATAGCATGCTTGGGCAGATCAAGCAGGTTATTCGTGCCAAGGACCCTAATTTGGGGTTTTATAAGGAGCGTCTTAAGCCCATTGTGATGCGACAATGGAACATTATGAACACCCCGCTTCACATGGCAGCCTATGCTATCAATCCTAAATGGTATGCACTAAGACCTAGGAGAGTGGCTCCATCTAGGGATGAGGACGTGAATCTCAAATCTATCTCTTCAATCTTCAATGTTCATTAATCACTATTTGACATTTGTTAATTTAATATGTTTTATATTTGTTCAAATTAAGTGAAGGAGGGCTTCTTCAAGGACCTTGCAAAAATGTGCAATGAAAAAGATGTTGGTAATCTTTGGGAGCAGTGGCTTAACTTTGCCAATCTTTGTGGTCCAACCTTTAGTAGACCAGAGGCGAAGACAGATACAGTTACATTAGCTCAAAGGGACCCTATTGGATGGTAGACGTGGCATGGTAGAGATACACCTGAGCTGAAAATTCTTGCCATTCGTCTTCTTTCACAGGTTGTGAGTTCCTCTATTGTAGAGAGGAATTGGTCCACATATAGCTTCATCCAATCAGTCAAGAGGAACAACCTTACCTCTAGACGATCGGAGATGTTAGTGGTTGTTCATAGTGCATTGCAGCTACAGGATCGGCAGAGTGTTCAGTATCATCAGACTCCAGCATTACGTTGGGATGTTAATCCTGAGGATGCTATGCAGGTTGAGGAGTGTGACACACCTCCAAGATTGGTTGGGGTTCCATTGCATGAGGACCCTCTTCCTACCCCTACCAGTGACTCGGAGGTTGACTCTGATTTTGATTTAGATTTCGATTTCTAGAGGACAGCCATATATTTGGCATATACAATTTGCAGATACATTATTGATTTTGATTATTATGGACATCCGATTATGGAGCTGAAGTTTAATGTTATTGTTTACTGTTTACTTTTACTATTTTAGTTGGACTTCTCTTTATGTCATTTTGATTTCATGCATGAAACTTGGAGCCTTTGGGCATTTTTGCTATATGTACGCCATATTTTACAATGAAAGTACTTAATATTTGAATTTTGTTAATTTACTATGTATTGAGCTTCTAAAATGTCTATGATGAATGGTTTATCAATGTTATGATATGCATATTTGAATTCTCTCTCTATATATATATATAAAATCCCCTATTTTTTAATCGTCGTCCCTTGAGGTCCCGTCCTTGTCCCCTAAAATGTCTGCGCCCCCGAAACTCCGTGGATCATAGGTTTAAACACAATAATTGTTGATTGAAGTCAGATCTTCATTTTTGGCTCCTAATTCATAACTGTTTGCCACAATCTCTAATTTTCACAATTCTTGCAGCATTTAAGGGTATTGATGAGCTCTCTCAAGTCATCCATGCACTTTTCCATATTTTGTCCCAATAACCTGTCATTTACTTTTTACTATATTTGCATCATGAGGATTTTGGGAAATTGTTGGAAATTACTATCTTAGATGAACATAAAACATCGCAAAAATGAACATTACTTCACAATAAGATAGCAGAAATAAAGAAACAAAAATCAACAACACAAGAACATCTCACAACACAAGATTTTTATTTGGAAACCCTTACGAGAAAAAATTCCACCAAGAAGAGAAGTTTATGCTTGAATTATCTTCATGAAACAAAGATTACATATAATCCTTCCTTCTCCTCTTCAGCCTTCAATGCAATGAATAATGTGTACAAAATTGAATTCGCATGATGTCTCCATCTCGAGCCCTCAATATAAAGACTTATGGAGGCCCAAAATACCATTATAAAACATTACCATCATCATGCAGCCCAGAATAGCCACTTAAAAAATGCTCTATTAGTTGCCATAAGGCATCTCTCATGCATAGATGCCTAGGGACCAAGATAGCAATATTCTATCATAGATGATGTCATAGAATCTTACAACATTTGTCATAACCATCATAGATGCTCTTACAACATCTTACATGTGTCCCAACATCCCAAAATGGAAGATTCCAAAGGGACACCTAGGTATTTTGTCCTTTTCCTAAAGTCCAAATAGTGAAAGCAAATCCGGCTTTACATGAGTTTTTTTGCTACTATTCCTAAATCAGTTCCATCCCTTATGGTAACATTACAAATAATAATAGGATAAAAAATAATACAAGGTTGAAAACACCTTAATCCTAAGTTACCGGATTCAGACCCTAGACCCTCGAACCAGGTCCAAATTCAGGGACCGATCTGTGCTGGATCTATACAGGGTCTGTGTTCAGACCTGTGGGTCCATTTGGATCCACACCACTGCGGATCCAACATGGACCTGAGGGGATCCAGCACGGACCCGGGGGAATCCCGCATAGATCCGTGCAGACCACCAAGGACCCATGGCCCAAACAAACTGAGTTAAAGTGGACCCAAACTCACTTAAAAATGATATTTTTATTATTTTGTTTTCTCCAATGATGGTGTTGATCTACCCCTTGCAACTGTTTTAGACCCCACTGATCCAAGATTTTTGATAATTCATATGATGATTGATGAACACTTTCATGATTCATGAACATTGAATCATGTTTCAAACTTAAATGAACTATATTTTGTAATTCAGTAATTCAATGTGATGATTTTCTTTAGAATCGTGAACATAGATCAATGATCAAGTATTTAAATTTTTAATGTTTATCTTTGACATTTGGCATTGATCAATGATCAAGCATCATAGATTCATACTATGAAATGATTTAGTTTTACAATTATGGATATTTCTCTTATTTTTTTGTATATATAATGCACATATATATATATACACACACGAATCCATACGCATCATAATGGAAAAAAAAATTCACGAACCCACGAACTGGATTCTCGTACCCGAACCCATCCCCGAGCCCAAACCGGTAACTTAGCCTTAATCCTAACAAAGGATTACTTGAATATTTTGGTAATTAGGAAGGTGATGTTTTGATCTAATCACTTCATTTCAGCCTCCTATTATGTATTTATCTCTAATTTTATCTTTTGAAAATATCATTATTTTAATCATGGGTTAACCAACTCATCTTTTTGTAATCGCTTTGATTAAGGACAATTATGAGTCTTGACAAAAAGGCATCCTAAAACAATTATATGTGGCTTAATCTTTTGTCTCATCTTTATGGACTCATTCTTGAGCCAAAGACAACATGGGAGAAATCAATTTGGGGTAATAAAAATGATTATATTATAGGAATTATTGGTATTGATGGACAGACATCAGCCCTCTTCATATAATGATGTCTACAAATAGGTACCTGGGGAAATAATACAAATAACCTAATTTAATCATTCAAAATTCATGATACAAACGAAATGTACAACGATACAATATGAATGTTGCTTGATGTTGAAGATCATTGCGCAAAAAAGTCTGCATCTCAAATTATGTTGCTTCACAATCAATCTTTCCAATGATGACTGCCTATGAACATCTCGAGGCCAATAAACTCAATATTGGCATCTTAAAATGAAGACAATTCTCATTTCAATAGTATCACTCAAATTTGGCACAATTGCCAAATCCATCACCCTTTATTTGATAGTTGTCCCCTGGCCGCTCTCTTGCTACCTTGACTACTTACAACATCGATTCACTACCAACATAAGAATTCGTGTCCAATGAAAAATTTACCCAATGATCTCCTAAGATTTGCCTTTCAAACCTATAAAGTAGCATGATTCAATGGAGGGGTTTGGCAATTAAAAATGATGATATGAAACTAAGTTGACATAGGGATTTTGCCCTACCAGACTATGTTTGATACTCTCTGCATCCGTTCGATTTCATGATCCTCTTTCAACCTCCTATTAATACCTTTTACAAGCAAGTAGGCCAAAAAGAAGAAAACCACCTTGGGGGCAGTTAGGTCAGGTCTGCCCAAGAGACATAAAATTTATTAATAATGAACATTTATTATAAATCTAATCTAATACTTAATTAAAAAAATTTCCTTCTTTGAAAAAAGACTTAGCAAATAAAGCAGATGCTATCTAGCACCACTAGTCTAGGAAGGCTTGTTGACCAGTCTTACATTGGGTTCATTTTAGTCCTCACATCCATAATCTCTTGTCCTCCAGAGCTTTCAAGTTGTGATGTTCAACAATCTCAACCCCTTCCCACGCTGCATCTTCAAGGGTAAGTTGTTTCTATTTCACCAAATACTTAGCAATGTCTTTGTTCCTCAACCTCTTCTCCCTCACATTGAACACTGTTTCAAGTTCTTGAATCAATTTGCCTTCATATTCTAGTGATGCTAACTCTTGTGAAGGAGCAACTTGTCATCGAGCTCTCTTAAGGCATGAAACATGGAACACATTATGAATTCTTTTATCAGCAGGAAGTTCTAGCTTGTAAACTTCCTTACCACCTTATAGGGCCCATAAAAATGCGGCTTCAACTTCTCATCCCTGCTCCCTTTCATAAGCCCTCTCAGTTTGGTGCCTATCAACAGATAGCCTTTGCTAATTTTAAGCCTGCTGCAAATTTTCCTTGAGAAATTCCAAGATATCATACTTTGTTGTACCACATCTTTTGCACTTGGCACTTTACTATTCGTATGAATCAAATCCATAAATGTAGTAGCATCATAATCATAAAGGGCTCTAAAGGGTGTCATGTCAATTAAAATATGATGAGTTGTATTATAGCAATATTCCCCTAAATGCAACCACTTGATCCAAGTTCTCTACCACCCTGTAACATAGTTCTTTAAGTAGCCCTCTATCCATTATGTTAACTACTTCATTTGCTCATCAGTTTCCGAATGATAACTAGTGCTTGGTGTCAACTGAGTACTTGTCGAACAAAAGAGCTATTGCCAAAACAAGCTGATGAACCTAGTATACCTATCACTTACAACATTCTTTGGCAAACCGTGAAGACTAAAAACTTCTCTAAAAAACAAACCTGACACTTGTGGAGCTTTAAATTCTGAAGATAAGACATGAAAGTATGCATATTTAGTGAGCCTATCAACAACCACATACATACAATCCTTACCGTGAAATTTCGGCAACCCCATAATTAAATCTAGGAGTATACTTTCCCATTTTTTATGTGGAATAAGGGCTGCAATAAACCAGCTGGGAAGATATGCTCTACTTTGTTTTGTTGACATCCATACATTCTTTCACATGCTGCAACACATTTTTTTTAAGCCCTTTCCATGAAAAATGCTCTCTCACTTCTTTGTATGTCTTGAAACCAAATGGCCAGTAAGTAGGTTGCATGACATGCCCTCAAAATCCTCTCCTTAATATTAAATTCAAGTATGAGATACACCCAACCACCTTAAATCTATCATCTTGTTCCTTCCAAAATATCGTTATTCATTGGATTCTTCACATATTCAATCACTATAAAAGCATTCTAATCAGAAGAGATATCAATTATAAAATAAAGATAAGACTTTCTAGAGAGTGCATCAACCACCACTATTATTCCCTTTTAACATATTCAATGTCAAAATCATAGGTTTGAATTTTGCTTACCCATTTTTGCTGCTTATCATTCAAATCCCTTTGGTTGAGGAGGAATTTCATAATATTATGATCTGTTTTGACTACAAACTTCCCACAAACCAAGTTGTGTCAAAATTTGACTAAAGCATGCATAAAAGCCAACATTTCCTTGTCATAGATAGAGAAATCTCATTCAGCCTCCTTGAGTTCCTACTCTCATATGCTATGGGATGTTTATTTTGTATCAAGACAGCCCCAAATCCTTCTCCTAAAGCATCACATTCTAGAACAAAAGGAAGTGAGAAATCTAGAATTGCCAAGACAGGTCATGAGCTCATTACCTCCTTACGTTTGTCAAAAACTTGCTAGGTTGTTGAGCTCCAAGAGAGCACTCATTTCTTTATCGGATTTATCAAAGGAGCTGCAAGTTGCAAAAACCATTTCACTTGTCTTTTGTAATAGCTGCAACATCCCACAAATCCTCTTAGATATGCCATATCCTTGGCCTAGACCAATCTTGGATTGCCTTGGTCTTCTCCTCATCCACTAACACCTTGTGCACTAATCTTGAATCCCAGGTATAAAATTTCAGTCAACCCAATTTCACATTTAGAGACTTTGGCATAGAAGGAATGATGCTCAAGGATGTAATAAAGTTATAATTTAAGTGTGGCCCTTACTAGGTGTAATAAAGTTATAACTTAAGTGTGGCCCCAAGATTAAATATAATGAAGAATTAAATATATTTGCAAATAACTTTAGCTTTTTGGGCTAATATTTAATTATTCCCTCATTACCTTACTATTAATTTACTAACCTTGGGGAATTAAGTGTCCAAACATGTAATTTAAGCTTTTTCCCTCCTTGTACTTAATTGTTCATTTTATACCCTTATTAATTCCTTGGCTCCATATCAGGGACATTACAAATCTCCCCACCCAAAGATTGCTTGCACCCAGCAATCACTATAATCAAATTTGATGAGGATCAAGTACACCCTTTAATTCCTCGATCCCAGAGAGGTCTTGGTGCATCTCCTTCAAATCTCCATTGCTCTAAACTGATGTAAACATGATAAGACCCACGACTATGAAGCACACTACCATAATTTCAATGTAGAAGTGCCTCAAACCAAACCCCACACCACAGCAACCTATAAGTACTCTTGTGGGTGAAGAATTGAGTCAACAAAAGTGCAAAACCACTATTATAAGTTGGAACAATGTTCGTATATGACCCCACATGGGTATCCCTATACACAGATGAATTTAGATCAGCAATGTCATCAAGCATAATGACTACACCAAGGTCTAGTTCAAGGGTTGAATAAACTAAAGTTGTAAAATGAGGATGTAATTCTTTGGCTACTGAAGAATTTTCTGAGTGTATACCTTTATTAAGTCCCATTGCCAAGCATGAAGTACCATCATATGAAGATATAATATTGCTGCCAACGCCATGTATCAAGACTGCCATGTTAGGAGGATAAGGAGATATGTTACTGCTGTCATTAATGGAATAATCTGATTTATCCCCTTGCAATTAATTCTTCACTCACAAAACCTAAATGATTTGCATCTTGAGGACAATGCTCTGATGGATCAGATGAACATTCATGTGCAGATTTATCAAATCCCACATAAGGATGCGAAGTAGCAGATTCACTGATTTCTTTGATGTCAATTGGGGTAACATCTAATGAATCAGGTTTTGATATATTCAGTGCCTTTATAAGTTCTTCAACTTCCTCAGCGTCACCCTTTCTTCCCCTTTGTTCACAAGGAATTGAAACTGGAGAATCCTCATGTGACTTTCCACTTGAAAGGCATGGAGAAGGAACCCCTACTGCTGCAGTTGTACCCACAAAAAACTCAACAGAATATTCTTCAATAACTTTAGTGTTCAACTCGTGTTTTTATCTCATTCAAAGCTACAAGCTTTTCCTAAAGAGTATTGTACGAACTTGATCCTATTACTCTCGTAGTCTCTTCGTCCTCTACCTCTGGAATTGGTTCCCTTTCAATTTGACGAGGTAAAAAGGTGGGACGTAATGGTTGATCAGACCTTGTATCCACTGTCCTCACAACATTGGAAGCTGCTATGTCTTAGTTCCCATGTTCGGCTTTGCTTTTGTTGTGTTGACTACTAGACCTTCTTGATCGTGTACGATCAATTCTCAGTTATCCCATAGCTGTGATCATTTTGTCCTGGAATTGTTGCAACATTTGCTCCTGTTGTTGCATATGTAGTTGCTGCAGTTGTCGTTGTTGGGCAAAAACTGTTAGAAAGCCATTTAGTTGATTATTCAGTTTCCTTTGTGAGCTGCCATCTCTTCTTTCACCCATCTCAGCTTCAGTTGGGTTAATTTCAGCTCCTCCTTGCTGCCTCAACCTACTTCTCGTATTATATCTGTGTGGTTCAAACCCTCTAGACTGCATAGAACCACTTTATACTTACATGCATTGGATTAAGAGCAAAAAGCAATCATAATTTCTGACATGCAATTGAAAAAAAACTGACATGCAATTGAAAAAAAACTGACATACAACTGAAAACCTTTGACATGCAACTGGAAAAGTTCACATGCAATTGAAAATCTTGACATGCAACTAGAATACTCTGACATGCAACTAAAAAAGCTGACATGCAATTGAAGAAATTTGACATGAAATTAAAACCCTCACAGGCTGGCAAGGTCACTGTTCTCTGATACCGTTGAAATATTCTTTCCTCTGATTAAATTGAAACTTAATATAATACTTGCAGCAATAAGGGTTTGTTTTATTACAACCAAATGAAACATAGAAATACAGATGGAAAATAGAGATATTGATAATCAAAAGCAGAATATCCTTGAACGAAATGAAAGTCCAGATGTCAGAGTTTAAAAATAATTATTCCCAAAGCTGAAATCATTTACCACTGACCAAATTACCTGATATAGAACATTGGTTGGAAAAGTTGCAGACCTGTGAATCATTTATTTATAGCAAAAAGTTGTGAATTTCTTCTTGATAGTTTGTCTTCTGGAGATGCCTTAACTTTTGTAGCTTTTTACTGTTTTCTGCCCAGAATAAGACAGCTGCATGAACCTAGTTCAAACTGTCATTCACAACTTTAAAGCTAAAGATTCTGAGATGATTCTTCTGGGGTTCGTCCAGAAGAGGATTTCTACAGGGGTTGCGTCCTATAAAAAGAAGATTGCCTTCTTGCAGAGAGATAAAATAATAAGTTGATAAGAATAGAATGCCTCCTTTGAACCCAGCATAGCCTCTTATAAAGAAACTCCTTCCCAAAAAGCATTTGATCACTCAAAACCCTAGCCTTTGAACTTAGGCATAAATTATTATTCACTTTATATTAATTATATCTCCCCCATGGCACTTACTAGGTGTACTAGTGTTATAACTTACGTGTGGCCCCAAGATAAAGCATAATGAAGAATTAAATATATTTGCAAATAACTTTAGCTTTTTGGGCTAATAATTAATTATTCCCTCATTCCCTTACTATTAATTTTCTAATCTTGGGGAATTAAGTGTCCAAACTTGTACTTTAAGCTTTTTCCCTCCTTGTACTTCATTGTTCATTTTATACCCTTATTAATTCCTTGGCTCCATATCAAGGACATTATATTCATGCATGACTGGAAGGTTGTGGGTGCATTGGTTGGGCCAAACAGTGTGACCAAGGACCCATAATGACACCTAAAAATTGTTTTGTGCACATTTTCATCTCTTATCTTGATTTGGCGATACCTTAAATGCAAATCAATCTTGTAAAAATAATTGGCTCCATGAAGCTCATCAATCCTAGGTAGGGGGTAGCGATTCTTGATTGTGCTTTTGTTGAGTGCTCTACAATATACATCTTCATAGTCTCATCCTTCTTCTTGACCAAAATTATGAATGATGCAAATGGGCTAGAGCTAGGTCTTATATGCCCCATCTCCAATAGATCCTTGATTGAATTTTCAATCTCTTCCTTATATACCCTAGGGTGACAATATACGGTACTCATGACTAGTTTTGCTCCTCCCTCGAGGTCAATTATATGCTGAAAATCTCTATCCAATACAACTCCAAGAGGAATGTCTTCAAAAACTCTACTATACTTGTCCAAAAAAGATTGGATCTGCACTATAAGAATTCCCTTTGAAGGCCGCATATGTAATCAAGCATTTAACTACCCATGTTGCTTGGTCTTTGCAAAAAACTCATTCCATCCTCTTAAATGAAACTATCATGGGTCCACTATTAGGTGTAGACCATGTAGGACTATCCTCTTCCCAATGTATTGGAACTTGGAATGATAGCTCCATTGTTCAATAACTTTGTTCATATCTATCAAATGAGTAAAACCATGCACTTTTAGAGCCACTTTTGTATCCCCCATACTGATAATATAGAAATCATCTTTGATCTTACACTCTCCCATAGTCAATTCCATGTGCAGAATCTTCATATTACAAGAAAGAATTGACCCAACAGAAACTGTAACTTTAAACCCTTCAAAAGCATTTGTCTTTAATCCCAATCTATCCACTAGTCCATTAGTATAATTATGAGTAGCCCGGCAATCAATAAGAATTGTTACCTTTTGCCCACTCAAGACTCCTCTACATGGAAAGCATTAACATTTTATGTCTCCTCCTTGATGCTCATGCTCAACTTCTACCTCCTTTTCAAGGTTAAGTTCATTATTTTATGTCTCCTCATCAGAAACTGCCTCTATGTAATGTACTTGTCCTTCCCCCAAACACCTATTTCCTGGTTGATAAGGCTCTCAGAATGTGAAACAAATCTTCTTCCTTTGCAGTTCATTTTTGGACACCTCTACTTGAGATATCTTTCCAGCTAGGGTTAGGAACATTAACTCAATCATATGATAGAACTAATCTCATTAATGGAGTTCCTTTGTAATGTCCCAAATTGAAGTTTACCATCTCATAACCAATCGTAACTTAGTCTGGTTGGAACCTTGAAAGGGCGTCAGTAAACTTCCCAGCCTAGCTAACTTAGTCTGGTTGGGGAACCTTGAGAAGGCATCAGTAAACTTCCCAGCCTAGCTAAGCCCGAGAGCATGTCATATTCATATTATAGCAAACTTGTCCACATCCCACAAGCAGTAGGAACATCCAACCATGGGACCAATTCCCCCATTGGGGTATTCTACAAGTAGCAAGAATGTCAACTATGACCAATTCCCCCTTGGATCAATCAAATCACCTCTCGACCCACAAGAGGCAAGAATGTCAACTATGATAAAATTCCCCCTCTTCAAGTGGAAACTTAGTTCAAAGGAGTTAGTAAAACACATCTCCCTATCTTATTTCCTCCAACTCATATGTGATTGATTACGGGATAAACACACTCATATATGTAAACACATAGTTTAAGTATTAACCCTCTTGTACTCAATAACTAGTAAAGCATATAACCAGATTGTATATAGGCAGATCAAATGTATTGTTATCCATAATGGACATGTGGCCAGATCAAGTACACTATTATCAATTACTGCACATAGGCAGATCGAATGCATAAAATACTTAAGTTCCATACTAATTCATGGATGCAATTTCAACAGTTGTATATACATCTGAAGTCTGATTTCTTTTATCAGCTTAATCTCTTATTAGATTGATCTCCATAATCAAAAGGAGTTCTATTTTCTTTCCTTATTGCCTGCTCTTATTCATCTTTACAGTTTACTCTTAAATCTGAATAATATTCTTTTATTGTTGCTCCTCCTTTTTCAACTTCCCAAACTCATCTCCAACTTTCCTTACATAAATACCATTCACTTTTGCAATGGTCACAACCTTTAATAATTCCCACCCTTTGAGAGTCACAACCTTTAATAGTTACCACCCTTCGAAAGAGATGCAATCCTTCATCACTGATGTCCTTTGAAAGAGTCACATCTTTATTTCCTTCCCATTCCTTGTTGATTTTAGCTAGATCGGATTCTAGCTATTTGATTTTAATTAAAGATTAAAATCAAATATGAAATTAGATCATCGGTCCATCTTTATTATCAAATTACATTACATTGAAAAATTAAAATAATTAAGTCGCCTAGTACTAATTGTAATTGGGCTGGGCCCAAAATTGTAATTATGTTTTGGCGCCAAAGTTGGCCGGCCTATGTAATTTAAATTGAAAGTCCTCCATATAAAAGAGAGGCATTGTATTATCAAAAATAACAAGGTAGCGAAAAATATCTGTGGCAGCGAATTATCTAAGACAGCGAATTACATATAAGGCAGTGATCTTATATCATTGACAGCGAATGATATACAAGGCAGCGACCTTATATTTTGACAGCGAATTATTTACTTGGCTGCAACTTCATAAGACAGTGATCTGAGCAGTGGACTCATTCGAGGGAGCATCAAACATACATATCTGATCCATATCAAGAAGATTATTGGACAGCTATCATCATTCTGATCTAGGGCAGCAACTTAAAGATCAGATATGGGCATATAAATCTGAGATATACATTCATTACTTCCTTTGAATGACAATATATTGATTTGCTTCATTGATCAGTGATCCTCAGCAAATCAACAAACTATGAGTTATGTAATTTGATTTAAAGGGCAACTATAGATGATCTAACTGATGTTGGGTTTTTCCCTCCTATCTGGGGGTTTTCCTAGGGTAATTGTTTCGTGTTCTTGTAATTCTATTTGATTTGTGTTTCAGTTATTGTTCTGCTTTATATTACATCTGATCATTAAAATTAACATGGTATCAGAGCTAGGTTCGTACTAACAAGTGATCAAAATTAACCATTCTTGCCCAGCTTCTTGTGTTTGCCTTTTGTTGTCAAAATGGTGACAAGGTTAAAGGTAGAAGATAGACTGGAAGGAGCACTCAATTTCAACTCTTGGAAGGTATGAGTTTTTCTTTCCCTTGAGGAATGTTCGATTACGGAGAGGGGGGGGTCAATCAGTAATCCTTGATTCTCTGTACCTTAAAAACTTTCTCTGATTCAACTCAGTGTCAACTCGGTCAGGCACACTTCAATATTAACTAATAACAGTAAATTAACTTTATCAATCAGCAATAACATTCACAATAAACATTCAACACATATAACACCAATATTTAACATGGAAACCCAATTTGGGAAAAACTACTATGGGAATTGTCACCCACTAAAGAAATACTATTTTGAAGTATGCTCGGTTAAAATCCAATCTGGTTAAAGATTACAATACACATTGTTAAATGTGACACTATTAAAGGGATTTGTCTTAGATCTATTAGGATCTTCACCCTGTTAGGAGTGGCTAGGTTAAAGATCTTCAAAAAGTGTTTTAGAATGTTACCTTTTGCAAAGATTTACAAATAAGATTGTTAGGTCCACTCGGTTAAGAGAATTTTTTGATACAAATGTTAATAAGTAACTGCGTATAAATTGACCTATAAATCTGCAACTATCTTTTGCATAATCAGATCCCTTGTGTGCTCTTTGTCTTCACTTCAATCCTTCACTTTCCACTGGCTTCAACACTTCAACAAATTCAGTTTTCTGATTCGAAATTTAACTTTTTCCCTCTTCACTGCATCAGTCGATGACTCGTCAACCCTTCAACTTGTCAGCCTTTTGTTCATACAAATTCATCCTTTATATAGACTTTGTTTTGCCTCTTAATCTTCTTTATTACGTTTTCTTTTGATTAATCTCAGCCGTCCGATTATCCTCACAAACTTATTCAATAAATTTAGATCTCGAT
The DNA here is from genome assembly GCA_027943335.1 of Chamaecyparis obtusa. Taxonomy (NCBI): domain Eukaryota; kingdom Viridiplantae; phylum Streptophyta; class Pinopsida; order Cupressales; family Cupressaceae; genus Chamaecyparis; species Chamaecyparis obtusa. Next base: position 217,886 of record BSBK01002237.1, read on the forward strand.
AAAACATTTTATCATCATCTCGGAACTTCAACATTCTTAAAACTTGTTCCTTCTCTTTTTGCCGCTTAGATCTATACCACAAATCATCACCTTCAATTTTCCTGATCATAGATCTCTCCAACTAACTCTTCCTTATTATCAAAATCTTCTAGCTCATCATAGCTCAACATTAAATGTAATTTCTGATCCTTGTATTTAATTTATGTTCCATGTTCAATGGATAACTCTTTTCTTTCAATTGAATTTCTGTTAACTTCACTCGGTGTCTTGAGTTCCTTTCTCTTTACTAAAACTTACTTTCCTTTTACCGAATGACTTTTTCCTACTCAATAACCAAACTGTTTTTCTTACCGACTTGACTAATCTTCTTTACCGATTTGATATAATCAAATGTTTGGTAGAAAACAATTATATCAACATAACCTTAACATTGTCTGATTTGTATCTGTTGCCTAATTAAAGTCTTCATCTTCACAACATTTCACTTCTTCTTCTTAACTCATTCAACTTATACCATACTCTGAATGATATGGCAACTTAATATAGATCAGATATCAATTGTTTGACATCAATGATAAGATAAGAATTGATCTAATCATTCTACAATCTTGTATACCTCTGATCTAGTCGGTTTTCATCATCATCACCATCAGTTATAGTAACAGAAGAAAATGAATTGCTAGAGTTTGTACAAGGAGAAGAACAAGTCACATCTACAAATCCGAATGAGCTTCGTCAATTCAAGAAGGATGTGCTTAAGGCCAAGAATATCCTAATAGATTCAGTCAAAAACCATCTTGTTCCTATCATTTCCAAGGTGTCTACAACTCGATAAATGTTCAAACAGCTAGAAGGAATGTATGAGATCAACAACATGAGTAGAGCACTTACATTGAGAAAACAATTGCTTCAAATCAAGATGGAAAAAGGTAAGTCGGTCATGGCATTTTTCATGAGGATTTTAGAATTGAAAGATCAACTAAATGTCATTGATGGTGAAGTGGTGGACAAGGATCTTGGCATGCTTGCATTAAATGGTCTTCCACACTCTTGGGAACCATTCATTCAAGGCTTGAGCGGAAGAGGTAAACTTCCTACATTTGATCTTCTTCATTTTGATTGTATTCAAGAGGAATCTAGACTTACAACAAGAGGAATCAAAAATTCTCAAAGTGAAGAAAATCAAGTCTTTGCTACCCAATCAGTTCAGAAGAGAGGTGGTCATTGGAAGAAGAAGAGTTTCAAGAGGAACAACAATTTCAGACCGCATAATGCTAGCACCTCAAGGAAGAAGCCAAGTGATCTCTCACTTATTCGATGCTTCAGATGTGACAAGTTTGCTCACTATGCCAAGGAATGTCAAGCCCAACTCAACCAACAAGAAGCAAACCTAAATGATGTTACCAACAAAGAAGATAAGGAAGATTTTCTTTTTATTTCTGCTTTATCAAGTAATATTCCTACCGATAGTGATACTTGGTTGATAGATAGTGGTGCATCTAGACTTATTACTGGTATAGAGATAAACTTTCAAATTTAATCTTAAAAGAATCTAACCTTCATGTTGTCATAGGTGATGATGCTCAATATTCTGTAAGAGGTTTTGGTAACACCTCTCTTAACTTAGATTCTGGAATTTCTTTACAGCTTTCTAATGTCTTATTTGTACCGGGAATTAAAAGGAATCTAATCTCTATTTCTACCTTAGAAGATAAAGGTTATCAGATTGCATTTTCAGAAGAAAGGGTACTTGCTTGGCCTAAGAATTCCAACATCAAATCAGCACAAGTAATTGGCAACAAGTTTGAAAGTCTCTACAAGCTCTCGGCTAAACCATTTCAAACTCTCATTCATGCATCATGTGAGTCTAGCGATCTATGGCATAAGAGACTTGGGCATCTTCACTATCGGGCTCTTCCTATCCTTGAGAAAATGGTTAAAGGTATGCCTAAACTCAATTATATTCACAAAGATGTATGTAAAGGTTGTGCTATAGGAAATAATATTGAAGGCTCTTTTCATAGAAGTGAATCTAGATTTAAGAAGAAACTAACTCTGGTTCATTCTGATTTATGTGAGCCTATGTCGATTGCATCTCCTAGTGGATTTTTGTATTATGTAACTTTCATAAATGATTTTTCTAAGAAAACATGGATTTACTTTCTTACATCAAAAGAATATGATGAGGTCCTAAATAGATTCAAAGAATTTACATCTTTAGCTAATTTAATAAAAGAATTAAAATATTTAGATCTAACAATGGAGGTGAATACACCTCGAGTAGCTTTCATGACTTTTGTGTAGAAGCAAGGATCAAGAGGGAGTTTTGTGTTCCCTACAATCCTCAACAAAATGGCATTGTTGAAAGAAAGAACAAATTCATTATTGAGGTAGCCAAGACAATGATCCATGAACAAAACCTCCAGATATTTCTATGGGTTAAAGCAACTAGGATAGTTGTTTACATTCAGAACAGGTGCCTTCACAATGTCTTGAAGGATATGACTCCAGAAGAAGCCTTCTCAGGAACCAAATCTGACATCAACAATTTTAGAATCTTCAGTAGCTCAATTTACATTCACATTCCCAAGGAGAAGAGAACAAAATTGGGACCATCGGGTAAAAAAGGTATACTTGTAGGTTACACTGAAAATTTCAAAGCTTTCAAAATTTACATTCCAAGACAAAAATACATTGAGGTAAGTAGAGATGTAATTTTTTAATAGAATGTTGCCTTAAAGAAATCTAAAGGTTCCTTAAATAAAAATAAAAATGATGATAATCTAGATATAGATATTGATCATGATGTTGAGTTTCAGAGGGAGTCTGCAGGTTGTTCAGAACCTTTGGATCACATTGAGCCTACGGAAGCCATAGACCCCACTGATGGACCAAGAGATATTACACTGAGCAAGAAAAGACGACTTTGAGTAAAGAACACCATTCAGGAAACTGAAAAGTTTGCAGCTTCTCAAGGCACTTTCAGGGAGAGTAGGAGACTTCAAAAGTTCTCAAACTACGTTGCATTGATGTGCAACATTATTGAAACCGAACCTTCTAGCACTAAAGAAGCCATGAACTAGCAAGGATGGAAAGACGCCATGGATGAAGAATATGATTCTATAATCAAGAATGATGTATGGGGAGATTGTGTCAAGACCCAAAGGTAAGTTTGTTGTATCCTCTAAATGGTTGTTTAAGACAAAACATTCTGCTAATAGTAGTACTGAGAAATATAAAGCTAGATTTGTAACTCATGGTTTTTCTCAAAAAGAAGGTATAGATTATGAGGAAATTGTTGACTTGGTGGTCAGCACCTCCTTGGAGATTTGTGACATGGCTTAACCGCCTCCTGTGGATCGGGTTAAATCTGACATTTGTATCGGGCATTGATAGTTCGAGCTTTTGGTACAACGGCAAATGATTCCAGCAATTGGTATCAGAGCTTTGGGTCACGGGTTCGAGTCTCCCTTTAGTGGGTGCTGAAGGCTCAGTCGGTGCTAAGGGGTAGATTGTTGACTTGGTGGTCAGCACCTCCTTGGAGATTTGTGACATGGCTTAACCGCCTCCCATGAATCGGGTTAAATCTGACATTTGTATCGGGCATTGATAGTTCGAGCTTTTGGTGCAATGGCAAATGATTCCAACAGAAACATTTGCACCTGTAGCTAGATATTCTTCTATTAGATCTATTATAGCCATTGTTGCAGCTAAAAGTTCGAAACTACATTAAATGGATGTAAAGACTACTTTTCTCAATGGTATCATTCAAGAGGAAGTTTACATTGAGCAGCCAGGAGGTTATGAGATCCATGAAAGAGAATCTCATATATGCAGATTAAAGAAAACTCTATACAGACTCAAACAAGCACCTCGAGCATGGTATGAAAGAATTGACAAAAATTTGGTAAGCTTAGGATTTTGTAAGAATCACATTCATCTTAACCTTTATTTCAAAGTATTTAATGATGAAATGTTAATTCTGGTTTTATATGTGGATGATTTGTTTCTAACTGGAAATGAAATCTTATCATTAGATGCAAGAAAGTATTAGCTACTGAATTTAAAATGTTAATTCTACTGATGAAATGTTAATTCTGGTTTTATATGTGGATGATTTGTTTCTAACTGGAAATGAAAATCTTATCATTAAATGAAAGAAAGAATTAGCTACTGAATTTAAAATGGACTTAGGATTAATGCATTACTTTCTTGGCTTAAAAGTATGGCAAAAATCCAATAAGATTATTCTAAGTAAAGGAAAATATACTATAGATATTTTGAAGAGATTTGGTATGCTAGATTGCAAGCATGTGCTAACCCTTATGGAAACTAACTTGAAAAAGTTGAGTGCATGTGCTGCTGATTTTGATTTTCCAAATCCAACTGAGTACAAGCAGTTGATCGGATCCTTGATGTATCTAGTTAACACTAGACCGAATATTTGCTATGCAGTCAGTGCTCTTAGTTAGTTTATGAATGAACCAAAGCATGTCCATCTCATTGCAGCCAAACATATTCTGCGATATTTGTGTGGTACTATTGGCTATGGGTTGAGATATGCTCTCAACACCATCATTACCTTGGAAGGTTATTATGACTTAGATTGGGTAGGCAATGTTACCGATAAAAAGAGCACTTCAAGATTATGCTTCAGTTTGGGATCTATTATGATTTCATGGGCCTGCAGGAAACAGTCCTCAGTTGCTATGAGTATTGTTGAAGCAGAGTACATTGCTGCTAGTGTTGCTTCAAGGGAAGGGGTATGGCTTCGCAAGCTTCTCTGTGGGTTGTTTGGACAACCTTTGGATCCTACAATCATTCATTGTGAAAATCAAAGTTGTATAAAGATGTCTGTCAATCCAGTGTTTCATGACAGGACAAAGCATGTGGAAACTCATTATCACTTTAATCGAGACATGGTATAGAGAGGTGCCATACAGCTGAAACATATCAGCACTGAGGAGCAGATTGTAGATATTCTCACCAAGCCCCTTACTCAAGTGAAGTTTGAATACTTCAAAGATAGGCTTGGTATTGTAGACAACACAGCCCTCGCTGAGAGGCAAGCTCAACATCATTGAGACACCTAGTTGTATCACCGACCCTCTGTGGGCAATGCAAGGTGGTAATGTGTTTATTGACCTTCTTTGAGAGAAGGTTTGAGGCTTTAGACCTCTCCCATCCTCTACAGACAATGTAAGGTGGATCCATTCTTTGCGAGTATGCATGATGGATATCATGGAAGGAGTCCATGATGCTCTTAGAATCCTCCCTAGCTAAGAGGGAGTGTTGATTTTAGCTAGATTGGATTCTAGCTATTTGATTTTAATTAAAGATTAAAATCAAATATGAAATTAGATCATTGGGCCCTCTTTATCATCAAATTACATTACATTGAAAAATTAAAATAATTAAGTCGCCTTGTATTAATTGTAATTGGGCTGGGCCCATAATTGTAATTATGTTTTGGCACCAAAGTTGGTGACCTATGTAATTTAAATTGAAAGTTCTCCATATAAAACAGAGGCATTGTATTATAAAAAATAACAAGGTAGCGAAAAATCTCTCTGGCGACGAATTATCTAAGACAGCGAATTACATACAAGGCAATAATCTTATATCATTGACAGCGAATGATATACAAGGCAGCGACCTTATATTTTGACAGCAAATTATTTACTTGGCTGCGACTTCATAAGACAGCGATCTGAGCAGTGGACTCATTCAAGAGAGCATCAAACATACAGATCTGATCCATATCAAGAAGGTTATTGGAAAGCTATCATCATTCTGATCTATAGCATCATTCTGATCTAGGGCAGCAACTTAAAGATCAGATCTGGGCATATAAATCTGAGATATACATTCGTTACTTTCTCTGAATGAAATATATTGATTTGCTTCATTGATCAGTGATCCTCAGCAAATCAACAAACTGTGAGTTATGCAATTTGATTTAAAGGGCAACTATAGATGATCTAATGGATGCTGGGTTTTTCCTTCCTATTTGGAGGTTTTCCCAGGGTAATTGTTTCGTGTTCTTGTGATTCTATTTGATTTGTGTTTCAGTTTACTGTTCTGCTTTAAATATTACATCTTATCATTAAAATTAACATTCCTTTCTTCTTACATTAATCATTCTTTCATTCCTATGCTCCCCTCTTTCTTCCTTCCTCATCTCCTTTTAAATGAACTCTCCTCACTTTTATATTTTATGTTGAGGGAGTCACAACTCTTCATTGCATCTCTTGACCTTTCATTGAACTTCATTAACTTGTAATTATATTACAGTTTAAATTATTTATTTATTTGTTTGTTTTATATTTTAATTTTTTTTATTTATTATTAAATTTTACTTCTGAAAGGAGACATTACATATACCAAGTCGCTCTCTTGCTACCTTGACTCCTTATGGCATCAACTCATTGCCAGTAGATGAATCTGTGTCCAGTGAGAAATTCACCCAATGCTCTCCTAAGATTCACCTTTCAGACCTGTAAAGTAACATGATTCAATGGAGGGGCTTGGCAATTAAAAATGGTGATATAAAACTGAGTTGAGGTAGGGATTTCATCCTACTAGAGAAGAGTTTTTCAGGTTTGTGTTTGGTAAACTCTCTACATTTGTTTAAAGCAAGGACTCATAAATTATCTGATGCCATGATCCTCTTTATACCTCCCATTAATACCTTTCACAAGCAAGTTAGCCACAAAGGAGAAAACCGCCTTAGGAGCGGTTGTGTCAGCTTAGCCAAAGAGACAAAATTTATTAATAATTAACATTTATTATAAATTTAATCTATTACTTAATTAAAATTTATTCCTTATTTAAAAAAGACAACAAATAAAGCAAGTGCTATCTAGCACCTCTAGTCCAGGAAGGTTGGTCAACCAACCTTACATTGGGTTCATTACAATTTCTGCAGAATATTATACACTATGGCAAGCTATCTAGTGTCTCTCTTTCTCCCTTATGGGGTGGGGGGGGGTCGTTGATTATGATTTCATGATGGATGTAGTCCTTGGGGAGTAGCATTGAGTCCTCCACACATCATCCTTGTTTGTATCTTTTCTCTCATTTGAAGAGGACTTTTGTCCCAATGGGTTTTCTCCTTTTCTTTGTTTGTGAGAGATTTACATTGTACATGGGTAGCTAACATGGCCTAGTAGCCAGGACTCATAATAATCTTGCATCTTTGCATAATAATATTCTCCCTAAGTTGCACACAAGGGGGGGTATTGGTGTGAATAAAGTTTTGTACTTGGTAAGGTATTGTACCTAGCTAGTTCCTAGTGGGGGGCCTATTCACATGACTTAAGGTTACTTAGGTTCTAGGTATCATTCAATAAGTCTTAGTTGTCTACATAAGATCTTATCATATCTTATCTTTATGACTTTCATTTACTTTTATTTACTGTAATATCCCCAACTAGGATATTGTCTCAAATCTGATTTGGGCAATCAATTTTGGATGTTTGACATTTAGTCAAACACTTTACATGCAAGCTCTATGTATGCTGGTCTGAGTTTTCAGTCTGATTTGTTTGCTTTTGAATGGTTTTGCAATTACAACACATATAGCAATGCATGAAATTGAAATTGCAAATTCTCTCTTCTTTATTTTATTATGCAAACATAGACAATGATAGCAAATATATACAATGCACAACTCTGAAACTCAAAATGCAAGCACCTGATAATGCTAATGTGCAACGCTGGATTCCAATGATAATAAAAATGACCATGTATTGGTCCTAATAGTGATGTGGACCCCCTTCAGCAGCAAAACGCAGATCTGAAAGTATAAACGCAGGTCGATATGAACCCACTTTGCCTCTAACAAACTAATGGCAGCCCTGTAACTTGGAACGCTTCTCCTCAATGAATGATCGCAGCCTTTCACCTTAATGACTTTATGCAATATTAATGCCAATTCTCCTCATTCATGCCTCTGTATTCTCAGAACTCTCAGCCGTTCCTCCTCAGACCTATCTCCAGCAGTCGCCTCACTCTTCCAACATGGATCGTTTCAGAATTTCAGTTACAATTAGCAGCAGTAGAAGGCACAATTCATTGGCATTGGGGAAACCAATTCAAAGTGCTGAAAAGACTGAAACCAATTGATTGGCATTGCGGAAACCCTCAAACTCCAAATTCACCAAATAACAAAGCATAGGATTATCATAGAATGAATTCATCTTCCTTATCACTCCAACAGTTAGCTTTATGAAGACCCTTTTCACTTAAATGCCCTTTGCTTTATACTTAGGCACATATTTGAATAACATAATTTATTAACTCCCTTTGGCTCCAAAAATGACCTTTCCATTAATATCATGATATTCTGACACACAAGGTCATTGTTTCCTATGTCCAAGATTTAAAACTTTTCAACCCGGTTCCAACGACCTATGACACTAAGGTGACCAATATACAATACCAACAAAAATAGCAACCTTAGTGTATTTAATTAAATAATTATCAATAATTCAACCGTCTTGCGAAAATAACTGAATAAGCATCAAAATCGAAATCTGATAGCACATGAGTGATCTTGATGAAGAAGGACGATGAATGAACCTGATGGGGTGACTTACTAAAAATACATACTTCCTCCAAGCTTCTTGGAACTCAAACCGGAAGCCAAAAATAAAAACTGAGACCATCATTCAACTCCTCTAACTCATCTAAACTCATCGGAACCAACCATTGACTTACTATAAATAGTAAGTATTACGGCAAGTAATTGGTAAAATACTTGATCTATTAACAAAGATCAAACGATCTATATATACAAAAGAATGAATGATGTTTCCTTAAAAAACATTCGTAAAGAATAGAAACATTCTACTCTAACTAACTGAAAACTAAATATTAGAAAGATTCTAATATTTACAATAGATCTACAACAGTTAAATAGATAACCATTAATAGAAACTAACTATTATTGTAATACCCTCCCTTAATGCTTACTCTATCCACTACACCAAGTTGTCCTCTGAATTTGGCAAACTTGTCTGAACCAAGAGGCTTGGTGAGAATGTTTGCAGTCTGATCCATTGTAGGAACATACTGCAAATGTATTGTCCCGTCTTCAACCAATTGTCAAATGTAGTGACAGTGAACATCCACATGCTTGGTTCTTTCATGGAAGACTAGATTTTTTGCTAACGTGATAATGCCTTTGTTATCAACAAACAAAGTGGTCAGGCCTGCTGGATAATCTGCATATCCCTAAGCATCCGACAAAGCCAGACAGCTTCACAACCTGCCTTAACTATCCCTCTGTATTCGGCCTCCGTAAGGGAGAGGGAAATGACCTTTTGCTTCTTACTGGTCCATGTGACGGCACCAGATCCCAAACTAAACACATATCTAGAGGTTGACTTTTTATTGTCAACAGAGCCTACCCAATCTGAATCTGTGAATCCACTGAGTCTAGGATTAGGTCTCTGAGAGTAGAGAATTCCATAATCAGTAGTCCTCTTCACATAACGAAGCACACGCTTAGCAGTCATCCAATGATCGGCCTAAGGAGCTGTCATAAAGCGTGACATGTCGCTGACGACGAAGCTGATATGAGGTCTAGTAGCAGATAGATGAGACTACCTACCAGTTGCCTGTATGTAGTATCATCAACTGGAGGAGAATCAGACTTGGCTGATAACTTCAAACCTTTCTCCATATGTGTAGATGCAGGCTTGCAATCCTGCATACGAAACTTGTCTAACAGAGCCCTGGCATATTTGGACTGAGAAATGTATATACCAGAAGACTGTTGCCAAACCTCAACACCGAGGCAATAATGCATGAGGCTAAGGTCAGTCATATCAAAAGACTGGCATAAACTCTGTTTGATTCCCTAAATCAAAGATGTCGAACTGTCAGTGATGATCAAATCATCCACATAAATGACCAGAAGGATGATGGCACTGTCAGTAGTCTTAATGTACAAATTTGAGTCTGAAGAACTCCTCTAGAAGCCTTGATCACTGAGGTACTTATCAATTTTCATGTACCATACCTTGGGGGACTGCTTCAAGCCATAGAGAGCTTTCACCAGTTTGAGTACCTGGTGTTCTTTACCAGCAGCCTTGAAACCAGAAGGCTGCATCATGTAGACCTCTTCCTGTAGGTCACCATTCAAGGAAGCACTCTTGACGTCCATCTGATGGACCTGCCAGCCAAACTAAGTTGTCATGGCTAGGACTAATTTGATAGTGCTCATCTTTATTGTAGGAGCAAAGGTCTACTCGTAATCAATGCCTTGATGCTGAGAGAAGCCCTTCGCAACCAAACGAGCTTTGTACTTATCCAAAGTACCATCAGACTTATACTTTATTTTGTAGATCCATTTGCAGCCAATGGGTTTCTTCCCTAGTGGAAGATCAGAAAGGACCCAGGTGTGATTCTTCAACAGGCTCTGGTGTTCAGAATTCATGGCCTGTTCCTACTCTGAAATTCCTTTAGCCTCTGAGTATGTTTGAGGTTCAAACACACTGTGAATGTTGGCCATGAAAGCAATATTAACAGTCTCTGTAGGTTTGCTCTTTCTCCAAGCAGTTCTCCCCTCAATGAGCTCATCATCCCGAAGATCAGCAAGTGTCTTAACCCGCCATTTAGGTCGGAGAGGAGGACCAACATTAGCATCAAGAGATGCTCTATGATCAAGTTCCTCATCAGAAGAATCTAGATCAAAATCAGGTGAAGCATATGCATATCCGGGTGATCCTGCAGGAGAGGTCAAAGGTGTCAGTACAAGAATCACTGGTACTACTAGAGCTGTTGGAGCCCTCCCATCAGGTGGACCTAATGGAAGTCGAACTCCCAAATCATGAGCCTTACGTAGGCTGGTCTGCTGAATCAAGAACAGAAAAGACCGGCATGAATGGTCCTCACTACTCATCAAAGACTACATCACGACTCTACAGGAAACAAGATGTCTCAGTGTTGATCAAGCAGTAGGCTTTGTGAAGACTACTATATCCAGCAAACATGAGTGTCTGACTCTTGGCATCCAACTTGGTGTGTGACGCATCAGGGATCCAAACATAGGCAAGAGAGCCAAAAACCTTCAGGTGACTGATTTTGGGCTTGCGACTTGACCAGGCCTCTTCTGGAGTCTTGCCTTTGACCGCAACAGTGGGTGACTAGTTCAAAAGGTAGACTGTAGTGTTAACTGCTTCTGCCCAAAACTGTTTCGAAACATGTCTGTGTTTGAGCATGGATCTAGCCATCTCGATGATTATTCTATTCTGTTGTGGTGTGTGGGGTGTGGTTAACTGGCGCTTGATGCCATGAATATCACAGAAGCTAGAGAATTCAGTAGAACAAAATTCCCCCCACCATTATCTGTCCTAAGAGCAATAATAGATTTCTCAGACTCTTTTTCAACTAGAGGTTTAAACTTTTGAAATACAGTAAACACATCTGATTTCTATTTAAGAAAATAGACCCCCATTTTTCTACTGAAATCATCAACAAACAACAGAAAATGCCTGGACCCAAGAACAGAAGGAGTAGCCATAGGGCCACAAATATCGGCATGAACAAGCTGAAATACCTGAGAAGCCCGCCATAAATCACCAACAAGAAAAGGTGTGAGATGTTGCTTCCCAGCCTAGCATGCATCACAAACTCCAAGCTGTTGAGTTTGAATATCTGGCAATCTGAGGACAAGCTCGTCTCGAGCAAGATAGCACACATTTAAGTGCCCATACCGCTGATGCCAAATTGTATTGATAGAAGAACGCCGAGCAGCCATAGCTAGGTCTTGATAAACACCAGAATTAGCAAGTCTGAAAAGACCATGATCCTCAAGGCCAACTGCAACAACAAACTGAGTCTCCCGATCAGTGATGGTGCGCTGATGTGAACTGAAGGTGACATCCAACCGTGGAGAGTGTCGCAGCATCTAATTGACTGAGAGTAGATTTAGTTCCATCCTTGGAACGTAGTACACATCGAGGAAAATGAAATTCCTCCCAGCAGAGTGAATTTGTATGTTGCCTCTACCGACAACAGTGTACTCTTCCCCGCCACCAAAAATAATTGAAACTGAATGAGGCTGGTAGTTAGTAAACCAGTCTTGACGATGGGTGAAATGACGAGAGGCAACCGAATCAATGTACCAAGCAAACGACATGACATGATTTGCTGGCCTTTTAGCCATGAAGACATAAAAGGTAGATTTTGTCTGCTCAATGTGCTCTGCACTGTTCGCTTTGGGCAGCGAACCAGATTGCTTAGTTTGGGCAGCTAAGCATTTCCAACATTCAACCTTCATGTGACCATACTTGTGGCAGTAGTTGCATTAAAATGTTCTTTTTCTTGGAGCCTTCAGATGCTAGAGCAGAGGGCTTCTGCTGAGAAGACTGCTGAGAATGAGACTTGCCCTTATCCTTTTGAAACAATTTAGCAGCAAAGGCTTGCTCTGTGCAGGTGGTGCGAGAACTGCTACCGAGCTATTGTTTCCACCGATCTTGTCGAAGCAGAAGTGTGCAGAGATCAGTGAACTTCAGGTCAACACCCGTAGAAGTGATGTTGAGAGTCTCGATAAAATGCTCGTAGGACTTGGGTAAACTTTTGAGGGTAATTACCACAATGTCCTCTTCCTCCATCTTGCGTGCAATGGCAAGCAACTAATCACGAATTTCTTGAATCCTATTCAGGTGATCCTGGAGCGATTTCTGCTCATCCATGACAATAGAAAACAGAGTGTTCTTGAGAAAGAAACCCCTGCTTTTATCTAAAGTCTCATGCAGAGTTTTGAGGTGCTCCCAGATCTCAGCAGCTGTTTTGTCAGATAGAATCTGAGGCAGTTGATCATCAGCTACTGATAACTTGACAAGCATCACCGCCTCCCAATTATGCTGGTCATATGTAACCTGATTAGGACTAGCGGCATCCGGACATTTAGTACTACCCAAAACCACCGGATCACTGTTGCGATATTCGAAGATGGTTAGCATCTGTTGCTTCCACGTGCTATAATTCCGACCATTGAACTTTTGATTTCCCTCGAGCAGAATATTTGTCAAAGATGCCATGGCACAATTTTCAATGAAAAACATGGAGAACTGAGAAGGCAAGTACGTCGAAGCGAAATGTCGGAAGACTCAAAAAAAAAAAGTGGTACCCAAAAGAGAGCTCGAAAAACCCAAAAGGAATATGTTGTTAGATTCTGGATTCGCTTGCTCGAAAATTGAGGCACAAAAATCGAGGCACCGAAAAAAACAGACAACAACCCAATTGAGCTCTCGAAAAACCCAAGAGGAATATGCTGTCAAATTTTGGATTTGCTAGCTCGAAAATTGAGGCACCCAGAAAAAACAAACGACAACCCAGTTGAGCTCTCGAAAAACCCACCAAGAATCTTTTAAAAAAATTCGATTCGGTACAGAAAATTAGGGTTTTCAAAGAAAACTCTAACGGGATCGAATAGCTCCAAAAATTGTAGAAAAATGGAGTTTTCTTTTAGAAAACGAGAGATGCTAAGAAAATAACACCAGCAGTCACGAACCCTGAGAAGATCTCTGCAAAAAACTAACCTAGAAATAATTTTGAAAATTTGATGCAAATAATTTCTGAAAGAAATTATAAATTTTTCAAAAAAATTAAAGTCTTCGCTCTAATACCATATTACGGCAAGTAATTGGTAAAATACTTGATCTATAACAGAGATCAAACGATCTATATATACAAAAGAATGAACGATGTTTCCTTAGGAAACATTCGTAAAGAATACAAACATTCTAGTCTAACTAATTGAAAAACTAAATATTAGAAAGATTCTAATATTTACAATAGATTTACAACAGTTAAATAGATAAGCATTAATAGAAACTAACTATTATTGTAATAGTAAGTCCCACCAAACATAGCCATAACCCTCAACAAGGTCCTCTAATCACCAGTATTAGCCTACAAGGACCCAATAATAGGCTAAATCCATCCACTATCATGGTCATGCTAAAAAGGGCACATTACATTTACCTAAGCATTTAATATGTGTCTTGTTGGTCGTTCTACATACATTGCCTTTATAAGCAAGGTATCTCCTTATATGTTTCACATTCAATCAGATAATCTTGCATAATGTAGCGATCTAGTCTTGCCATTTTCTCTCTTGTGGATGTTGTTTTGGTCTAGTGGCTGATCCCAATGATGTTGAGGAATCACCATTAACTACTAAACTGCCCTTAAAATAATTCCAATGAAGTACTCTCTTGAAGATTTGAAGGATATATAACCATAGTTAAGTTTCTAGTTACTAGCTATAACAGAAATCTTTTTATTATTTCTAACTAATTAGAGGAAACTATGCCCAATTTCTTCATGAGTTTTTGAAAATTCTCAAAGAGAGCTAACTTGGAGAGCCAGTTAGCTTGAGTTGATTAAGTTTCTTTGCAAACAAGAAGGTATGTAGTGGTTGTTTCTGCCTTGGCGTGAGTTTGAACATCAAGCCAAGCATATTTGGCCTTAGCATGACTGATAGAACCCTCCTCTAAATGAGATAGCTCAGAAAACTTGAGATTGCTATCATTGATAACACCATCAATACCAAACAGAGCTAGAAGAACATGTCAATAGGCATTATGCCCAACCGCTTGGAGATTTATATAAGCTCCAATATTTGATAGGCTTCAACTTGTAATAGCATTTGTTGTGAAACTTCTGTTTATCCAAAGAAAGCCAAACGCTATCACCGAATTCAGAATGAAGAAGTCAATATTGAGGATGAAGTGCCCTGAATTTGGTTTGATTTTGTTGCAGAATGTACCTAATTTTTGTGTCACATGACCAAATTTTGCACAAATGACAAAGCTTTATCTTGTTCCTGCAACAGGTAGGACATGTCTAGAGCTGCAGAAATAACTGAATTCTCATAAGGAGCCAAGGACCATAGAAGTGCAAACAGGTGTCATGATGTCTGCCCTTTTGATTATAAATGCAGCAAGCATGGACTAAAGTGCACTTAGAAACCTCAATCTGGATGTCAATCCATGGAGGAAACAAAATCAAGAAATGCAACTAGAAACCCAAAAGTCTCAACAAAAAATGCCCAAAGTGACTCAGAAAATTTGAGTTATAAGTTTAAATGATATTTAAAATGATTGTGAGCAATGGCCCAAATTGCTCCAATGTTCTTGAAGAACAAGCCTGCAGCTTGTGAAACGCAACAAAAAGATAACCATTTTGGAAAATATTTAGGCAACCACAAAAATGAAGCTGTGTTGGCAATGACCATCAGGCAGAAAACATACATGTGATGGTTGCTACTTGATAAAATCCAAGCTTTTGATTGAAAAAGTTAGATGGACTGTAAAGAGAGCGCCAACAGAAGTAATTCCCCACTCACTTCTGCAGAGAAGGCTAATAAAAGTACCATTGAATGTATTGCAAGGTCTTCTCCACCAAAATGTCCATTGTAAGATGACAATGAGAATCCTTTAGCAAAATTTAGAAATAAGGCCCCATAGGAATGTATGGCTGATTGAACTTATACAACCACCCATCCCAGACAGTGGCAGTCAAGCAAACTTACACTACTCTTGATTGCACAAAGCTTCACAAACCAGACAAAATTAAATTCTGTGGAATAGAAACCTTCCCACTCATCACAGGCTACGCGTCAAATATCCAAGCTTCAGTCTCTAAGATAATCGTTCCCAGATGCTTCAAATCTTCTCATTTAACATTTAGATTATATAATTTATATCCTATAAGGAAATTCATCATCAACGTTTACTGATGATGTGCATTCTGGATTCCATCAACTTCCATTTTCTCATGGCTTATCTTGGGATCCACAAAGTGGCTTTGATTCATCTGTTGAAATTGGGAAAAGGAAAAATGTTGCAATAAAAATATTACACTGAAAGAAATCTAGAAATAAAAGTGCAGATCTGCATGCTAGAAGAAAAAATCTCTATGGAATATGTAAATCACTTTCAGTATGCAACAGCTCAAAATGCATCAGTTATTTGGGAGCGCCAGTTAAGAGGTAAGAGACAGATGCCAATGAATGGCACCAGATGCCAACAGAAAAATACAGTTCAAACTAAGAGACATAATTTTCATAAGAAAAATGTTTTAATTGGTTGTTGTTTTTCTGTCAGCTGCCCTTTTTGAGTATTGTAAATGCAATCACAACTGTTGCACTACACCACCCCCAGCCCCCATCTGCTACTCTGCATAGCAATTTATAGAAGAAAACATAGCATTCTGCTGTGAAGACATTCATTGAGACACAGAGTCAAGTAACAGGGCAGCGATTTGCCAGATGCGTAAATCAAAGGCTCAAGAGAGGAAAGGCTGTGATTGAAAAGCTCCAACAATAACTGCTATGACTATTTTTGAAAACTTATTTACATACAAGGAGCATGTATTTACAGGTTAAGAAACTTAATACATTTCAGATTTCAAACCCCTACCAACCAACTTGAAACTATTCATTTCCTTTTAAATTTATTAAATATTTCTACTACTGTTTTGAGTATTTCCACTAACCCACTTGCATATAGATGACTTATAACTAGCTATATTTTACTTACAAACTACAATAGATATTCTCGTGACAAAGTTTACAAGAAAGGCAAACACTACACTTATGTCTATGACCAAAGCTTACGAATGGGATTCATAAGTATTGTGAGTTACAATAGTAGATTAGGAGTGCTGAAGGACTACAACCACCAATCTAGATCTAAATTTAGGAAGCAATAGAACCCACAAGGAGGCTAAGCCCAAACTGATGATTTCCAGACAAATTGTTATATATAGAGCCATGTAATGCAAAACAACACTGTTAAAGGAAGGTCCCATAACAAAAAACAAACCACCAATAGAACTAGAAGAAGGAAAGGATTAAAATTGTCAATTTTGAGATAGTTTTTTTTCACATGATAGAATATTGCTAAAACCACACAATGTAAAATAGCACAGCAAATTGGATACATAAGGGTCCCTCTGTTTCCATCAGACTTTAAGAAATGACTAAATTCAACATCTCCTCCAACCAAGCAGGCTGAAACATAGAACACAATCATTATCCAGATTCAGTTGACAGCTAATTTTTGTGTTGTAGGATCTCCAAAACTATGATCAGTCTGAAGAAGATTTTGGAATTCATTGCCACTGAGGAGACACTAAGTTATACATCATTAACTTTTTGATAAGTTGAAGACTGTTGAACAACTAAATGATTTAATGCTCATCTTACACTCAACCAGACCGCTATTTAGTGGAAGCTTTCCTTTTACCTACTAATTTCACCAGCTGGGCAATATTTCAAATTCCTTGTTTGATAAGCTCTATTATACAATAATTTCAATGTTCATATAAAACTCCATCAGAATAAATTAGCACAAGGCTTCCATTTAGCCTGTGAAATTCAGTATCTTGGTGATAGTTCAGATTCCTAGATTGTTAAGCAGTTAAATTCGGTAACATCAATGTTCATATGAAACTAGACCAGATTAAAATTTATGGCCAGTTTCCCATCGACCCAAAAACATAGGATGCTCGGCAATAGCTCAAATTCCTTACCAATAAGCAGCCATTTTTAGTAGCATTAATATTCATTTGTAATTCATAATCAGTCATACAATGTATTAGCACAATTCATCAAGTGATGAAACAGAATTTTAATACAAATAAAGAAACATCGCGGCTTGCCTGTCCTAACTCTATGTGCAGAAATACAACTGAATAAAATAACAAACAAAAGCAAAGTATAAATCACTCGTGTATAGATTTGGCAGCAGAGGGTGATTTAATTACCATTAATGAGCGGCTACGGGTGTCATTATGGGGGCGTAGGGTGACAGCCTGTTTACTAATTAATATTTGTGGATTTGCAGGTTTGTTAAAGTCTGTATGGGTTGTGGATTTGCAGGTTTGTTAAAGTCTGTGGATTTAATTACCATTAATGAGCGGCTACGGGTGTCATTATGGGGGCGTAGGGTGACAGCCTGTTTACTAATTAATATTTGTGGATTTGCAGGTTTGTTAAAGTCTGTATGGGTGGAGTGGTGAGTTCTCTAGTTATGACTCCAAAGGTTAGGACAAGGTTAGGACACATGGCACAAGCAGGAAAGGAGTAAAGAATTTAAAGGGGAAATTTATTATGATAAAGAAGGGCCAAAGTAGTGAAAAAGGAGGGTTTCTGCAGAGGAGGCGGTGATAGTATTCATGTCTATGTTGGAAGAAGAGATTGCTAATCCTA
Organism: Chamaecyparis obtusa; assembly: GCA_027943335.1. Lineage (NCBI taxonomy): Eukaryota > Viridiplantae > Streptophyta > Pinopsida > Cupressales > Cupressaceae > Chamaecyparis > Chamaecyparis obtusa. Next base: position 236,118 of record BSBK01002237.1, read on the forward strand.
GCTTGGGATTTTGCCTGGAGATAATGTTGATCTTAACAAAGGAGATGGATGGGGATTTGGGGGTCTGTATTCGCCCTGCTATGGCAAAGCTGTTGTTGGATCCTGGCTATACACATGGGCGGTGAAATACATTCAATGTGGCTCAATCTTTGGCTTGTACGTCAATTTGGTCAACGGCTGCTGGGTCTTCTCTGGTACATGATGAAATAAGTGATGTGCTTCACCAGGTGGAGGCTTATTTCGATTGTTTTCTGGGTCACTTGCATGCAATTAAGAAACGTCAACAGTGAGTGCAGAGGGGTGTCAAGGAAATTGCCAAGAGTTTGAAGATTTTTCTGCCAATGAATGCAATTCTGGGATTTTTAGATTAATGATGCTGAGATCCTGATTGTGGAGAATGGAAGGAAGAGCAAGGTGCTGGCTGTATCGTTCGGAGGTGATAAATCTTATGGTTTCAATGGCTGTGAAAAATATAAGTCTATGATTGGGGCGGCTAGGAGGCCTGTGTAATTTGCCTCGGCCCCATTTGTCTAGTTTCTTGGTTTCTGATGGACTCATGATAAAAAATTAGTGTCAGAGTATGTAGTTGACTGCTATAATGATTATAGAATGTTAGTGATATGTGTGATCCCAGTGTTTTGGGGCTCCTGAATTCTAAACAAGGTTATAATATCAAACAAAAATCACTCGTATATGAGGCACAAATATTTACATAAAGAAAACCACCATTTGATTACCGCCAGCACAATTAGACACTTTCAATATCCCTTCTGCCTCTCTTTACTGCAGATGTACAAAGATAAGCATTCACCATGGAACAACCTTCACCGTGATTTCATACTGCACAAAGGCTACAATGGCTTCCTATGCTATAGACTACATTCCCCTGTTCTCTTAAATACCTGTAAGGATCTTTTATGTTTATTCTTCTATAGTTATTTGGAAGGTGAGCCATTGTTTCCCACATACACTGCACTCTTTTGCTCCCTTACAATGTGTGAAAGGGATGTAGCAACTGGTAGCTTGTTTTTTCCCCCTAAATGAAGAACTATATAATTTCCTGCAATTTGGCCTGTTTCCACTTGCTTTCCTCTAGGGCACATCCACATCAACTGGAATATTGTTTTAACATGCCCGTGGCATGTAAATCCATGACGTTCTGCTGCAAAAGTTGTACAATGCTCAAAATTGGTTGGAATTGTATCAAATTATTCTTATGAAACATCAAAATAACCATCCTGGAGCAAACTTCCAACTGAGAGTACTATATCACCACTCTTCCTTATATGCAATCTTTGCCAATTATTGAAGATTCAACTCCTGGGTCTTTAGAAAAATGGAAAAAATATTTGTCATATATTGCTTTTATTTTACCTTTTTTATTTGTTTTTGGCCCTCTTAGCTTCTTTTTTAAATGATCCATTTCATATCAATGTGAAACTACACCAGGTTCTAATGCCCAAATAACCTCACCAACTTGAAAATAGTGCAATTTCCTTGTTTGATAAAGAACACAATTTACTAATGCCAGTGTCCACATGGAATTACACTAGATTAAAATTAATGAGGATTTTCTGTTTACCAGACAATCTTACAAGGTTATCAGTAGTTCAAACTCCTTGGATAAAATACTTTTACTTAGAGCACTTGCATGTCATCCTGACCCTCTGCTGTCTCTCCTTGCCCACCAAAGAAACCAGAAAATAATTTGGGGAAGCGATCCTGCTGAAAGGGTAAAATGGAGTTAGGATGCTAGAGGTTTCTAGGTAAATGGAGTTTGACTGCTAGAAGTTTCTAGGTGACCGGAGTTTGACTGCTAGGGGTTTCTAGGTGTGAATAAACTGTATTCCGTATATAGACCACATTGTATTGGACTGCCAACATGTGTGGCTCTGCGATGCCATAGCTTGTCCTCAGCCCCCTTATAGAGAGTTTATATATATACACACGGAGGTGACAGTTGCTTTGGGGGTCGCATATCAGCCAGCACACTAATTTAGGGTATATGAGATCTCCTTGTTGAAACAAGGTTACTTTTTCACTTTACCTTGTTATTCATATTTTGTGCTTTGTGGGTTTGGATCTCATTACCAAGGTCAGGTGTAATCACTGTCAAGTAAGACTAACCAATTCACTTACACTGTGTGCATATCATTTCATAACTTATGAATGCTATGTACATCTGTACAATTCACAGTAAAATGGCCTTTAGGAGTTACAAACATGTGTACCAGTTTATAAAATTCTTCCACGAGCATGTGGTTTCAAATAAATCCCCCAAACATCAGTTAACTATCTTGATTTAATATTTCATGTATTGAGTTATGGCTGCCGCACATATCTGCGAAATGATGTCTGGCGATAAGAGAGAAAAAAACTCCACGCTAAAAAGATATTAAGGAGATATGAGAATAACTTTACATTGTTCAGCGGATTGATTCGGTGAGTATGTAATTTTAAAACAAGTTTCTGGAGCGTTATATGATTATCCTGATATGACATTTCACATGCCGAGTTACGAATAGTAAAAATATCTCTATAATTTTGTGTGTACACATATATTTCAGGAAAACAAAAAAGGTAAACCAATGTTATATAAGAAATGGGCATACATAGGCTTATTGTGGGTTTGTACATTAGAGGATGGGAACAGAAAATTAATGCATTGTTTAAATAAGAAATTTTTTCAAAGGAAAAATGTAAAATGTACCTGCCCTAACCCCTGAAGCTCCTGCTCGTTTAAGACCCTTTTTCTTGATGATGAAACTGGCACCAATAAAAAGACTGGAGGAGAGGGCGAGTACAAGTCCATTTATATTATCAGAAGACAAAGCCGTTGGAGCAGACGAGCCACCTGAGGATTCTGCCATTCTAAGCCGATCCATTACCCGAAAACAGTACTACCTGTAATCTTCAATCAAAAGAAACTGCCCATATACCCAATTGAACGATTTGCCAACGAGTTGCAGCCAACCAAAAATTAATAATCCCTTTCCACCAATACGTGAGAACAGTTTCAGGTCTTCAAGAGCTTTCTGTGTCCCAAAATCTGACTAATGTATATTCAACTACCCATTTGATAGTGAGTGGAGGAATGCTTGGAATGAGAAAACCCACAAACCTTCGATAATCTGGGAGGTTTTTCTAATTCAGGCGACGTGACAATTCTGATAATCGATTTTTCATTGAAAGCAAATGTTTTGTCTCCGTTAAAGACGAAGAAGAAAAAATCAGAGCTGTCCAACTGTGCTTAAAGTTAGATGTTCAAGTTGATGTCGTACAAATGTGTTTTCTTTAAGATGATGCTGCCTATGTTATTTAAAAACTATTGACTGACATCTTATTTTTAGGTATTGTGGGGTGGAATCAATATTTCTGAATCGTACGTGCTTCCTTTAGGACTGTTCAAATTCAATATTCTTCAAGGTATTTATGTAGGGTGTGGAATATTTTAGTTTTATGTGAATCCTTTATTTTTAGACAATATTGAAGTTACAAAAAAGAAGATAAATGAGAATTTAAGTCCACTGGTATGGATTCTTTAGGTTAAACTATCCTCTCTAGTTAAGAGAGTAGTAAATTCAAATTAAATTTGATGGTGTTTTAGGAGCAATTGGGGTCATTTTGTGTTCGTTGTGTCATCAAGACATTCATAATAATTTGATAAAATTAATGTTAAAGAGATTTTATTAAAGACCAAATAACAAAGTTATAGTTGAAGCTTTTCTTTTTGGTCTTTTAGTTGTTAATTCATGTAGTATCAATATGATAGGGATAAAGGCAACTCAATTGTTGTCATCTCTTGCTTACACAAAAATCATTTATCTAAATAGAAAATTAATAACATATCAAAAGAAGATTGGGATATTTTAGATACCTTATCGTATAATTCATTGCTATCAAGGGGACTACAATGTGGTCAACCTATTATCATATAGTATTGATGGTAATGAGGAGTTAATTATTAGCTATAACCTTAATAATCAGGCTCACCTTAATGAGATTTGGAATCAATAAAATGACTAATATTGTCATCGTGCCAATTATTACTTATGACAGCAAATTGCTTTGGGCCTCCACTCTATTAATGCTCAAATAAGATGAGTACCCTTCGCACATTTTGAAGGCTTGTGAGGCTCGTGTGATATAATTCATAACTTGATTTATACCCTCTAACCTCATGTATTTGTTTATTTAGTTTCTTAATAGTTGGTGGTTGTGTAGTTCAATCATGGAGCTATGCATTTAATTCAAAAATGAACTATGATCGATGGCCTTCTTAAGAAATCAAAGAGACAAGGTTGCATAAACCATATTTTTCTTTCAAGAGGGAGAAATATGAAAGGCAACCTAGGAGGCGTTGAGAATGGGTTTTATAGATTGCATTGCTTGCCATCAAATTAATATTGATATATTATCTAATTTTGTGTATAACATATTCATTATCACTAGTGACAAATATTAAGAAAGGCATTGGGCTATTATTATCTAGGAAAACTCAAGCATTACATGGAGATTGTTATGAATCATGCATCTCCTATGACTTTGAAGTCATCCCCTTTTACAAGCTTTGAGTTTTGAGGCTTGGCATTAATAGGTGGTATTGAATATAGGTTAATGGTATTGGTAAAGGAGGTAGCTGACATCTAATATTTTCTCAAAGGCTTATATTATCCCTTGATGAATCCTCTGGAATTATACTAGTAAGAAAAACAAATCATCCCATTAGGAGTGTTTCAATATGACAAAGATAGTCAATGCCATAAATTTCTTATAACCTACGCTCAAGCTAGTCAAAACGGAGAATGGAACCGATGGCTCTGTGTTCATCAACATGAACATAGATTATTTCTTCATAATGAAAACTTTTAAGTTGGTTGGTGGTTGGTACTTATTTTTATTTTGAGACATATGGAATTTTACTCTATGATGGTGGTTGGGCATGATTTACATATAGCTTGTCTCTATCCTCTTATTAGTAACTAGTTTGGTCTCTACTTCCACTATAGGCCCAATGTGTTATCATACCATAAGCATGCTTTGTGGTCACAACCTCTTGTATGGTTTCACTACTAGACTAGTTTGTAATTGACTTTGTAAATTATAAACAAACTAGAAAATATTTACTATATTTTATTTCTATGATAAATATAATGGAAAAGGGCTCTTACCTATCACCATATTGTAAAGTATATTTTCCATCGATCCAATAAAATGTACATGCATGAGTACAATTAATGTCTAATTAAATTATGACAATTACAATTGAATATTGGAATAATTAAATGGTAAGTTAATAGTATTGAACCAACATATTTGGCTATGTGAAAGAAGAACATGTGATCTATATGGAAATTGTAAATATGTGATCTTCTAATATCACTCTTCAAATAGGTGGAAGGGAATATAGTTTCTATGCTCTCATCTTTCAACCACATATATTGTGTTTATAAATGATACCCTCATTTTTGGGAAATCAACTTTACAATAGGCTAAAGTCATCAATTTAGCAATGGAGAATTATCACAAAATATCCAATTAGATGATGAACCCTTTCAAATCCAAAATCTTCTTTCTCAATTCCTCAAAAAATAATATTCAAAAGATTATAGATTTTATTACATTTAAGAGTGAAACCTACTTTGTAAACGTGTAAGAATTCCTTTCTTTGTAGGGGCAAACAAAACCTCTTTCTAGACCAATATTAAGTTGACAATTCAAAAAGGAGTAGTTTCACGGAAAGGGAGATGGATTGTAATACCCCTCACATAGTCTAATTTTCTATATATGTTATGATGTCATTTATATTTATGGATTTACTGACCTCATAACTACATGTGTATAGATTGTGTGTATCTTTATATTTCTATTTGATGTGTCTGATGTGGTTGAGGGACAGAGTTGTAGTTACTTGCTTGCGAGATCCACATGATCAGTCGATCCCCACCATTGTCTTTTATATGTTTACACATGTATGTACATACTCATCTTTTATGCAAGATTTCAAACATCATACATCGACTTCCCTAAATTATCAGGATGAGTGTGCCCTATCACAATATCTCAATGGTAAGAGATGGGAGATAATAGACATGTCCAAATCCTAACCTAAGCCATTTATTATCTAAAAATAGTTGACAAGTATCTTAGTTATTAACCTCCAAATTTGTCAAGGTGACGTCATTCATGAACCATTCCTTTGTGTTTGATTTAGTATTTTTTATGTAGTCAGTTTCTTCAAGTTTTGCATGCCTATAGGTTTTATGTGATTTTGTGTTAAAATAGATAAAGGATTTAATTAAAGTTAATTCTCTAATTGATTACTTATATCTTATAAAATATTGGGATGTTAAAATATAAGGTTATTTAATTAATGAGAAATAATTAAATACCTATGTTTATGGGTGGTCCCACAATAGTGTGTCCCACTTTTTGGCCAACTTTGACACTGAGATCATCATTCTGAAAAGAAAAAAACTTCACTTTCGAACACCTATTGCCACAAAACTACTAGGAATTTGAAGATAATGTAAACTACAGTCTTTTATCATTTTATTTATAGTTTATTAATATATTTAAAAATAATAATTGATTTGAATCCATTTTTCTTTCTCCTTCGAAAAGTGGTTTGTGCGAAAAATCAGTGTTTTTAAGGAGTGACTGTCACTTGGATAAGCATAAAAAAAATTTTCAAAAATGATAACAATGTAATTCTTTCGAGGTCATATTTTTAACTTCAATATCTAATGGATGGAATTGGTTTCATTCATTTTGGTTCAATATTTCATATTGTAATTTAGACATAGCTTATTTTGGATCGCTCTAACTTGATATGTATATATTAAAATTCAATTTTTATTTTTTTGATAGATAGGTAACACAAATACTCTTTTCCTACATATTTTTCATAAAAAAAAATGTAAGTTAGTATTTTTCTCGAAGCATCGAAGAGACAGGTTGTTGAATTGCCAAACAACCTATGTTTAATTAAAGTAAAATTTGAAAGTGACAATGAACTCAATATGTATTAAAATTATAGTCATTAGAAAGCTTCCCCAAGTAGCATCATCTAACATTTTTTTGTTTTAGATGATCATCTTCTTTGGTCTTTGTTTCAGGCCTTGAAAGGCCATTTTTTGTAGTTTTTTTCCATTGATAAAACCTTCAAGTTTGGGGTCTTCGCACGAAGACCCCCTACAGTCAAAGGGATCCCAAGGCTTCATGTAAAGGGGTCTTCATGCGAAGACCCCTTGGGAAAAGTTTGACGTGAACAAGCCCTACCAAACTTTTACTCGATCTAGTTCGCCTGAAGTAGGTCGGTTAATTATGTTTTTTTTTAATTTTTGTATGGTATAAAAGAAAATGTTTTTTTTTTCATTTTTCAGACAATTGCAATAAACTTAATTCACATTTTTTACTATTTCTCTTATTTTTTGAAAGATGTTTTCTTGGAGGAGAATTACTATTGGTGTTTTTATCAAAGACTATTTTTTTTATAGGAGAATTTATTTTATTTTTTTGGTAAAAGGCCGAAGCCAATAATTCTATTTAGCTCATCAATAGATGTATAGAAACCCCACTCAGTGCAGGCGCTGGTAGGGAAGAGCGAGGTAGAGAAACCCTCCAACCTAGCCTGGGACCTTGGTTCAGAAATTAATATAAAATTACTTTAGAGGGCATTCCCTTCAATATCAGACTTACAAGAGTTTATAAATTTCTTGAACAAACTATTTAATAGATGGCCTACCAAATAATCTTTTAATTGTAGGTTACTTTATCAACTCAGCTTGGTTACAAAAACTTCTTTCTAGGTTTAGCCCTTCATGCCTGAATTAAACGTAGTCAGGTGGCTTTCAATGTGGTAGAGACGTCCTCAGATTATATTCCATTTTACCTCCTGAGCGATAAAACTTTCCGGATGCCTCTTGACTTTGAAGTTCCTGAAAAGAAAAAACTGCACTAATTTGACTAAGATCATTGTCAGCATATTATGATTATCACATTTTTCGTAAGCTATTGTAAAGAAGTCATAAGGAGCTTGTAATTCAAAGCCTAAGTGAAAATACCTGTGCCTGCATCATTTGGTCATAAACCAATTTTGAGCCTATCTGGACATAATCTTGTTCTAATCTAATATGGGCTAGCGATGTTGATGCAGGAGCATCCTGGGTGTAAGAGCAATCTTGCATCACCCAAAAATATTTCTATTTTTATATTCAATAAGGGCTATTTTGTGCAGAGCTGCTATTTATGGAAAGTTACTATTTTTGGTAATTTTTGTATGTGCTCAGAATGATCTTATTTCTTTCTTGGAGGTTCATTTTGGTCATATAAGTCTGCCAGTAAAGTTTCATTGCCAGATCAAGTGAATATTGGAAGATATAGAAGATTTTCGGTATTGGCAGCAGGGTACAGAAACTTTGAACTCAGTTTTGAAGGCTTTAGAGGCCCCGGATGAGGTCAAAAATTTGGGTGACGGGTGCTTGCGCAAGTCAAGCCTGTAGAGCGCTTCGTGGCATTTCCGAAATGGGGTTATAATAGCCGAGCGGGTCAACTGGTGATGACTTATGGTCTTCGGAAGTTGGACCACCTGAAATGGCGGAAAATAATTTTTCTTCAAAATTTCTGTTCGGGTTTCAAAGGTTATCTTGAGCCGACTATGATGTAATAAAATGTAAAATAAGATAATTCTAAGTTGGTCGGCCTTATTGGCTAAAATTCTGGAACCTTCCCAGGCGGTGAAAATTTGCCTATATAAGGAAGGCTGTATTATTGTCTTAGGGAGTTCAGAATAGTTCTGGGTAGTAGATCTGGGTAATAGTTCGAGGCTTTGTCCTACAGAATATTGTAAGGGAATGCCCATGTGGCTTTGCATATTGTAATTCTGAAAGTTTGTAATTCCACATTTGTGGAGATAATAAGAAGCCAATTTTCTGTTCTTGCATATTGTTGTTGTTTCTCTATTTCTGTTATGTGTTTGTGGTATTAAGGGGAGCACCCTTCATCAGATGTACTTAGAGGTAAAGTTGATCATAATGACTTTTTTTAAAGTACTTCAAAACCTATGTTAACGATGCATGTAAAAAGGAAAAAGCCACTTTAGCTTAGCAAACTATATATGTTCAGTTGACTTCATAATTAGCCTATAGCTTATAGAAAGGTCTGCATAACTACACAGTCTTATCCTTATCCATGCTATCTTGTCCTTAATTTAGTGTTTATTAATGAAATAGAAAACCACCAAAAGCCTTGCTTATATCCTTTAATATGTCTTCAGGATAGTTATGACTAAACTAGAAAAATAGTAATGACAAGAGTATATATAAAATTGACATTATGTTAACAAAGATACAAACGAAAGAATGAATGTTTCTCTTTAAATCTCGCATAAATAAGCTTAACCCAGAGTGGAACCATCTTGCTCTCTCCAGACGTCAGAGCACCCAAATAAACCCTAATCTAAAGTCAATATATAACCCCTATATATTGACTTCAAAATTAGTGATTATCTTGGTGGACATATCTATATCTACCCAATCACAAACTGCTAGAGCATTTAGCAAAGAGGAGTATCATGTATTTATAATAAACTACATGTTCCTTACTTTGGTTTAATGGGCCCATATTAAGCCCTTTGTCAAGTGGTCTATGTTAGTCTTTATCCTTAACAGGGAATAACTCTGTGTAATCTCCTAGTGTCAGATATTACAAACTGCAATGTTCTTAAAATAACCATTTTAGCTGCCCAAAATATTAGATAAAGGATATATCCTAGACCTTTCTTCCACACAATCTTCGTGTAAAATAAGTATTCGAACTAGGGTTAATTAATGTGTTGTTTGGTGTGGAGTCTAATCAATCTCCAAGTGGGAGATTGTTATCTTGTGGTGACTGATTAGGAAAGTACTGTACACTTTTCATTCATCGTAGGGTTCACTCGTCAAGCATTTTTGAGTTGACACGTCAAACATTTTCTTAGGTTGACTCGTCAAGTATTTTAGGGTTAACTTGTTAACCGACATAAGCCTGTTATATTGGCTTAGGGTTAGGGATTTCATTATGATGTATGATTTTAGTACTTGCGACAAAATTGAGTTGTAAGGGATTGTGGATTGTAATCAAGTTGTAATCATTGGATAATAAAATATTGGACTCGTTGTTGGTGGACATAGCCTAGGGATTGGGTGAACCACATTAAATCTTTGTGTATTATGTTCTCTTCTGCGTGGTTTATTATTTTTTGATATTGGTTATATTTGCATGTAATTGTTATTTCTACCTTTTTAATCTAATAAGTGGTATTAGAGCCAAATTATTTCATTCTCTCTTTCATCTATTCTCTGAAGCAAGTCTCACGAGTCAGTGGGAGAGTCTCTCAGTTAAGTGTGAGAAATGGAAGATGAGGGTAGGCTGAAGGTTGAAAATTTTAATGGGAAAAACTTCTAGTTATGGAAGATGCAAATGGAGGACTATCTCTATCAGAAGGATCTATGGTGACCATTAGAGGGAATAGCCAAGAAAGAGGTGACAATGTCTCAGGAAGAATGGGATATTTTGGATAGGAAGGCACTGGGGAGTATTCATCTATGCCTAGCACAATTGGTGGCATTCAATATTACTGGAGCAATGACAACTCAAACTCTGATGGAAACCCTAGCGAAGTTGTATGAAAAGCCTTCAGCTTCAAACAAGGTATTTCTTATGAAGTGTTTATTTAATATGAAAACGGTAGAAGGTGGATCAGTCATTGATCATTTGAATGAGTTTAATATAGTTACAAGTCAGTTAGCCTCAGTTAAAATTACTTTTGATGAAGAGTTTAGGGCTCTCTTGATTTTGTGTTCTTTGTCAGAAAGCTGGAATAGCTTGGTAATGGTTGTTAGTAATTATGTTTTTGGTTCTAATACCCTAAAGTTTGATGATTTTATTGGTGTTATATTGAGTGAGGAAATTCATAGGAAAAGCTCAGGGGCATCCACATCGGGTAGTGTATTGAACACAAAAAGTGGAGGCAGAACAAGAGATAGAGGAAACAACTCTGGAAATCGTGGGAAATCAAGAGGAAAATCAAAGGGAAAGAGGTCTAAATCCAAAGGGCCAAATGATTGCTGGTACTATGGAAAACCAGGTCATAAGAAGAAATATTGTTGGTCTCGAAAGAAAGATCAAGGAGACAAGCATGATGGAAACAAGGAGGCAAATGTGGTAAGTAACAAATTTGAAGAGGATGCTTTGCTCTTATCTTTAAAAAATGATTGATGATTCATGGGTGTTAGATTTGGGGGCTTCATTCCATGCTACACCCCATAGAGGTTATTTTGTTGATTATGTCCAAGGGGATTTTGGGCTAGTTTATTTGGGAGATAATAAACCCTGTCAAATTATTGGAAAAGGGAAAATCAAGATTAAGTTGTACAATGGGAATCATTGGCTACTACAAGAGGTAAGACATGTTCCAAAGCTGAGTAGAAATTTAATTTCAGCAGGGCAACTCACTGATGAGGGTTGCACAGTTACTTTTAATGATAAAAATTGGAAGGTTTCAAAAGGTTCCTTAGTAGTAGCAAAAGGTGTGAAATTAGGCACCTTATATCTTTGTACAGGTCATACTGTTCCTTCTACTTTAATTGTTTCAGAAGATAATGAATGTTTAGGAACAATGGCTGCAGTTGAGCAGGAAGAACATCAAACCGTTGCTATAGATTCTGACACAGCACTGTGGCACAATAGACTCAAGCACATGAGTGAGAAAGGTATGAAATTACTTCATTCAAAGAAAGTTTTACTTGGTCTGAAATGTGTCAATATGGATTTCTGTGAAAGTTTTGTTTATGGAAAACAAAAGAGAGTTAGTTTTGTGAAGAGTGGGAAGGAAAAGAAAAATGAGAGATTAGAGCTTGTGCATATAGATGTATGGGGACTAGCTCAGGTATCTTCCCTTGGTGGCTCTCTGTATTATGTTACATTTATAGATGATGCAACAAGAAAAGTATGGATTTATTTCCTTAGACAGAAATCTGATGTATTTCAAACTTTTAAGAAATGGAAATGCTTGGTTGAGAATGAGACTGGTAAAAGCTTAAAATGTCTTAGATCTGATAATGGTGGTGAGTATTACAGCACATAATTTGAAGATTATTGTTCCTCTAATGGTATTCGTAGGTAGAAAACTGTACCAAGGACTCCACAAGAAAATGGAGTGGTTGAATGCATGAACAAGATAATAATGGAGCGTGCAAGGAGTATGAGGTTGCATGCTAGGCTGCCCAAAAATATGTGGCTAGAGGCTGTGAAAACTATTGTTTATTTAATCAATAAAGGCCCCTCTACTCCTTTGGACTGTGCTATTCCAGAGGAAGCATGGAGTGGTAAGAAGGCAAGTTATTCTTTTCTCAAAACCTTTGGTTGTGAAGCTTTTGCACCTAGAGATTCTGAAAACAGAACCAAGCTGGAAGCTAAGTCAAAGAAATGTGTATTTGTTGGATATGGCATTGATGAATTTGGTTATAGGCTTTGGGATTTTGAAAATCATAAAATTGTAAGAAGCGGGGATGTCATATTCAATGAGAAAGTATTGTACAAAGATCTATTGCAGCAACATGAGAAGAAAGAAAATAACTATGTAGTACTAGATGATACTCCAAAAGTTGATGTTCCAATAGTTCCTTATGCTCCGCAACAATAGCAACAACAAATACCACACACCTCAGTGAATGTTAGACGGTCAACAAGGCTAAGTAGACCTCCAAAAAGATTTTCTCCATCTTTGTATTCTATTTTGTTAACAGATGTTGGTGAACATAAATGTTATAATGAAGTTGTGCAGGTGGATACAAAGCTTCAGTGGGAGTCTACAATGACAGATGAAAAGGACTCTTTGTTGAAAAATCAAACATGGGATTTATGTAAGTTACCTGCAGGTAAAAGGGCTTTACAGAATAAATGGGTTTACAGGATAAAAGAAGAGGATGGAGGTAAGAAAAGATTTAAAGCTAGGTTATTTGTAAAAGGATTTGCACATAAAAAGGGCATTGATTTTGATGAGATATTTTCTCCAGTTGTTAAAATGACTTCTATTCATACTGCTTTAAGTATTGTGGCTACTAAAGATTCGCATTTAGAGCAGCTTGATGTTAAAACAACTTTTCTTCATGGTGATTTGGATGAAGAAATATATATGGTTCAGCCACAAGGATTTGAGGTCAAGGGTAAGGAGAATTTGGTTTGCAGATTGTAGAAAAGTTTGTATGGCTTGAAGCAAGCACCTCAACAATGGTATATTAAATTTGACACTTTTATGAATGAGCATGGATATAGTCGGTCTCATTCTGACCATTGTGTTTATTTTAAGAGGTTGGATGATGACAACTACATTATTTTATGTTTATATGTTGATGATATGCTTGTAGCTGGGTCTAACATGGATCACATTAAGGGGTTGAAACAACAGTTAGCCCATTCATTTGCTATGAAGGATTTGGGGGCAGCAAAACAAATCCTTGGTATGAAAATTTGCAGAGATAGGAAAAATAGGAAATTGTCTCTATCTCAGGCTGATTATATTGAGAAGGTGTTGCAATGTTTCTCTATGGAGAATGCCAAAGCTATCAGCACACCTTTTCCTGGTCATTTGAGATTGACTAAGGATATGTGTCCCAAGACACCAAAAGATGAGACTAAAATGTCTAAGGTACCTTATGCTTCAGCTATAGGGAGCTTAATGTATGCTATGGTATGTACTAGGCAAAATATTGCACACACAGTGGGAGTCGTTAGCCGATATATGAGTAACTCTAGTATTGAGCATTGGAATGTAGTCAAATGGATTCTTAGATATTTGAGAGGTACATCCAGTAAGTGTTTACACTTTGGGGGTTCTACTA